>OX463840.1:34831565-35276502 GCA_949825065.1 Odontocerum albicorne
TTACGACACGAGAGATTGATGACATACTGAAAATATCGAAAATTACTGTCCACAAGCATTTGATGTAAATATGCGTTTAAATTTTATCTAAAAATACGAAATTACTTTGCAGACAACTCAATAATATATTTTGTGTTTAAGTAATTAATACATGTAATGGAGATTGGGGTAGAAAAGTGTGTGTGTAAGTTATTAGTTGTTGGAAAGTGTTGTTGATGACGAGTGGATAGTTGTAGAATTGATCAAGGTGTGAAGCAACACCATCAGCACACAAGAACTATGTTATTTATTGGTGAGGTAAAAGAAATGCCCAGTGGTTGGTTCAGGAGGCTATCAATGCACAGCAGTCTGCTCCATAGCACATTTTTCGCCTTTTCTACTCATACAACTTCTCATTTTTGTCTAGCTTGAATTCTTTATTCATATCGTATATTTATTTGCATGTTCATATTTCATAACTTCAATTGAGGAAATATTATGCTTTAAATAAGGTTCAAGAAATTGCAATTTTCTTGCTAACATTGCAATGCTACCCACTTAACATGAATTCACAAGCAAATAAATTCTCACAATACTATTTTGTTAGTGATACTTCCTAGAATCTCGTCATAACGGGTCCGAAAATTTGTAGACAAAGAACTTTATGATACTTCGGGAAGTTAAAAATTTGCAAGAGCAGTGACTAATAAAAAATGTATAATGACTGACAAACGTAGACGGAGCGGACAGTACCGATTTGTGAAGCAATACGGTACCTGCATTAGGATTTCCTTAAACGTTGTATTTGAGGGGGCGAATGTACGTAAATTGAAATATGTGTCGATTTCTTAAAGAAGGTGTAGATGGTTATCAATTTTACTACGGAATTTAATTTAGAATAAATTTTGCACTTTATTTTCTATTAACGAACGAAATTAGATAAATAATTTATAATTATTGAACTAATTAAATAAATATGTTAAATGAACGTCAATAATAATAACATATCGTCATGCTATCATACATTTTACGTAAGAATGTTTTTTTAATATTGCAATATTTTATGTTACTTTAATGAAAGTTTTTTTATACGAGTGAAGCAATTAATTGACGCTGTAGTACTCCTTACCGATTTATATATTTCCATTTTAATATGGGTCTAACCGCAAAAAAAAAATTCGAACTCGATGATTTATCAAAAAAATATGAAATAAAACACTACAAATTACACGTTTATTACTCGTATATGGAATTCAAAATACTAAATATATGAACTATGAACATTACAAACGATAACTCGCTTGAATTATGGAATATACGAGTATAACACTAAATAAATTAACTGAAAACTCAACAGACTATATATAACACATGTATTGTGAAATACATTAACTAAAAACTTTACAAACCATAACACATATTTAAGATATTGAGAGAAATTAAAATGTATTATTCATAAATGTATGGAATATAAAAACCTATGTTATATACATGAAAACATATTTTACTGATTTGATACATATCCCTTTCAGGGTAGGCAGAGAGGAAAGAGCGCCAGATTTTCCTATGTCGAAACACAAAATTCTCCTCTTCTTCATCTACGAACACCTACGATTTCTCAAATTTACGTTTTATTTTTTCAAAATATTCGCTTAATTCAACTATCCTTGGTCTTCTTCTCCCACGCCTTTATATTTGTTATTGCCTCACTATATACTTTCTTTATTCATTCGTTCTACATACCCAAACCATCTCGGAGTGTTCATCTTACTCAACAGATCAGCCTTAAGTTCATATTCGTCCCTAACCAATTCATCCCGTCTCCTGTCACGCGTTGTCACCTCGTGTTTTCTCAGTGCACGCTTTACTACTGGTTTGATTCTTCAATATTGTTTTTAATTTTCAACGGGAATGTTGGATATTACTCCTTAAGCGTTAGAAAATATCTAAGCATCTTTTTATACATATACAAATAGCTTACAGGGAAATTAGCAAGCCCTTTGTCGATTGATAAACTTTTGTTTAATGTACCGGACAAATATTTACGCCATCGAATCGGCGAATTCACGAACCGGGCTATTAAGAGCATCACCACTCGCACGTGGAATAACCTTGTTGAGTGAATTTTCTGAAATCGATATCATGCACATCACGATGGATAAATTAAGGATTAAACTTCTTAATAAACTTTGTTAGTACACCTGAGTCACTTCACAGTGAAGCATGGGTAACATTGTTCCAGCTGTTATTATGCAATATTTACACATAATAATTTAAAAAATTTCTTGTTATTTGATGTGATTGGGTTAATTAAATCAAATGTTAAATAAAATTAAATAAATATTCAAGGAAAAGGAAATTTCAAAGCAAGGAAAAATTACCTAATGTTTTAATATTTATTCAATCTCGACAAATATGAATTCAAATAAGAGTGAGGCTAATAATATACTATTTAGAATCTCGACGCTAAAAAATTGTAGAGTTACAACTTAAAAGAATCACAAGGCACAAATATTAAAATTCTCAAGAGTGAAATAAAAAACTAATATTACATAAATTCAATAGAATATTTATCGATAGATCTCTCGTGATCGAGTAAGATTGTCAGCCATCTTGTGAATGGAATACCCTTGTGCGTACATTGGTTTAATGTATGCAAGCTATTTCACTTCAGCAAGCACATGACGAATTAAACCCAAACATTCGATGGCAAGAAGATCATACTTCCAAGATGATCGGCAAGTTTAATCTGCTTTCGCCTTTCGTTAGGAAGATTTATAAAGCGTTTTGTGTTTTAAATAGCACTAAAAGAATTTACGATAAGCAGTATACCATATATGTGTAAGGTACAGAAAAACCAATTCAGAAGTAAAATGGTCTAAGAGTAAAACTCGCCCAGAAGTGAATCGAACTTCGGGCGCCCGCTTTCTTAGCGTGAATGCTAACCGTAAGACCATGGCCGCCGATATTTTACGGTATTATTATGAAATTAATGTTTAACAAATTTCAATATCTTTTTAAATATTTACAGCAACGTCAATAAATAAATTAACCGTTAATGAGTACAATAAATAAATTAGAAGAAGATAAAAAGATCCGTTACGTATAGAATAGAGAGCATTCAAGGTTACCTATGTACACAAAACCAATCACAGTTGTGAAAGCCTCACAGGAAATCAAGAGATAACAGACTACAAAATGACATACGAACACGAAACTCGAATGAAAACATTCATTAGATAATACAAATCTGATATAATTAATTTCAAAATACTTACATATATCAGATACATACGAGTATGTGTAAATATAATTAAAATTTATTTATTTATTAAATCGTTACTCAATTTCTCGAGTTTCTTGGTATACGAAAGTCAAATAGCAATATTGTGATTGAGTCAACACTTAGTGGAAAGGAATTGTATAATTATAATCTTAATCAAGCTTTGCATAAATGTGTTTGGTTATTACGTAAATTCCGTCAAGACAAGAGTGAAATGAATAATCTCAAACCCAATAAACCTCAAATTTTACGTTAAGTTGAATTTAACCCATATTTTACACAAACAGTTGAAATTGACTGACATGCTTCACTTGATATCACGTTTTGTCAGAAATATATAAATTTGTTGAACAAATATTTATAAACGAAATATTGTGGTCAATCTCTCGACAATAATAAAATCGAACGAATGAAGCTAGAGAAAAAATGGTAAAAACAGCTTGACGAATACAGAACAAAGGAATTTAACGTTCCATTTTTACGCCATACGTATTGAATATGTCAAAATTTCACTTTATTTCAAGATTTGCGATGAAATAATGTAGTATAATGTAGATCATAAATTTAATTTTGAGCTGCATTCAACCTTAATAACCATGACAAAAAACGTATGTAACTTTGTACAAAATTATAGATACATTTTTAATGTTCAAAACAAATAATCACACATAATACAAAATACGAAATCAAATTAGTTTTGCCACGTGTTATTAAGACGTAAAATAAATAGGCTTAAATAAGTATACTATTAAGCTTCGCGATAAGAGATAAAACTTAACATTATTGAAACAAATCAATAAATTAGATAAAAGCGAAAAATTACTATTATTAAATGATACGGTTATCGTTTGCTTCTAATGTGTTATTGTCGTGGCATGATTACAGTTACTTTTAACACATAATTCAAAATACACATATGATTAAATGAAATGTTACATACACAGTGTGTCTAATACTTGCATAAGAAAAAAAAAGTACTAATGTACCATACAAATACAACTTGGTATTATCAAATTTTCGATTCTATCGGGATTTATTTAAATTTATTTGTACAAGGTTATTGTGAGCGAACTAAGTCCCGCGATAACAAAAAAAAATATTTATTGGTATTTGAGGATATAAGGGTAATCCCCGCTAGACAACTGTTTGCTAGAAAATGTTTTTTTTTATTTATTATACAATAATATAAAATGTTCAATTTGGCGGGTTTATTACCAAAGAACATTATTTTACAAACAACCAAAAAATAGAAGAATTTGATTTCAATTGGTGAGTGGAAGATTTACATTTGACCTCAATATAATGAAAATAAAATGAGAAGAGAAAGAATTACAAATTGAAAAGAAGATATTAATTATTTGACAATTTAAATTCAACAAATATAACAATTTCATCTGCGGCTAGGATAAAATAATACTAGAAAACATTTTCACTTCAGCTACTTTTCCTGCATGCTAAATTAAAAAAATAATAAGGTGCATGCTTTGTTTTCCACAAACTTTTTGATAAAGTTTAATTGAACAGTTTCAGAAAAGACGAAAGAAATAAGAATCTTATTAAATGTGGGATAGTATCAATATACTCGTATGTAAATGAAAATTTCGGTAAGGTTATTATAATAACGAAAATATTTCTGAATCTTACATTCTTTATGCATGTGAAGAAATTTGAAAATTAATGTTACATTAGTTTTTTTTCCATAAAAAAAACATTAGGAATAAGAAACTCGAATTGCGTTGTGTCGGTTTTTTAATATCGACCTATAAAAAAATTTATTAATTGCTACTTAATCAATTTTGATGAATTGAAAATTTAAAAGTGGAATTAAAACCGACAGGATAAAAAAATCTGAATATATTACCTTTTACCAGATCTAGAAGAATCATCCTCATCCACTGGTGCTACAGAGCCCGACTCCTGGAAAGATAAAAAAAAATATGAAGATGGTAACGCTAAAATAATCACAACGAAATGGAATGAAAAATAAGTTCGTTTCAAATTTGTGCAATGAAACATTTAACAAATGTCTCTTTCAAGCTGTAAATGTGTTTGCATAATATTCGTAGCTATAAACATGTCTTTATTTATTTAATTCTTAGTTTTGAAAATAAAAATTATTCAATAGCTGATTTTTTACTAATTCACCTTAAGAAAAAAAATTGAATTTCAAAAAATCATTGTAAGACATCGAACGACATAAAAACGGATAATCAAATGTAAAATAATAATTTCAGTCAACAAAATTGAAATAGTTGTGAAATTCATACGAAATAAATAAATTGCCATAAAGAAACATAGCAGGACATGCAATTTCACACTGATTCAGGACGGAGGAAACCATCGAGGTCGGGTGATTGTACACGCCTGCTGCAAATATCAATTCAACATTACGAAACGTGCTGAGAAATAAAGCACAGGTAATTAAAGGACGCGATGTCCTTGTCGACAAATTGATCCAATCATTGTCCATTATTTCCAAGGACCTTGGGAAATCGTTCAAGCGGCGCGTGGCAGACGTAAGGGTACGCAGAGTTTTTACTGGATAGCTACAAGTTTCGAATAAGCAAATAAATGAATTTGATATCACAATGTTTTAGAACATAACTGATTTATTAAAAAACAAATAACGAAAAAAAACCAGTTGATTTTGCGAAAATGAATGAAAAGTTTTTACCAACATTAAATGTTAATTAATGTATTCTTAAAACTTCGGAAGACCTTTAGTAGATATAAGGTAAGATAAATTAATCAAGATATAATTTACAAAAACACATTTTAATGTGATTATTTGGAGCACTATTGTGTTCAATTTTCTTTCCCTGACTAAATATACGAGTATATTGAAAAAGATCAACATTTTTTCCGACGGATTTTTATTTTTCAATTAATTTTCATTCTTGTGTGTACATGGTTAAACATGGTATCATATATCTGGCGGGCTTATTGATATACAGCAATTTCTTCATACCAACCAGCTCATCACCATATGTGTGTATATTCAACTGTTTTAATCTATGACAGATTTTACAAAGAAATATAAATTTAAATTCAAGTAAAAATTACCACTCCCTAATCAACGTAGAAGTTCGATCATTGATAAGGAAGTGAAACAAAGGAAAATTAAGAAGACAGGATATTCTCAGTAATGTAATATATTTTCAATTCTCTCTTAAATGTAAATAAGGAAGTTCGTTCTACAGTCGCGCCGAGTAAACCGCAAATGAAGATGTGTAAAATGTGGTGAGTTGGTATGCAAAAGAGTCTATCATTACTGATCGAAAAGAACGATAGTTTCCTGAAAGTGATTTTTTTGCGAAGCATGATGGCGAGTTGGGATTGTGAATCACGTAAAAAAATGTCAAGAGATGTATTGTTTTGGATGGAAAATAATCGGATGCATTATTTTGGAGTCTTAAGGGATATCCAACAAAATCAGAAAGCCAACCCAATCACTATACTCGTATAATACCAGCATAAATATTTAAAATAAAAAATTATACATCGGGTCTATATAAAAAAGCGTTAAATCGAAAAGCATGTTCAAGTGTCATGACCATCAGATTACGAGTATATCAGCAGCATGCGGGTGTATCAACAATGCTGCTCATTCAACCGCAAGTTGTGTTCTCAACGACTCTGATGGTGTCAGCCTTTGGCCCGTCATCAATTTCTAGATGGAAATTGGAACATTTACAATATGAAATGAAAAGCTCAATTGTAAAGGTCCTCATGAAATGTGTTATGTAATAAGATTTAATATGGTGATATTTTAAATGTATCGTGTTTTTAGTTGAATACTTAAAAGAAATCCAGCGGTCATGAAAATCTAAGTGGACAAACGAGCACGGAAGAGTATTACTTTTTACTGTATACAGTTTTTATGGTCGAGTTTATAGCTCGGGCATCTTATTAAAACGCAGAAACATTTTTATATTTTTTACGAACACCCCCGTGGCCTAGTTGATAAGACACCTGTCTTTAAACCCAGGGGCTGCGGGTTCTATTTTCGTTAATAAAGGTTTCTACTCTGGTAACATATTTTTTATTGGTTGGAAGAGATTTCTACATGGTAATAAACCTGCCAATTTGTATTGTGTACATCAGAATTGTAATACAATTATACAATATAATAATAATAATTGAAATTATACATCGCAGTTTTCACATATATTAAAATTTTTACGTAGTATGATACTTTATGAAATTATGACCCACGTATTAAAATCGACATTTGGTTTCAATAATTGATACCTCGAAGTTCCATATATTTTATGCTAGGAAGATACGCCAATCATAACGCTTCCCACATAAGTTACCAGTTTATCTTTAATACATATCAATTATGTAACACCAGCATATGTATACTATCACTGACAATGTGCAAATCTGCACATTGTCGGTGTCTTTTGATAAAAAAACTGCAATTTTTTTATATATTTGTGTTATTCAGAGAAAATATACGCATTTGTTGGAAGTTTAACGCAATATTACATGCATATACTGGCTCCCGAAACAACTAACACTCGGATATTTAAGAGAGCAGACGTACTATATATACTATATGTTGTTATGGGCAATTTAGAAATAAAAATATTGTGCTGCATTTTCCGTGTTTCCTTTAAAAATAAAATTAATTAATTAACTTTTGTAACATATCTTTCAGAAGGAAGAAAAAGTAAAAATTTCCTAGTATGAGAATATGAAACGTTTTCTGTTTTACACTGCGTTAGCCAAGTATTTAAAATGAAGCGCAATAATCTCAGTACAACTGAATATCAATCAAATCAGTTATTTAAAATAATTGTGCATCAATGGCTGATGATGGCATGTGTAGTGTGCAATATCTATTTGCCGAACCAACAGGTCCGGAACAGGCGGCTGTAATTACATCCGTTGACAAAGCCGATGCAGATTTGTAGAGCGTGCGTTGCCCATTGGGTGGCACGCGAGTGAAACGGATTGCAGTCATATATCCGCGTCCATCGGTACATTTGTCGTAAAGCATATTTCATTATGAACAGATTTTGAAACTAGAATAGTTGTCATAATTATTAGGGTTATTGCATATTTTTTATATGATACATGAGGGTACGGGGTATGTCAGAAAAGTAATTTATTTGTTTATAATGTAATGCCCTTGAATAAAATTACATGAAGGGTATAAATGAATTAAGTATTTACTATTTTTTTGACAACATACTTGGTAAATTTTTGCTAACTATACGCAATCAGAATATTCAGGTCGAGTAAATTTAAAGTTGTGTACTATAGATGTTTATTTATCTGATGCCTGAAGTGTAATGTAAATTCAATTATAATTTAAAAAATATGCAGTTGTTGAACTTTGAACATATATTAGATGTAATTATATAAAAAATGATAAATTAATATTTAAGATTTGTTTGATATGATTGTTTACCGTAATTAATGTTCAGATTACGATTTACCGATAGTTTAATTTCATTCTAGGACAAGAAAATAGATTAAACGTCAAATATAAGTAATAAAAATTTAAATTGTTTACACTGAACCATAACTAACGTAGCCATTCATAAACGAAAAGAAAATAAATAATGCATTACATAAAATAAACATTTACAAACAAACTCAAAGTGAAATGAAAAATACTTAAAATAATTTTATATATTATGTTACAACGATCTGCCCACCAATCCAATAACTACAAATTAATTTCTTCTATGTTATGTTTCGAATAAAACCTAATCTGAAAGAAACACTCGAAGAAAAACCAATATTGGAACACTGATTAAAAAATGCAAAACGTGTTTCGACACTAAAAATATCCTTATAACATAAATATAATATGAAGATTATTACTTTTTTATGGAAAAACACAGTCGATAGGTACACTAAGATGACAATTACAAAGACTGCGTTTTGTAATCTAAACGGGAGCAAATCGTATCAGCTCCGGTCATGCAGCTCCCACGGCTTTCCTAGAAGCTGTGAAGGGGACAGATTCTCAGCAAATGCGGAACCGATTGATCACCACGGTCCAGTGGCATCCGAAATACGTGGAACTTGCTAGGGGAAAAGTAAATTAAGTTTATTTTTTGTCAACAAAACTTCCAGTACTATACAAGAAACGATTAAAATGTCATCAACACCTCGTAAGTTTTCGTTTTATTAGGTCCTTACATATGAAATTGGCGTTTTGCCGTACTGGCAACTTTGATCTCAAATATTTTCTCTTTGGTTAGGAATTCCAAATTAAAATTTATACAGCTATTTACTCAAGTATTTGTGTTTCGAAAATTATAATTCATTTGTTTTTTCCTCAATTGTTTTTTTTCTTTGCGTCACTCAGTTTACAAAATGGAAAACTTGAAATATCGCGTTATTTACGAGTACGAGTTCCACCGTGGCACCAGTGCTGCAGAAACGGCTCGAAGGATTAATGATGTGTACGGCGACGGTGCCGCAAAAGAAAACACAGTGCGTTTTTGGTTCCAACGTTTTCGTTCTGGAAATTTCGACCTGCAGAATAAGCCCCGTGGACGGCCGGAGACCAAAGTTGATAATGAAGAATTGAAGGCTATTGTGGAAGCGGATCCATCGCAAACCACGTCCGAGTTAGCTGCAGGCTGCGGTGTTAGTGATAAAACTGTTTTGATCCACTTGAAGCAAATTGGGAAGGTGAAAAAGCTTGAAAGGTGGGTACCTCACGAATTGAGTGAAGCAAATCAACAAACGCGCGTTGACTGCTGCGTTGCATTACTCAACCGGCACAATAATGAAGGGATTTTGAATCGAATCATTACCTGTGATGAAAAGTGGATCCTGTATGATAATCGGAAGCGCTCATCGCAATGGCTGAACCCTGCCGAACCAGCCAAACCATGCCCCAAGCGAAAATTGACTCCAAAAAAGTTACTTGTGAGCGTTTGGTGGACTAGTGCTGGTGTCGTTCACTACAGCTTTCTTAAATCTGGCCAGACGATTACGGCAGATGTCTATTGTCAGCAACTGCAAACCATGATGGAAAAGCTAGCTGCTAAACAACCGAGGCTGGTTAATCGCTCTAGGCCACTGCTGCTTCATGATAACGCTAGACCACACACTGCACAACAGACGGCTACCAAATTAGAAGAGCTTCAATTGGAATGTCTTAGACATCCACCGTACTCTCCGGACCTTGCCCCAACAGATTACTATTTTTTTCGAAATTTGGATAACTTCTTGCAAGGGAAAAAATTCAACTCCGATGGGGCAGTCCAAACCGACTTCAAAGATTTTATTGATTCCCGTCCGAATGGTTTTTTTAGTAAAGGGATCGATGAACTACCTATGAGATGGCAAAAGTGCATAGATAGCAATGGTACATACTTTGATTAAATAAATATATTATATTAAAAAAAAATCAACTTTATGTTCCTCCCAAACAAAACGCCAATTTCATATGTAAGGACCTAATATTTTTCATCCCAATATTTGAAAGAAAATCATAAAAACTCAATTATAAATATCAAAAAACCATCTTAGAATTTAACAATCAAATATGGACGTACGAAAAAACACCAAATTAACATATTCAATAGAATTTTGAAAAACAAAACAAATTCAGCATTTTAGACATGTTATTTTCTTCTTCCTTGCTTACTCTTACTGAACGGGGTCAATATGGAAACATTTCTGCCTCCAGAGCGCGCTGATGTATACAAGATTTCGCGTCACTTCTATTTTCTTATCATATTTAATATATCATATATACATAAATCCCTTAAACTCGATAGAATAATAATAAAACCACCTTTGAATTATATTACGAAAGACAGTATTGAACTAAAAAAAGTGGTCAATAAACCTGAACTATTTTTGTTAAGCTTTGACTGCACGAGCAAATACACAGGAACAACATGATAAATCTCCGGCAAACACGGACCATAAATAGGTGGACTTACTCATTGAAACCGCATCGCATCTATGGATACTGCATTGTGCTAATAATGGGCAGCATAAGAGGTACATAGAAGTAATAAATCATGAAATATGTTAATAATACTCATTGTCAATGTTTGCACACTCCACATGTGATTTTTGATAACTACGATGTCTATCCATGGTAAACAAGGAGTCATTCACAATCCTGCTTAGGACATCGCTAGAACTTGTTATGGAGGCAAATAAGGGAATGTCTCGTCCGCAGCATATTGAAAGCTCTTGATTTGATATTATGAACAACCGTAAAAATAACTTAGATAAAATATCCATAATCTGGAAAACAAATATGTATGTCAATGAAAGCATGACAAATAAATTATGCTCCACCGTGTTAATAAAGACAAGGTGACAAATTAATAAAAGAAGTGCATAAACAATTATGTGTATAACTTGATCTTACTATCTTTGGCCGACACGGCAAACATCTACACACACAAACAAATCAATATTTAACGGGTGAAGTGAAAATAAAAATGTCAATGTTATAAATCAAAAAAAAAAATAATACTTAATATAAAAGATCGCACCCAATCACAGGAAAGAAATACTTAAGATGTGTATGTGAGCAATCACAAATACAACCCACTCGAAGTGCATACAAAAATATATATACGAGAACAATATGCCCCGCATTAAATATGATTGGCGATAGATATGCTCGCCCACAGATCGGTGGTTATACTATTTTCTTCAACGCGATAATTGCAAGGGCCGAATGACTTACAAAGATAAAACAAAAACAGAAATTATAGATCGTTAGCAAGAAACTTCCTATAGGAACCCGAAGGCTAACGACATTTACTTAATAGTTTCGAATTAAAATTCACATCGAAATGTAATCTTTCCTGTATTTGATGACAGTATATTGATAGATTGGTGGTGATAGTACAATGAAGATAATTAATGGTGCACAAATATCCGACAAAGATATTAAAAATATACTTTGCAAATCAAAGATAAAAATCAATTATACGCAAGAATTGGAAAGCCTTCGTCTCTGTCAGGATTCTCGAAACAAATTGAGCGATGGTTTTTTAGTATATGTGCAGATGCTTATAAATAATGAATAGATCTCAGAATTAGCGAGCTATCGAATAGGCACCAATAATATATGTAGATGCAGGGCTCGATACAGCCAGGAAGTGCAATGGCCCGACATAATGGATCAATTACGGGCCGCCAGGTGGGCGCGAGGCCGCCTCGCCATGCCGGCATTCGCTCTTTGCATCGCTTCAAACAAATGCACAGATAGCACTTATCAGCAACGAGTACATGTGAAGTTACAGCGGGTAAAACCGAAGGCGGTAAAAGACTTTCGAGTGACAGCTAATCAATATACAAAACGGTGTTTGATTAACAGAGAAAAGAGGTTGTGGATACCGGTCAACCGACACTTATCCGCAAGTGCACACGAATGTAAATAAAGAACGCCGACACAATCAGAAGTAGTTAAAATCTGAAACCTGGCTGAGATCAACATAGATTGTTATAATTGTTTTACAAAATATATTAATTTATATGGTATTTCTTAAAATCACAGAAGTACGTAAAAATTATGGACATATAGAATTTTACAGTTCCGTAACCGTTCGATATTGAGAATGCTAGAAAGCAGCTCCGACTCAAGTTCTCAATTCTCGACAAGTAAAAATGTCTTTTGATCAAATAAAATGTCAGCACGTAATGCTGAGTAATCACTTTGTATATTTGAATATGTCATAAAATGAAGCCAAAACATTTGAAAAAGTGATCAATTATAAAAAAAAAAGAATATTAAAACGAATGTCATTTCTTCTAACTTTAAAATATACTAACGTGAACTAACCAAAATTAATAATGATTTAATATGATTTTCAATATCACAGTTCCAGAGTAATGAGTATCCAGAAACGAAGAAGGAAAATCTGACCTCAAACTTAAAACTTGTCCTGTATCCCGCGCCCTGGGCTTGGGTATGAAAGTGAAAGCTCGAAAATAACGGTGTATCAGATATTTGAAGACCGGGAGAGTGAAAGTCTCAACGTTTTCAATTGAACCAAAATTCGAAAGTAATGCGAGGTTCTCTAACATATAACAATAATCATAATTACAGTCATTACGGTTATGATATTGAAGATTTCCCATTAAGAATTGATACTGCATTTCAATATTAAGTTATAGAAATTGGTTGTGTCAGCTCATCGTTTCAAATGTAAAAATATCAAGACAGGTCATTATTAAATTTCGTAGATAAAAATATTAATTGCAACTTATACAAAATGTTTAAAAGTAATTAAGAACCAATAGTTGAATTTAAATAGCACTAGCTATTTGTTTGCTTTTTAACTGAGATAATTCTCCTTGATCAAGTGCTTGGTTTATTTAAATAGCACTAGCTATTTGTTTGCTTTTTAACTGAGATAATTCTCCTTGATCAAGTGCTTGGTTTATTTAAATAGCACTAGCTATTTGTTTGCTTTTTAACTGAGATAATTCTCCTTGGTCAAGTGCTTGGTGTATTTAAATAGCACTAGATATTTGTTTGCTTTTTAACTGAGATAATTCTCCTTGATCAAGTGCTTGGTTTATTTATGTATTTTGTATGCAATGTATTTATTGCACACATTAGGAGCTTGAGTTTAAATTTTGCTAATAATGATGTAATTACATTATCGGCGATGAACAAAATATACATTTTTTCATAATTACGTATTTTTTCTTCGAATATAAAGTCAACTTATAACAACATACTGATCATTTTACAATGTGAACTACGACATACGTAAATCTATTTCAAAATAATTCAAGCGGCAAAAACCGTTTTCCACGAGTACAAGTTTAATTTTTTGCAAATCACATCTTAGTTATGGTTTGCTAACGTAATCTACAAAACAAAACTAGAGTTCGAAGTTTTGTTGAGTTGAATATTATAATGATGCGGAATCGGTAGAAATGAAGATGACATTACATTTTACGGGCATTTGTAAACACGGAGAACGATCAGTTTTTTTTAAAGTAGTAAAAATAAAAGCGTTAATATCTGAAAAAGAAAACCATAAAACCTAAACGCTTGTATTTTCAAAGTAAAAACAAAGAATATGGAACGATTTTTTATACCAAATGTTTTGATCAGTGGGTTTTATGTCTTAAGAAAACGAAACTGAAAAAATCACTAAATTTTTTCCACACTATTTAAGTCCATATATGTTATATACCTGCTTGACAAAAATCAATAAAAATGTTATAAATTAGCACGGAAGAATACATCTTATTTTCGGACAGAGGGTAACTGAAGATGGTGATTGTAACAGGTAGTGAAGACACCGGCGGAAAAGTTGGTGGTTTGCATTCTAATGTGCGCTTGGTACATCTATCATACTAGAAGTTAGTGATATTACATAAGTTTAATATATTCATCAACAAACATGCTAATATAAGTAACTAAAACAAATAATGAAAGGTCGTTTTTATGATTTCATCAAAATATGGTCGCTGTCCAGACCAGTCAAAACCCAAATTTTAAATGCAAATTATTTTACATGAATTTTTATTTATTATATCCTTTAACATAAACAGGTTGAATTTTATTATGTCGCCACAGAGATATCTAAAATATGCAAAAATATATTTTATATTTGCTATTTATCAATAAACACCCCGAATAAATATTGCCACCCTTACCTCGCGTGTTAGTAGCGAGATGGCAAGGGTGATGCAACAGAAATTTTGTCCCGCGGAGCAAGCAAGCGTAATATTAAATATGATAAAAATCATAGTTTGAAAATAATGATTAAATATATAATTTTATACTATTTTTCACAATTTACCATTTTTTATGATCACGTTAATAAAATTATATGAAACTGAGGTAATTAATCGGCATTACAATCAGTAAAATATAACTGTCGTTGAAAAGGTCATTCTACATTTTTATTTTCTACGTGTATCCATGCAAACTTGAACAATATAAATAGCTTTAATTTTATTTCAAAGGAACATGCATTTCGGTATTACTTGCAACAAAACTAAAAAATATATATTCCTTTGTAGATAAATCAATATTTTAGCCAATATTGGAATACATCAAACGCGTACAATGTTTTTCCATTTACTGTAAAATTTTACTTTTGTTAGTAACACTTATTGGCATGGACTTTGACGATATTATTTGAAGCCAATTTGTGAGATCTCCGTGCATGTAGTACGGAGCTGAGCCAGTAAGTAAGCTGCCCCCAGGGGATGCGATGGTGAGCCAAGAGTAGCGGTTACTGGTTAGAAGCTGGAAGTACCGAGCGACCACGCGGTCAGGCGTACACGTTATCTAAAGCGACGACAATAAACGAGCACTACCACGACAATGAATGGACAAGCCCTATGGTCTAAGTTAAAAATAAAGCTAAATAGATATAATACCACTGTTTACCTAAATATTTTATTGAATATTACAAAACTTTTGAGAAGAAATACAAAGATAGAACAAAAACGTTAACTTTTTAAGATTATTTGAATTGGTGTACGAGTAGGCTATGTTTTTTTAAGAATTAGATTTTATAAACAATATATTCTGTATCATATTAAAGGCTCGAGTCTATTAATATTCATCTCAGGTTAAAATGTAGGGAAATTTAATTTAGTATTACTGTCAAAACCTGGAAGATATTTTCATATCATAAATATTTAACCAATTTGTTGCAAATGCGTGAATTGGATATTTTGTTTACTCTGTGTTGTAATCGGCTGTATGTAATAAGGCTATATAAATTTTAAGACAGCATAATAAATTTAATGGCGAGTGCTTGAACGTTCAGTTATAACATAACTTAATCTCACAGACTAGAAAACAATTATATAATTAATTATAATATGTACATTTTTTTATCACAGCTTTATAACTTTTCAAGAGTATATAACTAATATACTCGTTGTGCACGAAACTTGCTGCTAAAAAAATCACAACAGTTGGAATGCTCTATTGATTTAAATTACAATGTTTTTACTTCCCAACTAATCCTGCCATTTATATTATTTTTTAACGCCCTTTGCACATAAGGAGTTTCTCTAATTCATACAATGAAAAAATACATCAAGAAGAACAAAATACAAATAAAAAAATATACACAAAACAATTCATAATTTTGCGACATTTGATAAAAATTATAATAAAAATGTATATGAATAACATTAAAACAAATTATAGCATGTTATTAATAACATTAAAAATGAGATTTCCCTAAAGGAGTTGAGGGACAAAAGGAAAACGTATATGAAGACAAATATGGTTAAAAAGTGTGATTGTTCTACCTAGCGGCATTTCCAAATGCAGGTTAGTTCGACATACAGGTTAATATAACAATCCTTACCTCAGATATTTTTTTCGGATCATACAAACCAAGACTATTCATATTCAGGACAGGTGGATTAATTCGATTACCCTTATGCAAACAAAAAAAAGCGGGCACCCAACCCAAGAGATCTTTCACTCTCTAATAACCTATGGTTAAGCATCCACAGTAAAAATACACTAGAATAAAGCCAGGGATTATATCCATAGTTTATTATGTATAGACAACGGATAACTCTTTTCTGGACACTTAATAGCATGAATGAATACGTAAACTCGAGCGTCCATATTACAGAGCAATATCCCAAATGACTTCTGATCAAAGAGTTGCACAATAATCTCAGAACGTAAATATTTGTGAATCGTTTGTTGGTACGAATTACGAACCTTAGTATATAATTTGATTTATTGCAGATTGGCTTGATTTGCAATAAAAAAAGTAGAAATTAAAAAAAAATCACCTCAAAAAAACAAATTGCGGCTCTGTATGATCAAAAAACAAAACACAATATACATGTCAAAAGCATGCCAGTAATTTAAAACTCCGTCAAGCATGGGGTTTCTAGCATTTAACTCAGATTTGATATAGAGAAGAGAGATATTATCTGCGTGGTGAACAGTGTATAGCGGAGTACAGTGTGCCATGAATAAGGAACAATGGTCCAAGTTCCGTCACGCTCACTGCCTCCCGACAGGTAACCCGATACATTCTGGACGAGAGAGTCGAGAGACCTGAAATATCGCAAAAGAGGCTTGTTCGTAAAATAACAAAACCATACAGTATCCGAAAAATCTACAAGACATACTTAACTTGTTGAAAATATTTCTGAATTGTGTTAGGATTATTAACCTATTTTATAATTTTTTCGATCAATATATTTTTAATTTTATAACTTAACGTTACGACATCGTTCGCATTGATAGCAAACAGAAAATAAAAGGAGCAGAAAATTTTAATAGTTGCTAGACCCCATTCGATCAAAAATAGCATGCCATTTTCCAAATAAAAGAAGTACGCTCAATTTTGAAAAACGAGCTAAGATCTATTTATTTATTTTATTCATGGTGCTCACGATAGATAATCCATTCTTATGCATCAACCAATAAAATTAAAGCATTAAAAATATACATTATATGGAATAAAGAAACACATCTAGCGGATATAATTATTTACCTATTTGTTACGGATTTTCATATTACATACAGTACAAATATGTTGCATTTGAAGGAATATTAGCAACAAAAAAATGAAGTTTGCCAAAATGTAACTAAACCAACCGTGTTGGAAAATAAGATATTTTTTATCGTTATAATCGTTACGCATTCTGGCGAATATTAATATTAATTATAAAATAAAATAATAGCGTATCAAAGAAGTGATTAAATCGAAAGGATTAAGTTACTTCTAATAAGATCAATTAAGACTTCTAACATATATATGGTAGAAGTATCCGACATAGGATTTAATGAATAAGAAGATACTTAAGATGTCAAATTCAAAAAGGTTGGTATTTCAAGCTGTATGTAAGCCAACCATAAAAATACTGAAATAAATACTAAATGCTGGTGGATGTCAGAGGAAAAGCTTCTGGGGAATGCGCGAATCGGTAGTTATTTTGCTTTATGGGTATTATAAATCAAACAAGTTGTAAATCGTTTAAACTAAATAGCACATTTACATTGTTTTTAATAAAAAAAAGTATGCAGTGACAGAAAAATGTTTCAACATCAATGAATTAAATGTCAACAAAATAACAACCTCGCATTGTCACTGCATGAAACAACATAACGTAGGGCATCATATTAAATTCAGGTCATTGATATTCTATATCATGCAAATGAATTGGTAAAGTAAATGTGAGTTATAAGATGAAGAAAATATTGTAATTATAGTTAGACCCTGTGGAGAAAAAAAAAACAAATTAATTACTTAACGCAAAAGTCTACGAGTATCTCTAACACACATAGGGAAGAGGAAGACAGAAGAAAACGCCGCTGGATAAAATGGACTAGATTTTAAAAGCATGCAAATATAAAAGCACGAATAATAGAAAATTCTCTATTGTGATATTTCTGGACGTAGAGGGTGTGTTTAAGCAAATATTCGTTTCTTACAATCACTACATACAATGGAAATAGAGTGAATACTACTCGACTATTGTTTTAACAAAATACAATACTCATTTATTTGTACAATGTACCGCCTATTTCGAATATTAAAATAGTTACAATATTTAAATTTAATTTATAAAAGAATTTCGAGTGTGCGTGAATACAAAATCTAAGTGTTAAAAAAGTATAAACACTAACACGCCTCATATCAAACAAGAAAATATATAAAAGAAGAACGTACGTACTACTACCTACCACACATACAATATAATACAATAATCAACACGCCAGGTCTCAGATATTATACAAACAAACCGACAGCACTTCTTATCGCCTTATAAACCGCCCACAATTGCCACCCCTTTCAACTGATCGAGTTTCAATCGCGTCATTTCTCAATGAAACAGTGAGCGAGCGAGCGGGCTTGTGTTAAATTACATACTGTGGATATGATGATATGACCTCTCGTGGTAAACCAGTGACACAGATCATCAATTGAATAAAGCAAATATTCAATATCCGAAACAAACTAATCAATGAAACTAAGTTACATACAAAAGACAACTCGACGTAACGAGGGTCTTATGTCGCCATTAGGTGTACTAGGTATGCCAACTTGTGACGCTCTTACAGATTTCTGCAATCTATATTTCACAGTTCAATCTCCTAATCGTCAACAACCTAGATGAGGAGATGAACAGGTGCAATTAGTCTTGTTCAATAGATACATACATACCATCACGTCATTCTCCTATTGGGATAGGCAGAGAGGGTAGTCCTTTACATTCACCATTTTTTATTTAGATTACGTTGCGTTATATGATTCATTTTATGCCTATTATTATTGCGTCAGTTCCTTCAGGAACGGAACGAAACTCCAACATAAATAAAGGATTACCTGTATTTGAATAAGTATAGCCTTGATACATAGATACGTTTTGATGAGCATATTTATGAATAGCTTTATATATGAATATGATAAATTAATTACTCGTGCCTTCTGTATACAAGCGGAAGGTTATATCGATTAAATTCAGTACAAAGTCTTTATTACTTTATCGGAAGCGTATCATCTAAATTGTTAATTGCTATATATGTACAAATAATTTCCAGGCTATAAAAAATCATAACAAATAAAACTTAATATATTTGAAACAAATATACGTTACAATTAATCTTCGTAATTTTAAATGCTCACAACAAAAACAATATATAACATATGCGATATTGTATTTTAATAAAATACGAGTAATGATGATGTCAATATGCTAATTTACAGTGAGTTTCTGCATTAAATTAAAACAGGCTGTTCCGTGTAATAAGTTTTATGAATATATATTGTAATGCAGTAAAAAAAGACAATTATCAATGAAAAACTGAAACCAAGTATGTTAAAAATACTCAGTAAATTTGAAAGAACGTTTACACGCAAGAGATCAGAAACAATAATGTACTAATAATGGTTTCTTTTAATTTTTCTTTATTTCTTGCTTATCTATCGTATGATATAAGTAACAATAAAAGGCAACACATTAAGGCAGAAATAATAAAAAAATCATCACGATAAAAAAATGTCTTTATTGAGGTAGGAAAACGCAAACACAACATATCAATTTATTTAAATAACTCCGGCGTCGCTTTGTGCAACCCAATAATTCATACAAAATTAAAACATTATTTCTTGCATATGCAAAAAAATAAAGCGGAATAAAACAAAATGGTAGTGCTTTAATGTTATATCAACTTCATTTTATCCTGGCACACATATTTCACTTCTGCCACGTCTATAAAACTCGCCATGCGTACTCTTCTATTATGAAGGCTTTTCACTCTTCCCTCATTCAGAATTTGATTAATTTAAGCGTGCCACTCATTTCAAGGTTTTCCCAAATTTCTCGTATCTTCTATGCTGTTTGTATAAATTATTATTGTAAATCTTTCATCGTTCTTTCTTTCTACGTGACTGAACCATCTCAATGCTCCTTTCTTCATTTTAAGCACACCATCTTCTTTCAATCCGCATTCTTCTCTCGTATCCTCACTTCTCACTGGCTTAGTGTTTCCATCCATTTCCACATAATAATCGAAAGATGAAAATAATGACTTGAATAATTTAATTTCTGTATCATTCAATTTATTTTTTGTACGTATTTCGTAAGAAAAAAGTAATCGTTTATGATTATTACTGAATGATATAGCTTCGCAAAAATCTACATCAAAATGGTTCATTAATTATTATTATGTAGGTGAAAAAAGTTTCTTAATATATAATTGGACGCAAATGAGTACGCGGACGAGATTCAAATACGGCTATTGAACAATAAGACACACTTACCACTTCAGTCCGTCAATCAAAAATTATATTAAATATGATGAGTTGAAAAAATCTAAAAAATGACAATCAACATTAAAATTGTACCCACTGTAACTTACTTAGGATGCTGTCTACTACAACCCACTTAGATTACATTATGATGAGTAGTTCCGTTAGTAGTATTTTTATTTTCTGTAAGAAAATAATATTAATATGATGTTTTCAAATAATATCAAGTAAGCTATGGATTCAAATGCAGATTACAATTTTAAAAATAATCTACTTAGTATGTTTTTGAGTCGTATTCAGACCAAACAATTGAAACTGATCTTATTCCGGGCATAAAGAAAAATACAGCAACATTAAAATTTCATAGTTGTGAAAATAACGAATCTGAAAAATAAAATTCCACCCTTTGCTGACTACATTAAAAAATATATTTTACACATGACAAGAAATATACATAATTTCCAAAAAAACCACCGGGTAATTTAATTTGGACACACAGTTTTAATGAATCTGGGTTTGTTGCATTTCATTTGTCGTGTCCCCAGTAAACTAGGTTTTTGCCTGTATCTCACTGAGGACATATAGCATGAAAAATAAATCGATACTTCTTTCCGATTTTTGATTATATAAAACCCCGTTGCACATTCTCATCAACCTGACAAACAGTGGCACTCAATTACATATGTATAAATTGAAATAAATAAATAAAACGTACTTCTTTGTTTAGATATCGGCAAATGTGCGTGAGAGAATGACCTTCGTTTTCAATGCCCACAAAGGCCAAAGTAAATAGAGAGAAGGAACAATAAAATATGTATGAGCCGAAAGAAAAGATACCAACAAATATGCACCGGCAACTTATAATAAGAAGCTGCACCGCACCGTCTTGGCATTTGCACAGAAGGTTGAGGCAGACGATATTTAAGAGGCAGTGAAAGCCTGACATTTTAAAAGCAACGGATGTCAGCGACGGATAATCTATTAACCTGACGCAACAGCGCAATGAATATCGGGAATCCATTGTTCGAGGTTCGGCACACAATTAAAGCAAATACAAAGATGTAACATTTAAAGGTGAATACAACCTGAACTTCAATCAGTAAGAGATGAATATATGTAATAACAGATAGGAATATATTAAAATTATTTAAAATGAAATAAAATTAGTTAACACAATATTAAATCTCTGTAAATCTATTTTTTGATACTAGATAATTTTAAAAATTCAAAAAATTTGCTCGAAAAAAACTGAACAATATTTTATTTGAGGATACATAGAACCAGCCAGATATAATTGAATGGTTGATGTATGTACATCATGAAAGTGATTATATTAATATTCAATGGCATATACCTTGTGAATTCAATCAAATCTCAAAAAATTTCCAAGATTTTCCCGTTTTACTAGTGTTCGAAGTTTAATGAAAGGCGACATCGCGGTTAGATCTTGACAAACCGGTTCATAACTTTTAAAAAGCTTATAATAATGAATGAAGCAAACGTTCACGTTAAACTACGTAAAACAAACAGTCGTAATGAAACCCTACCTTATCTCGGTAGGTAAGGTTTCTGCGAGGAGTAAGCCTGGTGAAATATATATACCATGGGGAAATGAGGAATATCTCGCCCCTATGAGGAGGCTTCATTTCAGTAGAATGGTACTATAGACAAAACAAAGGAACAGTTTGAAACCAAGTTAAATACTTCATGAAAATATAATGTAGAAAAACTAAATGAAGGACACTGAATATATTGTATAATAAGAAAAAAACTCATTTATTGATAGCAAAACAAGATAAAAATATGTACATTAACACATGTTTCACGTTTTACAATTCAAATGACTTTAATAAGATGCTATCAAAAGGTCTAGGGTCATCCAGTTCGACAAGAGGAGACATAATTCTCATGCCAAGAGAAGAAACTCGACCGGAGGCATCACAAACTATTTTCAGACCACACCTTTACATTCAGAAAAAAACAGATAAATATTCAGTATTTATTCTAAAAGCATCCAAGATATATAAACATACTTCTTAAAAGTAATACTCGATGAGTTAATAATTTTTAATACTAAGTGTGTTATGTATATTTTAAATTCTGTTAGCTTTTAAAAAATAATTTATATTAATGACAGAAAACACTATAATGGTATTTATACACAATGTGTATCATTAAATACGTTTGCATAATATAGTTAATTCAGCATTCGTTTTTTATTCATTGATTTAATCGTATTATGAAGATTTCAACAGTTACCAGTGATAATAACACCCGAGAAGAAATTGACAGAAGGATAATGGCAGCAAACCGATGTTACTACGCTCTCCAAAAACAGTTAAGATCCAAATTACTGCGAAGAACCACAAAAACACTATTGTACAAGACCCTGATCAAACCAGTCCTCACATATGCCTCTGAAACCTGGGTGATGACAAAACACACTGAAGGGTCCATCGCAGCATTTGAAAGAAGGGTTCTTAGGACAATATACGGCCCAGTGAGAGACCACAATGGTTGGCGTCGTCGATATAACCGAGAGCTATATGATATCTATAAAGAGCCCGACGTGATCAGATCCGTCAGAGTAGGGCGCTTGAGATGGGCTGGTCACATAATCAGAATGGACGACGACAACCCTACAAAACGCCTCACGCTCTCAGTAACACAGGGACGTAGAAGACCAGGAAGGCCCAAAATGCGATGGATGGACAGTGTCAACACGGATGCATCGGTGTTGCCAGTGAGAAATTGGAGAATAAGGGCATCAAACAGACAAGAATGGAGGAAGCTCCTGGATTCAGCCAAGGCCCACCCAGGGCTGTCGAGCTTAGGATAATAATAATAATGAAGATTTCAGAAATATACACAAACCATTATTTGAAATTTTATGAACGATGCGTATACCTATCTATCTACACACACATAAAAACAAAAAAAAACCGTTACTTAATACGAGTTACTAAATTAAATAATGTTTATTTTATTTATATATTTTATTCTATTTATTTGAAAAATAATACCATATACAGTAAATAAGTATTAAAAAAAGAATACATAAAATAAGAAAATAATTAAATATAAATAGAAAATTTTTCGAGCCATTTTAGTTTTATGAATAGTTTTTTACTATTCTATGATAAACAACCTCGTGGATACATAAATTTTATAAATATGTGAATTATCAATTGCAAAATAATATGATATAAAAAAATTGTATCGTGGTATACTAAAATTATATGTATACCAAAAAAGTAAGCAATATTATAGTAAACACACATAATACGCAAAGGGAAAATATAAGAGGGATATATTGTATGTATTAACCTAACTGCGGCACCGAATATATCTAATGGGAGGCTAATGGACTGTAAAAATATATTACAAAGTTACTGTTCACTTACTGGGATACGTAAAAAATACCATAATAAAAGAAAATGTTCATAATACGAGTACATAATATACACATATGTTTCAGATAAAGCGCACGCAAGGAAAACTCAGTAATAAAGATAATGTATTTTTCTTCATAGAACAACTTGAAAAAAGTACGATCAATTAATTTAAGTATAGATTTATCATGACAAAAATATGGTTCAATTGAATTTGAAAGACACAAAATAATTAAGTATTTTAAACTTCCTTCTAAAATTTTCTTGGACAAAGTTTTAGAATTTCTTTTATTTTGATTTTCTTATATATTTAGACGCCAAAGGATATGTTTTGAAAGTCAAATCCTGAATGCCAGAAAGAGAATTAAAAAAATACTAAACACAAGTACCTTTTACATTTAAGTTGAAGAATGAGTATATTTATTCAGTGTAAAAGTAACGTTACTTAAGTGAAACTATTAAATTGTTCTACACATACTGTTAAGAGACCTCAGTTGTGTAAAAGTTGTACAAATTTTAACGACGGTCACTACAGATGGGCCATCAGTAGCGCTCGTCTCAAACATTCATAATTTTAAGTAATTTTTTTTTCAAATAATTTAAAAGGCACCTTTAAGTGTTCTTGTGGAGAATTTAAAAACAGAGAAGCGAAAAAACTTTATTTCGTAAATCAAGAGATAATTAATCGAATACAACGCGCGTATCGGTATCATTTTACTGATAAAAGACTGTCCAGTAAGATCGATGATTAGGAGATTGATTACACGTTTTCGACAGCAGGGATCAGAATTTGACTTGCCACGAGCCGGAAGCCGGATACTATCCGCACTAATAAGAACATTAAAAAAAGGTTCAACAGTGTTGCTGACGATCAAGTAACTTCAACCATCTTTGAATGTCTCGACCGATACTGCAACGAATCATAAGAAATACTTTACACCTCTTTCCGTATAAAATTCAATTGGTGCAAAAATTGAAGCCACAAGATCGATTAGAATGGCTGGAATAGATAACATTGGAGCGCGCTTTACGGGCCATCTGTATAACGCATATAAAAATCAATAACAAGGGAAGCGAAGCAGTTAACAATGGAATTAAACTTCAAAAGTGATGTTACCATGGGACTAATAAGCGTGTTTATTCGTCGTCTATGCAGGGGACCGGGTTCAATTCCCTCGTCGTGGGAGCCAAACTTAATTATCGTCTACCTAAAAGGTAAGTCGTAAACTATTTTGTAAGGGGTTGGAAACTCAATGCTTTACAGATGTCGAGATTTTGGAATGCCTGCTCAAAACGGTCTCATACCGTGTCCCTGTGTCAGCAAGCAATGGATGGTAGGGTCGCAGGAAGCAAGGGGAAGGAAGATTTATAGCTAGTTAGAGTATTAAAATGTTTCGGTAGATATTGCAGCTTCGTACGAAAATTGAACACACTGCAAAATACTAATTTGGTTAAACGAAATTGTAGCCAACGCATTGTTGAATTATGGTTTAATATTGTAATTTATTGAATAAATCCATATAGTGAAAATGTAGACTTGTATCGGCTTACTATTACAGATAAAACAAAAGAAACCCCGTTTTTCCGAAACGATCCATACAAAATATACAATTTCCATGACGAGCTCCGTGGCCTAGTACGTTCTGCGGCAGTACTGGCAACTTACCGGGCTGTTTGAAGTCCAGGCCTTAAAACGCTTTACGTATATTGACTACGCTGCGAGACATTTCCCTTCTCCCGGGTATATTTCTTAAGTATATTGACTGCCCTGCGAATCATTTACCTTCTTCCGTGACGTCGAACATAAGTCCGTCATCGCTACTATTATTTTCAGTCAGGCGTGTCACCGCCGAAGGAGGTTTACCTTTGGGTAGTTCCTTCTTCGTCATTAAGAGACGTCGCGCTCATAATAAATAAAGATTTCGATATTCTAGTGTAGATCGCGCTGGGTGGGGACTTTTTTGGTCACCCATAACAGCGTGGGTGGTGGTGGGATCGAGCTGAATATATGTAGCATCACTCCACACATTGATTTTTATTCAAACCTGTTATTCATGTCATTTAGAAAAGTATTATAATCATAATTATTTTCTAGATTACATGGACACTAGTGTACTCGTGTATCCCACAGGCCGCTTTGTTTAAATGCATCACCACTCACATTAAAAAGGGGTAATAAATCAAAAGGGTTGCTCGTCGATCAATACTTGGCTGGTGACGGGTGACGTGCGTCCGATTCATGATGCGATGTGACGCTTTACAGTTATTAGAGGTAAATATCGTCGTCACCGGCCATTTGTTTCGGTTCGGGGCGCGACTATAAATACAGCCTTTGTTGGCGTGCCGACAGTGACATTTCCTCGGCAGAAGCGTTAGCGGCCGTTCACAATGGCCGGTTTGCTGAAAACGAATGGCCAAAAATAACTTTCCACCCTTAAAAAACTAACTGTGGCGAAATTTTCACACTGAAAATAAAAAAGTATAATGTTAAGGTCAAGTTGTGCTATTCTAAGAAAATGTATTCAACACGATTAGATTATTGTGATATTAAGTTATTTCATTCCGATATTCGTAAATTAAGAAATATATCAATCAGCTTTAAACTAAATTGGTGAACTAGCGTAAAAGAAATATTAAAAAAAGATGAAAGCTTCCATGACCTAGTTGGTAAGATATCTATTTTCCGACCCTATGATTCCCGTAGATGCCCAGATTTATAAAAAAGAGTCCAGTCTGGTTTTCACTTAAGACGTCTTGAACATATTTCTGGTTGGTTGGAAGAAATTGCCATGTACCAATAAATCAGCCATGTTGTACTGTATACAATGAAAGTGCAATAAATAATGGTGATAAAATCATAAAGTACATGCGATAAACCGTAAGAGGAAATGGAAAGTGACATGAATTTTCTGAATGAAATATATTAAACAAAAGTTACTTTCAGTGTTATTTATGAAACTACAAGTTACTCCGAAAAACAATCAAATTTTTTTTATGTCTATCTTCTTATTTAAAAATTTTGATTCAAAATATTTACCCGGTGAATAAAATTTCAATTGATTAAATTATAAAAGGCAAAAAATCTAAATCTAGTACAAAACAATCATGGCAATAATTTGGTAAAACATAAAAAGCAATTATGTATTAAAATATTTACGATGACACATTTTAAATAATAATTGCTACTAGAGTGGAGCGCCGATAATGACGGACAATAAGGGCTCATGTGCGCGCGACAAGCATGTTCGGGTAAATATTGATGCCGTATGTGTGTCCCACGTTGGTCCCATACCAAAGCCGGTTCTGACAGAAACACGTGATACGGAAACCTGTCATTTAATTATGCAGCTTTAAGTATGAACAAAATTGGTCTAAGAGTTCTAGGAAAGACATGGTGTAAGTTCTAAATTTTGTTTTGTTAATGGTAACTTACAAAAACATGTAAGCAAAACTAAACGTCATTTTTAGATTTACAGCACGTTAAAACTTTGTATCACATTTATGACTGCGCGAAAATCAAATTTGATTATATATTTTTGATAAAAATCTACGAAGAACTCTTCACTATTTTCCGTGTCCTAGTTGGTAAGATGCCTGCTTTCCGACCCGGGGCTTACGGGTTCGATTCCCGTTGGAACCGTTTTTTTAAACCGATTCCAGTCTGGTTTTCACTTAAGACCTCTTGATAACATATTTCTGGTTGGTTAGAAGATAGGGCAATAAGTCCGCCATGTTGTTCTGTACACAACAAAACCGACTCTCCCGTCTATTTGAAAATACCATTTGGATCCATATTAAGAGTTGAAAAGTAAAATTTAAAAGTATAGTACTACACGTTGCAAAAAATAAATATGGTAAATACAAAAGTACATGAAGAGTTTAATAAAAACGCAAATAAAATACATTTTTTTGGAAAAAAATTATTTTATTTTTCAACATAGTCTACTTTGAGGACTACTCGTATACACTTGGTCCAGGGATTTTCCAATCTCACATACATGCACTAGGCGGTCTTCTATTACGATACCATGAATTTTTTCAATGATTTCCTACGTGGTGGACACAATTGGGCGTCAGAAGCGCGATTGACCTTCGATGCATGTACGGCCATGTTTAAACGTATTTATCTGAACAGTCTTCAACTTTGGTGCAGAATCCCCGTCAACTTCATCCCATTCCGCTGTTATTTGAGCGGCTATTAACGTCTTCAAATAAAAATGTTTTATGACGGCACGGAACTCGTTTTTTTCCCAATTGTTGCGGCAAAAGTCAAAATGATCGATTCAGATGGCTGGAAAATATTAACTACGCATCGCATCTGGCCGAAATTTTGACAGAGGTCGGTTGATAAATGATACTTGCCAACAGTGATGTCACTTTATAAAGTGGCGCCATCTCATGGAAATTTACCAAACATTTCAAACTACCCTCGTACAGTACCCGGCGATAAGTAATTCACATCGGGCTTAAGAAAGAGACTGTCGACCATAATCGGCTAACTTCGGCTTTGTAGAGCGTCGTCTCTGTCCCTAGAACGCCTGACAACAACTGACAAATCGCGACGTAATACGTGTATGAAACACAGAGACGACGCTCTACAAAGCTGAAGTTAGCCGATTATGGCCGACAGTCTCTTTCTTAAGCCCTATGTGTATTACTTACCGCCGGGTACTGTACTAGGTATGAAGAGTGACAATATATTAAAAGCTTGAAAAAAAAAGCAATACCCATCGAAATGTGTATAATTTGTAATGTGTACTCATATTGTTCCATTATTTTAAAATGTACATTCCGAAATGATCTAGAAAACTTATATGATTAATCCCATGGGGTTTATTTACTATCGGAGTAGGTTTCCAATGAGTGGAGTGCAGTAAAACATCGTGTTGATTACGGTTGGCCGCACAAAGTTGGCCAATCCTAATTGCCGATATTGGCGACCCCGATTGCGCTCGCGCGAGCTGTTAATCTCGAAGTCAGCCCAGCGCACGAACGATTCTATTGCAAAATCATTCTTGTCTTATCTAAAATCAGTACTGATTCGAATGGGGTTTTTTAATATACGATAATCTCGGATGACTTGCGAAATTAATCAAACTGAACATTTTGCTAGATTTAAGTTTTAATATAACATAATGCCTGTCAAATAAAAAAAAATCAAATTTATCTCGTATTTATAAAATATAATACGATATTTTCATTAATGAAGTTATATTAAGTCTATATACGAGTATAAACTATAATTGTAAACTACGAAACGAGATTCTTCTTCATTTTCTTTATAGTTCCCTCCCTAGGAGATTGGCGATCATCATGGATAGATTGGTCTTTGAGGCAGCAGCTATGAACAAATATATAGCACCACAATGACACCACTACTGTAAGTTCTTCAAACTGGAGATGCATCTTCCCGCACTTGCCCTAAATTTTTCCCCGCGATATGATTTAAAGGATGTCTTATTTTTCTCCTGCCCAAATAACTTCAACGTTCTCCTTTTGATGGTAGATAATACTTCTCGATCTTCATTCATCCGTTTCAAGATGTCATTATTATGGAATTATGAGACTAGTTTATTTGCAGCGGGGAGGGGGGGGGGGAGTAAGCGTCCATGCTTGAACACCATAAAGAAATGCGAAGAATAAGTATGAGAAAAGAGAATTAAAAATAAATAAATAGCACAAATATATTTCTTTATTGTTTTCGATAGCATGGAGCACCATTTACAAGTATAACTTTGCATTATAGTAAATATTAAAGTTCTATATTTTATTTAGAGTTAGTGAATAAACGTCGTCTGATAATAATGAATAGATGAAATACAAAAAAAAACACGGAAATCAAATCATGTTCAAACCTCATATTATTTGTGGAGTGGTGTCTGGAGAGTCAAGTTGAACCATTATCCAAACATTATTAATAACTCAGCAAACTTAGCTTGCAATCAAAGGCGGAAACGTTCAAATATAGTATCAATCAATATTTCCAAAATAATTTAGTACAAAGTCATTAATTTGATGACTTTAACGATAAAATTAGCCTATACTTGTATAATCAACTAAAAGGTATAATCAATATTAAAAAATTCACTTTCTAAATGAAGCGGACGTGGCTTGGTGCCTATTTATGTACGTATGCAAAGATTTAAATTTTAATACGTGCAATTCAAATAGACGCGCTGACAATAATCGATTTAAATATATATTAAAAAACACATGTGCGCTGACATACAAGTTGACGGATGACAGACCCGCTGTTTTAAAGTTGGGCAACTTTTAAAATAGCCTACGGCCACCAGTTGCTCTATAGAAACTACAGGTCTCTGTCTCGAGACTTTATACTCGTATAACAGGGGTTGACAATATTTTAGTCTACTTATTATAGCACAAGTTTTCTATTTATAGCAACAGTTGAAAATATCTACTTTTGAGGTATCTTATCAAGATCCCCAAGTTGAGTATACGATTCAGGATCAGACTGAGTATTAGAAAGAAAACATGATTTATGTATTTCTTGTCTATTAAATTAATAAATATTAACTGAATTTTTCCATTTTTAATGTATGATAAAAATTAGTAAGTTTTAATTTACATAAAAAATTTTATAATTTATCCTAATAATAAAATGCAACTTTGATTGACGAAGAGAAATTTTAAAGACAATATGAAATATATTTTTAGCCTTTAAATGTATTACGAAGGATACAGATAACTTGCTGAGTCACCAAACAGCACGCTTGCCCGATATCAAGGGTGTGGGCTGAAAAACATCTGGTGTCCCCGTGGCTGGGCTCGCCCTATATTGGTGGGGTGTATCTTGGCCGGGGGGGGGGGGATGTTATTAGATGAGCCCAGACCTTTTGATAGCTTCTGTTTTTTAATGTATTCTCTTTTTAATGTGTCCTTGAAATGTGTCTAAATGTATTATGTACATACTATGTTGCTATCAATAAACCTGTATTTATTTATTTATATAGTCGACACCTGATTTATAGTTTGTATAGTAATTCAAGAACAATTATGCGATATTTGTCCATTTTATATGCAGGTGAATAATTCAACCTGTACTTAAAACTAACTCGTATTTAGAATGTATTTCCGCTTGCTGCAATAATAATCCACCTGCAAAGTATCATAATGTGTTTTATATTTCTATATCTACAGTCATAGTGCAGGAGCTGACTCAATTAGATCAATCAAGTGTTGCAAGTTGCAGTGTTGCATGCGGCCATATTGCAATTTCCTTTTAATTTAGTGTGCGGAAAATGAAAACTTGTATCATTTGCAGCAGCAATACAATCAAATTATCTTTATTTGTTTATCAAATGAATTGGCATTAGCATAATTTTCGAAATTTATCTTTTGGCAGCAACTTATCGAATAAGTGAATACTCAAAACTCTACACACAATGGGCAAACCTGAAAAACATGTAATTGAAATTATGGTAATTCAAAAATATTTTACGGTGAACTATAATTATTTTCCTTAAGTGAATCTATATAAATAAAAATGTAAATGTTCGTTAATTGAAGGCAGCTAATCTCCGGAAGTTCTATACCGATCGCTTTGAAATTTTGAGTAAAGTTAATATTCGTCAACGGAAATGTTATTTGATTTTTATTTATATATATATATCAGTGTATATAATTTTTTTTTTAAATCAAAAAGAAATATCTATGCGAACCTGTCGGGGACAAGACGAATCTCATTTTGACAGTTGACCATATTCTATTTGACGTTTCGTAATTAATATTTATAAAGTCTATATACATAATATAAATATAAAATAATTTTATGTTTAATATTAAATCATAAATTTTATAACTAATACATATTTCATAAATAATAAATTTTATCAACTAAACATTTTGACAGTTGACCATATTCTATTTTGACATTTCGTGATGAATATTTTTATTCAAATAAGTCTATATACATAAAATATAAAATAATTTTATCTTTAATATTAAATAATAAATTTTATATATAATACATATTTTATAAATAATACAGGTTTTTTTTTCGTAAATATATTTATTCTAGACACGAACCAAGCTTTATATTATCATTGTGACGCATTTTATATTATCGTTGTGACGCGATCTTACGTCGTTAATAAAAAAATTGATAAAAAATAATAAAAAATAGTTATATTGTCATAAAATTGACTTGAGTGGTTGTGGTAAGTTGTAAGTTTAAAAAATAATGGACTTAAGAATTATATTTGATGAAAAACTTTCATTATTGATTCATATTTCAAAAGTTAACCTAACTTTTTTCAAAAAGAAAAGTACACATGTTAATTTAAGATAAAGTTGTATTATTTGTCAATAATTTTAAGTACTTGTATAACCTGTCACATGTTCATTTGTATATAAAGACACTTTTATGTCATTAATTAAATAAATAAATTATTTGGTGGTACATTAGAAAGAAGTACCCGTAGAAATATCGCAAAAAAAATGAAAATTAAAACAAACTTTTACGCTGCTCAGTTCCTTTTTTAATGTTTCACAATTTTATATGTTTTAACTTTCTTTTTTCTTACTGAACGTTGTTACATAAATAAATTATAGGTTTATTGATAGCAGCATAGTATGTCCAGATTATATTTAAATAACACTTTTAAAACACATAAATTGCAGATAATACATTATATACAGAAGCTATCAAAAAGTCTGAGCTCATCTAATAGCATCCCTTCGGCCAAGATACACCCCACCAATATAGGGCGAACCCAGCCACGGGGACACCAGATGTTTTGCAGCCCACACCCTAGCTTTTTCAGCCCAGCACATCGTATTGGGGCAATTTTGTCAACTGTAAAATGGTAAGCTGTTGATTTTTTTTATAAATCGAAAAATTGTTTTCTCTAAACTGACGTTTTAATTACTAATTTTTATTATACTGACTTTCTAATGTATTGTATGAATGAAAATTAAAACAAACTTTTACGCTGCTCAGTTCTTTTTTTAATGTTTCACAATTTTATATGTTTTAACTTTCTTTTTTCTTACTGAACGTTGTTACATAAATAAATAAATAAATAATAGGTTTATTGATAGCAGCATAGTATGTCCAGATTATATTTAAATAACACTTTTAAAACACATTAATTGCAGATAATACATTATATACAGAAGCTATCAAAAGGTCTGGGCTCATCTAATAGCATCCCTTCGGCCAAGATACACCCCACCAATATAGGGCGAACCCAGCCACGGGGACAACAGATGTTTTGCAGCCCACACACTAGCTTTTTCAGCCCAGCACATCGTATTGGGGCAAATTTGTCAACTGTAAAATGGTAAGCTGTTGATTTTTTTTATAAATCGAAAAATTGTTTTCGATAAACTGACGTTTTAATTACTAATTTTTATTATACTGACTTTCTAATGTATTGTATGAATGAAAATTAAAACAAACTTTTACGCTGCTCAGTTCCTTTTTTAATGTTTCACAATTTTATATGTTTTAACTTTCTTTTTTCTTACTGAACGTTGTTACATAAATAAATAATAGGTTTATTGATAGCAGCATAGTATGTCCAGATTATATTTAAATAACACTTTTAAAACACATAAATTGCAGATAATACATTATATACAGAAGCTATCAAAAGGTGTGGGCTCATCTAATAGCATCCCTTCGGCCAAGATACACCCCACCAATATAGGGCGAACGCAGCCACGGGGACACCAGATGTTTTCACACCCTAGCTTTTTCAGCCCAGCACATCGTATTGGGGCAAATTTGTCAACTGTAAAATGGTAAGCTGTTGATTTTTTTTATAAATCGAAAAATTGTTTTCTCTCAACTGACGTTTTAATTACTAATTTTTATTATACTGACTTTCTAATGACTGTCAATAAAGGGGTTGGAGAAATCTTCTTCTTAGATGCGCCAGGAGGAACTGGTAAAACGTTCCTAATTAGATTGATTCTGGCAGCAATTCGATCCCAAAATGGCATAGCCTTAGCTCTTGCGTCGTCAGGAATAGCTGCGACACTTCTACCAGGTGGAAGAACTGCTCATTCCGCTTTGAAATTGCCATTGAACATGCGATTCATTGAAACTCCCACGTGCAACGTTTCCAAAGCATCCGGCATGGGAAAAGTATTGCAGAAATGCAAACTTATTGTTTGGGATGAATGCACAATGGCACACAAAAAGTCGCTCGAAGCTCTTGATCGATCATTGCGAGATTTGCGTGGAAACATCAGACCATTTGGGAACGCATTTATATTGCTTGCAGGAGATTTCAGGCAAACATTACCTGTAATTCCTCGATCGACACCGGCGGATGAAATAAATGCTTGCCTGAAATACTCTATTTTGTGGCGACACGTAAAGACGTTGAAATTAACTACAAATATGCATGTCCAGTTGCAAAACGATCGATCAGCTGAGATATTCTCACATCAATTGCTGGAAATCGGGAATGGAAAGGTACCAGTTGATCTGATCTCAGGACGAATTTCATTGCCTCATAACTTCTGCAACTTAGTGACGTCAAAAGAAGAATTGCTTTTTAACAAAAAATATTGTTTATCCACAAGCATTGTGAAATTTAATAAACAGTTGTATATAAAACAGACAATATAATAAGAGCGCCCCCTGTTGAATGTAACGGCAACACACGCAATATAGATTTCAATTTATTTTAATTCCGAATATTAAATATCTTTCAATTCGGGTTTTTTAAACCGGTTTTTGTTATTTTTGTTATTATTGATTTTCATTTGAATTAATGGTATATATCTGTGTATGTTTTATACATTTGAATTATTAAAAGTTTCATGCAACTAACTTTTAACAAATGTCACATCAGATTTTTAACGAACTGCCCATTTTTGCTAATTTGTAACAAGATTTATTATTAGTTTTATGTGATGTATTTACCTAAATAACTTGCTATTTATTACAATCGAGGCCTATATTAAAGTTGATAAAATTTGATATTCATCCGTTTGAATCGGACCAAGCTTCGCTCTGAAGTATACGTTGATTTGCGAGATGCAGTTGTAAATGACGGTAATAGAACTTCTGCAATTTAGTGACGTTAAAAGAGGAATTGTTTGAAAAAGTATTTCCCTATATTCAAATCAATTATAAGAATCACGATTAGCTAAGTGAGCTATTGTTGGCGGCAAGAACAAAGATGTATCCGAACTTAACAATATTATTGAGTTCGTTTTTTAATGTTTCGCAATTTTATATGTTTTTGTTATAACTATTTTTCTTCTTTTTCAGTGCAATCGATCTTTGATTTGAATTCAAATCATATCGTGAATTGACCTCTTGGAGTGACGCGATCATTTGCAAGCACGGTGATAAACGCGACAGACTGAGAGTGCCTGAAAGACATCAAAAATATTGTATACCCAGATTGTATACAAGACATCAAAAATATTGTATACAATACATCAAAAATATTGTATACGCATTGTGAAATTAAACACAATTGAAACGTGTGCTTTCTCTTTTCTTTCTTTTACATTTAACCAGACTGAGCCACAGCAACGCGTGGCTGGGTACAGCTAGTAGATAAATAAAATAAGATGATACAATAAATCGAATTTAATGATTGTTAATTATGGTATAATAAAACACGGTATGAAAAATAGAAACAAAAACATAGTTTGGTAAAAGGAACATGCCAATTACTGTTCTGCAAATTCGTTTTGCATCATATCACTCAATAAGTTATTAATTCATTCTGTCAATAAGATAACTGATTGGACGAAATTGCCACATGGCAATAATCCCGCCAGGTTATATTATTTACAACAAAAGTGTAATACAATATACAAATTCAATCATATTATGTTTGAGTCAAAAAGTTGATACAATTGTGTAACCTACCCAAAAAATCATATCAAAACAGACGAAGTTTCTCAGTTTTTGTACAAAAAGACACGCTCTACGCATAGGGTCTAGACAAAAATATAACTGGTATCCTAAAATACATGAGAAATTATTCCAATAAGCTCCAAGAATGAAGTACATACATATATACCATCGCGCCATTATCCTGTCAGGGTTGGCAGAGGACAGATCGCCATGTTTGCCTATCTCGACACACACATCCATACACCATCTCATACAACTTCTACGATTTCTCTGATTTTTTACGTTTCCTTCTTTCAGAATATCATTCACTCGATCCAATCATACTTTCCTTGGTCTTCTTCTCACACGCCTCCCACTCACATTGGCACTATATATATATGTTTTGTTAGTTTTTCTTTATTCATTCGTTCCACTCAAATCATCGCAACGTACTCTCCTTCATCTTACTTAACACATCAGTTTTAAGTACACATTCATTCCTTATCACTTCATTCCGTATTATGTAATACATTCTTACTCCGTGTGTCACTCCGTCTTCTCAATGCACGCATTTTTACACAATTTATAAAAATGTGTTCAAACAATTTGCACACATTTATACAAAATGCAGGCATTTATACAAAATTTATAAAAATGTGTTCCAAACAATTTGAATGCTAAATTTAGCAGGAAGCATTGATAAGCGTCAGCAAACGCAATGACGTATACATTTTACGCAGACCTGATAAACGGCATATTATTGTAATTTGAATTGACGTTTGTTTGTGCTGACGCTGACGCCTTAACAAGGGCGAAAAGTCAACGCTAACAAATATTACACGGGTTTAATTTTTTGGTAGGGTAACCCTGTGCTTAGATGCAATATATATATATTTTTTATATATTGTCGAAATGAGGTAAGACTGGAGAATCAGAATTTCTAAAAAAGATTTTCAAAACAAAAAGCAATCATTCAACTCAAAACACAACAAAAAGTAATTCTTGATTATGAAAAAAAATACACATGACTTCCATAACACGTTTCTAGATACAATATCCTAGAATATGGAGGAAGGAGTCGAAATAAAACTTCTCGGGTGATGAATTTTAATGATTATTGAGAGTTAACAAAGTACTGAATAAGATAATAAACTTCAAATAAGAAAATATCTTTACCAAACTCAACAGGTTCAATATTTTTTTAAATATAATTTAGGAATTTAAAAGTCAGATCAGAAAGAAACTATATCTAAATCCCCATTTTCAAGTAGAATAAATATGAATATGTAAGACTCCTTAATTACGAACGTATTAAAATGTTTTAATAGTTCGATGTCGAAGCCCACTGATATAACCAAATAATAAAGGTCAAATAAACAAAAGCCCATAAATAAAAACAATAAGGTTAATAATATTAACCGTTCTACATAATAACAATGATTCGATAAATAAAAACTAATTGAATTGTCAAAATAACCATAATGATAGAATGTTTTTTTAATGAAAAGTTTTCGTCGAGGACGACAGCACAAAAACCTTAATTGAATTTTATATTTTATAATTTAGACAGGTTTGAAATACCCATTAAATCATATGAGAGTATTATTTATAGTTTGCCAATATAAACTTTGTAGTAAAATTATATAACGTTGCTGTTCTTTTCGTTTCTAGGCGAATAACACTATAATACTCTCCGAACAAATCCATATATTAGCGTGACTCAAGTCACCAGATGAATGTTTAGCTTTTCAATTTGTATTGCTGATATTTGAAACAAAACACAAAAATATGATATAATTAAAATACAATATAAAAATCAATTCATTTTTCACTCATTGGAAAGACTAGTGGCTGCCTGAAAATAAGCAATAATGTTAAAAAATTTATTGAAACAACGAATTCGTTAATCGAAAAATTTTAATGTTTCAGATCGAAAATACCATTTATGATCCTTGATGATATTTACTACACACATATGACTTCAAAAATATTGGATCTGTCTTAAATGACGAAAGGATATTTCTTCATAACTTCTATTTTCTCGATCTTTCCCACCTACCTACACCTTCTGCTTTCCAAGTGTTTGGTGATATTTGCAAATATTTTGTTTTTTCGTTTATTTTTTAATGCTTCTCTAAGTATGTTGAAGTACTTTATTGAAAATAACATTATGACCTTTCACACAGCGATTGGCGCGAATTCGCGAAACTCTTGCCCGGTTAGTTAGGAGAAATTTCCGTTTGGTAATAAACTCTCAATTTGTACACTTTATAAAATGTCGAAATAATAATATTAACCGAAAACATGAATCTTGGAAGACATCTGATATGGATTAAATAACTCCATGTGACACTTTCGGTCGGTACAGATATGAACATTTATCGCCTTTACCTCAAAGGTTGCTAACTGAATCGCACAATGTCGAGAGACATCTGCCGGTGTCAGATCTATAGGTCTAGTGCCTTAACAATGCTCAACTGTTCACTTGCAAATGTCCGTCTCACAATGAACATCAAAAGCTAGGTATTACAAAGGCGAGGGTCTCAAAAGCGACACTATAAAAAGCGAATATACATTATATGCCAAGGGTTAAAATTTCGCAAAAAAACAAAATGTAACGAAAATAAAAAAACGCAATAATAAACAAACGCTAAATTGCGGGGAGACAATTATTATAAAATATTTGAAAATAATAATCGTTTGTAAAATTTTAACGCTAAAAATGTCTACATCCCATTTTATGACTAATTAATTGTGTGTTTTTAGAGGAATACGTAGGAAGAAATAAAAATATCTAGAAAATTAATAACTTTATAAAAAAGAGCCACATAAAATTAAAAGAAAATAAATATTTAAAATAGAAATGAATGCTTTATGAAGCGAATAAAATTTATGATCTGGAAGATAAAGCAGAATGCTAATCATATTTTAGATTTAATGATTTGTGCCTTAACTGGATGGCCCGAATTACGTTAATACCCGAAACTAATGTGCTTGATTATAAATGTATAAAAAAGAGATACAATACTGCTACTTTATTATTTTCCAAAGACCCAATATGCCGGCACACCATTAAAACATCATCAACTGCATTGGAGCATAAATAAATGGTGCCACACCATGTAGGGCCAATGGAGAAAATAATATAATATATTCTATGACAACACGTGTTAGGAGAGGATATTACACGAGGATTATGCTAATGAAATGCCAGAATTATGAGGAATAATGTGACGGTGCGATAAAGGGTCACACCGTCAATGGAAGGACATGGCCGCATGGCACTACCTACCCAACTGTGGATTAATTTATTCACAGGTTGTATTAGATTAAATAAATTAACAGTGTATCTCTGTACCACCCATAAGTCTTAATGTTACTCAAGATATATAAACGCGAAATTCACATAATGCCACTAACGTATATGGTAATATTCTTAACTGTCCCACCGTCTCATCTTATCGAAAACCATGGATTGCTCTACGCTCACACAGATTGTTTATTGGGTTTCCCAGTTCGCCGCTCTTCTTTTTTACGTCGTTCTTTACTGTCAATGCAGTGAGATTTTACTGTCAACCAGTCACAAATCAATGTTCGACTCACTCCTTTTTTGGCATGCTTTAAGAAGCGACTGATAAACTCTTAATTTCAAACCAGTAATCTAACGTGTTTCATTCCTGATTTTTCTTTTCTCTCACCGTCCCTTCCGTTTCCTTCGATTGATGATTATCTCACTTTACTATGTATACTGTTCATAAATGTTGTAAAGGTGAATAATCATTTGAATATTTTTTGTAACCATGTAACTCGCTTTATTTACTTTTGTCTGATTGGTTGAAAGAGGTTGTCACTTGGCAATAAGCCCGCCAGATTATTTTACAAAGAAGTGTTTAATAAATATATAATATTAGGTCCTTACATATGAAATTGGCGTTTTGTTTGGGAGGAACATAAAGTAGATTTTTTTTTAATATAATATATTTATTTAATCAAAGTATGTACCATTGCTATCTATGCACTTTTGCCATCTCATAGGTAGTTCATCGATCCCTTTACTAAAAAAACCATTCGGACGGGAATCAATAAAATCTTTGAAGTCGGTTTGGACTGCCCCATCGGAGTTGAATTTTTTCCCTTGCAAGAAGTTATCCAAATTTCGAAAAAAATAGTAATCTGTTGGGGCAAGGTCCGGAGAGTACGGTGGATGTCTTAGACATTCCAATTGAAGCTCTTCTAATTTGGTAGCCGTCTGTTGTGCAGTGTGTGGTCTAGCGTTATCATGAAGCAGCAGTGGCCTAGAGCGATTAACCAGCCTCGGTTGTTTAGCAGCTAGCTTTTCCATCATGGTTTGCAGTTGCTGACAATAGACATCTGCCGTAATCGTCTGGCCAGATTTAAGAAAGCTGTAGTGAACGACACCAGCACTAGTCCACCAAACGCTCACAAGTAACTTTTTTGGAGTCAATTTTCGCTTGGGGCATGGTTTGGCTGGTTCGGCAGGGTTCAGCCATTGCGATGAGCGCTTCCGATTATCATACAGGATCCACTTTTCATCACAGGTAATGATTCGATTCAAAATCCCTTCATTATTGTGCCGGTTGAGTAATGCAACGCAGCAGTCAACGCGCGTTTGTTGATTTGCTTCACTCAATTCGTGAGGTACCCACCTTTCAAGCTTTTTCACCTTCCCAATTTGCTTCAAGTGGATCAAAACAGTTTTATCACTAACACCGCAGCCTGCAGCTAACTCGGACGTGGTTTGCGATGGATCCGCTTCCACAATAGCCTTCAATTCTTCATTATCAACTTTGGTCTCCGGCCGTCCACGGGGCTTATTCTGCAGGTCGAAATTTCCAGAACGAAAACGTTGGAACCAAAAACGCACTGTGTTTTCTTTTGCAGCACCGTCGCCATACACATCATTAATCCTTCGAGCCGTTTCTGCAGCACTGGTGCCACGGTGGAACTCGTACTCGTAAATAACGCGATATTTCAAGTTTTCCATTTTGTAAACTGAGTGACGCAAAGAAAAAAAACAATTGAGGAAAAAACAAATGAATTATAATTTTCGAAACACAAATACTTGAGTAAATAGCTGTATAAATTTGAATTTGGAATTCCTAACCAAAGAGAAGATATTTGAGATCAAAGTTGCCAGTACGGCAAAACGCCAATTTCATATGTAAGGACCTAATATGTATTAAAATATTATAACTTTATTAAAAAACCCTTTGAGAAAGTCGACCGTAATTAAATGGGGCAAAGGCGAAGATAAAATACAGAATAATTATTTATATTGTAGTTATAAGCGTTTTTATTTCATTTAAGAAATTTTCCCTCATTTTAGATGTATTAAAAATAAGTAGTTGCCATACTTATTTTTAACACATCTACCACGCATTGAAAGATCAAGGACAACAATTGAAAAAATCAAATGATGACTTAATAATTCAATGCTGATTATCGACATTAAAAAATATATAGCAAACGCGTTAAACAGGTAAACACGTCATTGAAGACAAAAAATAATTCTAGTTCTTTTTATTCCTACTTATAAAGCAAGTTTCGTTTCTTTACATGCGAATAGAGAGAGACAAAATAAATGGGGTATTTTTAAAGAAGAAGCAAATAATTATGCTGACAATAATGCTCACATACATATATAAATGAATATTTATTCAACCATTTAATGTAATGTAAAAATATTGAAGTAGGTAAAAAAATCAGATTTTGAAAACATATTAAAAATAGTACATCATTTTTTTAGCAAGAAGGCTAAAATTCAAACAGTTGATATATTTATTTAAACTCATTCTATTAATATTAACTTATCATATCAATCGATATATTTCGATCGTACCTTTTAGTGACTTAAGTCATGTATGAAAGTATACTTTAATTTTACAAATACAAATATATGAGTAGGATTCGATTATTAATTATGGATTATGAACTCAATTCATAAGCATCATAAATGATAGAAGGTCAAAGGAATCCTAATGAAAAATAATAATCAGTTTAACAAAGGATGCTCAGGATTAACCTTGACGGACGGGCGAAGTCACGAATTAAAACGATATATTATTATAATTAACGAATGCTGTTAACACAATACATAAAATACTTACAACTTAAAAAAACAAATATTTTTTACTATTTTTCTTCACTCCCAACTAAAAATAAACGAATATGTACATGAAATTGTATATATTAATACTCATATCCTCTAATTTGTATAGTCCTCTATTTTATATAAGTTGACTGCGATAAAAAGTCGTTTATTTTTTGTACCTCAAAATAATTACGTCTAGAATTCAGAGCAGGTATGTATAGGAAGTATTGGGTGTTAACATAAGTTGTGTCCGTTTTTTTTTTTCAATTTAAAAATGAGCACCAATAGTAAAACAAAATGGTAAATGTTATACGTCATTTGAAAGAAAATTTTCTGCTTGCGAGATATTGTTTACTTTTACGTTAAATATATTATTTTATTTGATTACAAGCCTTCAAAATGGAATGTCAAGTAGACGAAAGTGAGCATTTTCGACACCTCCTTCTATTCACGTTCAATCGAGGGAATAAAGCTGCCAAACCTGCTCGCGATATTTGCGAAGTGTACGGTGAATATGCTATGAATGAAAGGACAGCTTGTCGATGGTTTTTGCGTCTCAAAGACGATAATTTCGACCTGAAAGACATGAAGCGTTCCGGACGACCAGTGGACTTCGATGAGGACCGTTAAACCATATTATTCATGAATAATATGGTTTTATTCGGTCTTCATCGAAGTCCACTGGTCGTCCGGAATGCTCCGTGTCTTTCAGGTCGAAATTACCGTCTTTGAAACGCAAAAACCATCGACAAGCTGTCCTTTCATTCATAGCATATTCACCGTACATTTCGCAAATATCGCGAGCAGCTTTGGCAGCTTTATTCCCTTGATTGAACGCGAACAGAAGGAGGTGTCGAAAATGCTCAATTTCGTCTACTTGACATTCCATTTTGAAGGCTTGTAATCAAATAAAATAATATATGTAACGTTAAAGCAAACACAATATCTTGTAGATCAGAAATTTTTCTTTCGAATGACGTATATAACATTTACCATTTTGTTTTACTTTTGGTGCTCATTTTTAAATTGAAAAAAAAACGGACACAACTTATGTTAACACCTGATATTATGGTATAAAAAATACTATGCGTACGAACCAACACACCCTTGGGATAACCTGCAACTGAGAGGAACATCTGCTCGGTGGTATTCTTCCTGTGAGAACCGAAATTCCTTTATGCACACAAACAAAAGTAGATAACACACGTGCATTACAACTTTGAATCAACAAGAAAAAACGTTACCTTACTCCAGCGTTAGCCGGATCAAAAATAAAATTAGAGAGTTATACAATACCTTGAATTTTAAAACATATTATTCATCTTAATAACTTAGTGTACCAACATAACAATTGTTTTTTTTTCTTTATTTTGCGAGAAATTCAGATATTTATGGGGAATGATAGGCATAATAACATGGTGGCTAACAAAATATTGGGTAGCTTCTAATTGAGAACTATTGGGAAAACATAAACCAGGCATATTTATAGAAAATGTAGAAAACGCATAAAAAAATAATCAATTAAAAAGATACTCGATTACAAGAAGTATTGTAGTGTACGAAATAAGTCGCATGGTACCCTTCAAAATATCCGAACTGGCGATCTGGACATATTGAAGTGCATGGCCAGGAGACAATATTAGCAATATTGATTTTTGGGTTTAAAACCACTGGAGTAGGCACGGACTCGCGGATAGTCATTACACGTGTAGCAACAATACTGCCGCCATAAGCAAAAACGCAGCTAACGGGAAAAAATCTGAAATTTAACTAAGTATGAATTTAAATACTATGTTTTTCTAAGCAAAAAACAATAAAATGTGATTCATAAGCAAAAAGACAGCAAGTGCCTATGCGTTTGTTTGCTTGCTACATAAAATTGCAGTTTTCTCAAAACTTAACTTTTGCCATTAGCTGCGTTTTTGCTTATGAGGGCAGAATACTCGCATGCGTATTTGGCAGCTGCGAGTATTGATATCATGCGAACTATTTTACCAAACTGGGACCCATTTTGTTTTTAGTACCGTCGGTAATCGACCCGAAACCCTCGGATGTAATTCAAGTATTGTAGTAATTGGAATAAATGTACACTTGTGTAACTAGTAAATTAGGGATATTAAATAATATAATGATTATTCAAACCTGCTCAATCTAGCAAACAGTTTTTTTAAATCATGATCATATTAAATGTTTTCAAGTTAATGAAAGTTAGAAATTAATTACTTAGTGTAAAATAAGAATTTAACCTTTTCTAAAACATAATTAGAAAGTAAAAACAAAAATATTATCAATTATGCATCTGTACACAGCTAGTACAACTGCTTCCAACATGGCTAATATGGCACAGAAAAGTCTTGTAAAATAACCAGTTCCTAGCCAACATGTCAAGTCTCGCCAATCAACTAGTCTGATGTTCTTAGAAACAGTCATAAATTAATCGATACCGAGTCTATGAATGAGAAACTTCAACGTGTAGGAGACTTCATCTTCACGTGTGCCATTTCTATTCCGAGTTGAATATTATTCTCGCCTACCATGTTCATCATGAGTAAATCATAAATACTGCTAAAATAGTAAAATACGAGTACGTAATTGTATACTTATAATAAAGAAAATACATCCGCTAGGATAGTAGTGATTTCGAAAAGTTGAAAAAAATAGTATAGTAATGTCTGCGTAATTCTAAAAATTCGCAAAGTAAAAATTTATTTGAATTTTATCAAACGAAATATACTTCGTAACTTTTAAATTAGTCTTAACCATAAACTTTTTAATGAGAATTCGGGAATAATACTCGTATGCAATAGCAAATATGTTGTTATAATTTCTATTTTCTGGACAAAGGAAACTCTTTCGTGTTGTGCAGTATTTTGATTCCGCCTTTTGATAAAACGAAAGCAGTAGACGGTAACGTATGTTTGCTAAGTCTTTGTTTTCACATTCGCTGACGATTTTTGCAAGATATTGTTTGTAAACAATATAAATTCTATGCATGTACGCTTTGGAATATTTTAAAATAAAGATCTTAGTGTTTCTTCGGCAAAAAATAGACTTATTCGATCCCCTTATCGTTTATGTAACTATTAATGTATTCCAGAATTTAAACTACGTGTTTTTATAAACGTATTTAAATGCTTTTGATTTACTGAACGAAAAATGGAAATCAAAAGTCACATTGCAGAAAACCCGAAATGTAGGGAAATTAAAAAAAATAGCGAGTATATTTATCGAATTTTAAAATATTTCTGAAAACATAATGTTTTACTCGTATCGTGTCGTGTAATACACTTACGCGTATTGTGGTACTGAGTACTCAGCACCGATGCAACCCCCGTGGGAATCCGGCTCCCTACTTGTGCACACTCTCTCAACAATATGTCCCAACATTTGTGAGAAAATTGCGTTCGTTTTTGCTCATTGTTCTGGAATTCTACAGTGAACACGGATTTAAAAATGACCTAAAAATGAGACAGAAACAGGATATCAATAAAAATTAATGACAAATTACGCTCTAGAAGAACGAAGAGTAAAACAGTATGAATACATACCATGTAAAAACCGGTTTATTCTACTTAAGAACAATGATGGATTCCTTTTGTTACAAATAAAATTAGTTTTAAAAATACTCGAGAATTTTAATAACTTGATAAATTAATCGTTTCATTCCCCTTTTACCGTTATAGTTCTCATTTAAAGTACTAAAACATTCATTCCACATGCCCAAACAATCTAAGAGTGATCTTCATCTTACTCAACACATCAGCTTAAGTTCACATTCATCCCTAATCCCTCCATTTCGTATTCTGTCATAATTGTTACCCCATCTATCCATAAGTGCAAGGATGACAATTACTAAATATAAAAAGAACCGGAATATTTCAGTGAAATATAGTAAATTTTATCAATTTTGAATATTTGACAACTTTTATCAAATTTCGAACGACAAATTTAATGACTTGAGTTTTAATGAAAGACTGTTTTCCACTAACATAAAAGTGAACAACAGATTGATACTTAGTTTCAAAAACGACTTCGAAACACAAAGCTAGTTACAATTTTACTAGACGGTCAAGTCGATGAAATATGAAAACTACTGAAAAAAAATTTTTTTTAGGGTATAAATTAATAAAACAACATAAACGAGAAGCGCTGTGAAAATGGAACTATCATTAAACCTCATCAGGATAAAGCATGACGGCGAGCAACTAATGAAGCAGGCAACCAAAGAGACGCGATGCCCGTGGGAAACCCCCCACACTCCTGTGCCTTCGTCCATCCACCTCACCCGCGCTGATGAGAAGAGCCGATCCGTTTTCGTCCGTCGATCTGGAATATACAGGTAGGGCATTGTTCCGCACAAGATGAGAGTAAACCTGATTTACGGCGGCCGCCACAGCGAAGAGCGGGGCAGCAGCGGCCGCGAGCAGAGACGCTGCGTAACGACGAGCGAACTATCGGCAGTGGGATCTGTCAGCAAAATGATGATAGCCAAATATTGAACGAAACTATTACTGAGTGATAACCAAATTTTTCATATTACATTTAAGCGTGTATACTTCCTACTCCTTAAAAATATTAACAACGAGCCTAACTAAGGTATTTTGGTAGTGATGCGATGTATAGATACTCGTATATACATGGAGATTCAACATAAATAAATGCACGGAGGGCAAGGATCACTCCTTGCAATCAAGAAACACTTTCAAGCGAATTTGCTTGTAATACGAGTACCTTTAAAATCAATATTTTAAGTATGCAAATCAAAAAGCTGAATGACATTTTATTGTGGACATATTTTTATAAATTATATGGAATGTGTTAATAATATTATAAATCCTAAAGTGTTAGCGACATAAAAATGAACAGCAATTTGAAAATAGGTATCCATTAATAGAAGTTAGTCACGGACGCCAATGTTTTAAATGTTCACGAAATACAAAACATACAACCGCGAAATCACGCAAAGGATACTGAACACTTAAAATAAGCTATTTGAAAAGCATGCATGTAGAATAAAAGTTTAAAATGATAAAATATTATATTTCCTAACAAATATAAATATATAAAAATAATGGTAATTTTTAAGCACATTTAACTACCACAAAAAGTATCTGTCACCAGGGGTGATATTCGAAATATTCAACAACCGATACGCTTAAAAAAAACACCATGACATAAATTTATAATTTTTTATTTATAATGTCTATAATAATGTTAAAAATCTACTCGAACATTTTCCATAACATACTTTGGTTTTGACTAGCAACATTATTCCAACATACACGTTAGAAAGAGTATGCATCACCCGATGACGGCCGATAACGCGCGATCGAGACGTCAGTTTCTAGCATGATAAACCATGGAAATAAGAAGTACGCTCCACTATGTTCCACTACACTCCACTGTGTTGTGTGTGTTTTTTTCCTTTAAATCTATTTACGCTTGTATTTTCCTTACTTTTATTCAACTAATGGTGTTAAGATAATGTTAAATAACACCTTTAACAACCGGTACGGAAACCTTTGAAAATTTTAATAACCGGTACGGAAATATATCAGAATATCTATCACCTCAGTCTGTACTTAAATTGTAAAAAATAACAAATCTTTTAAAATCACTTATAACCTAATAAAGCAACTTCTCAAGCAGACATTCAAGCATAAGATTTCGAATTATTTTAACCTAAATTTGAAATATGTTTCAAACCAGTGATACTATTCTGCATAAATCTTTTAGAGCATCATCTCGACGAAGTAACGGAAGATCAGTGATAAAAAGTGCATATCTGAACTGAACGCACAGTGAATTGTTATACAATGTGTGTCATCTCGAGCCAACTGTGTCAGGGAGTACATCGCTCGCACTGCATATGTACGTCGACGATTACTTGCATAACATATATTTCACGCTGCATTTGGTTTCCTCTCTGTCAATTTCATATAATTCTAGTATATACAGTAAGTGGATCTGAATTCAATAGTTGAAAATCAATACCACTGAAAAATATGTTTTGAGGCTTTACCGGTTCTCCGCATCAGTTGGAGAAGGTTTTAGGGGTGATTTGGCTTAGGATGCATCATAAGTCAAATCACTTCGAAAAACCTTATCCAACTAATAACAAAATTACACAAAGGATAAATTCGAATACGCATCAACGCAAATTTGTTTGTAAATGGACTGTAAAAAGGATTTTTTCGAGACAGCAATGGATGATCCGGAAAAATGTCTGTAGATGTATCTAGGTACCCGAAAAATAAAAATAAATGTTTGCCAGGTTGAAGAGTTTGTCTGGTAACAAAGGTTTTTAGCGCTGAAATGCGTGAATATTGTTGCCTCTCCATATGCGGTAGTAATATCAACATGCGCGATAACAAATTGTAGGTAACATACCTTCTAGGTAGTAAATTGATAAGTAAATCCTAATATCGATTATAGGGCTGAAAAAATGATTGCCTTCTTGCATTCACGCTTTTCAAAATATCCATATAATTAATTTGAATAAGGGTTACCTTACTAATGATGAATCAATTGATAAATAAGACTAGAAATATTTCGTAAAAAAATTGCGTTCTACGTTTTACGGTATAAAATAATTATATTCTTCAAATTCAATCATTAAATGAGATAACTACACGATGAAGCTAACGATATGACCTTAGTAGGGTTCATGCACCTTTTTTTAAAGTTATTTGATACTTGACCAACACGGTATTAATACGTTGCGACCGTAAACAAATCATCGTCAAGGGTCGTAATAATTAACACAATTCTGTAATGTTCTAACGAATATTACAAATATCGTGACGTTTTATCGGCAGAGCACAATGGTACTGTTTTGGTTTGATCTTCAATTTGTCTTTACGATTCGGATAGAAAAAAATATATAATTTTTTTATTGAACTATTAACATTGCAAAAAAAGCATTCTGGGTAGTGTATACAATGAAAGTGCAATATATTACTATACACTAAATTTGTTTGTAATGGCAACCCTACTTATAAAAAGGATGCTTAACCAAGTCATTTAGTTACTTGAAGCACAAGTGTGTAATAATAATACACTAAAGCTCGAATTCATAATCTACATACTACTACAAATTTTCAATCTTAAAATGTAATTTATATTCAGAAACGGACCGGGCCTAAAGCGCTTCTTTAAAGTGTGGCAATAAATCCACGTGACTTCCTTATTTAAGAAAGCTATGACAAAAAAAAGTACGAAATACGAATTTATCCAGAAAATACTTAAGATTTTGTATTTAGTGTTCAAGTCGGACTATGAATTCGGGACGAAGCGCGATAATTAAATTTAGCCGATGCACTACCATATACATATGTGTGTGAGAATAATACACCTAGCACACTCGTACGAGGTGAGAAAACTATGTTTCATATCAATCAAACACCTGTTTTAAAAAGGTCAATCTTGGCAGATCGTCAACATAAATGAAATATGTGATAATCGTGTCAGCGACCGTGCAATTAAACTGACAACCGATAACTCACGTAATATCGTGTTGTCGATCGGATTTCGCCGAGCGGCGCTTTACCGTTCGAATGTTCGCCAAGTTTGGCCAATTATTGGCGACAGGTCGCCGATACAAGTAGGGCGATTCCGACGAAAATTACCGCGGGCAATGAAGTCTCGCGGCAAAACACTTAACTCCGCCAAATATATTACGGTCCATGAGGTTGTTAATTCTATCTTGAAAAATAGCATGTTTCTGTAATCCGAAACGACCTCGGGGTTAGATCTAACTGTCTCATAACTAATGGCGATGTTTATTTTTACTTAAATTTGAAATAAACATGACTAAAATAAATAATATTCATAGAATTGCTTTCCACACTATTGAATTTATTAATTCAACCTAAAATAAACTACAATGTTATTTTTACTGTATAAATCTTTTAAATTTTTCAAATGTATTTGTTTAAACAAAAAACAGAAATAAATTGCGATGCACAGCACAACTATTTAACTGAAGGTTTAACAAGTAACCTGAAAACAAACAAAAACCGTTGGTGTCCTAATAGCAGTACAAAATTTAGTTTAGTGACAAATAGATTTTTTAACAGTTCAACTCAACAATATTGGAATATTTATAGGAATTTCATTACTGTACATTTGTAAATTGTACAAGAAATAAGGTTGGTATGTTATGTCACAAATTTCAAGAAAGCTGCTTCCAATTCATTTATTTCACTTCAAATCCATGAAAATATACCATTTACATTAAAACTGACTAATAGTTTTCTTAAGCTAAAAGTGTGATTATTCTAAGAACTCGATTTATCGAATGATAGAGACAAGATTGGTACAACCAGATTAGCCAACCACTCAATTTCAGAGGTATGAATAATCGTTGGACAAACTTGTATTAACTTCTCCCATCTAAGAGGGTTTTTACACTTGTTTTGATTTTGACAAATGCACAAGGCGTCGGTGCACTACAAATAAAACACAGTGTCACGACATGAAAAAGATCGCATCTGACATTTGGCTAAGAGCATGATTGTCCTTTTGCGAGTTACATCATCGCGCGATCAAGCTAAAATGCTTTATTGTGTTTCTTGTATCCGTGAACGTGCATCAACGCTGAACTTTTTACAAGAGATACAAGATAAAATTAGATGTCTTAAGAATACAGAACACGAAATGATTATGGCGAACCCAACAAATATATTCCTCCCAATTATTGAGGATTGTCGGACGTGTCTTATCAATTCGTTGATGGATCAGCCCTGAAAGGTGTCGTCAATATTTTTTCGTGAAAGTATCCCCTTGTACACTGAAGCACATATGTAAACTATTGCAACAACGGGAGAACTAAATAAATATTGATGAAATGACGCTAATAATTCGGTGCATAAGTTACATTTTAATCTACCACATTGATGTTTATAATTTCAATAATTAATACAGACTCCAAACAGAAACAACCGCCCAAAATAATAAAAAATAAAATGCACATTAGTAAAAAAAAATAATAAAATCTAAAATTTTCCCATTTGCACTATTTCAATTTCAGCAATTAATAACTGCATTATAAACGTGATTAAATTATTATGTGAATGTGGTATTAATTGCCGTAAATACACAATATGGAATCGACAAACATTAAATTTAAACAACTTTCAAAACCAATGTTGAAAGCCATGACAAAACTCTTCATAGTTTAGAAAAGTCGGATATGATAAATAAATTAAGTCGATCATATCACTTATCGATTTCTTTACACCTGCTGCTTAGTGGAAATATACGAACATTATTCAACGCTTAAAATAAATTAAGTTTTAAACCTACGAGTATGTTAATGTTCACCATTCGATGTGAGATAACCGTAACGATTATTTACCAATATTTACATGGCTTTGTAAAATGCTTTTTCATAATATTAATCGTTATCACAGAATCATGGGAGTGAATCCATAAAGTTAGAAACCATAAAATTAATTTAAGTTAGAAACAAAGAAAAAAGAAAGCTTCAGAGTACAATACTTAAAAAGCTCGAGTAAATTGTTGTGAAATTATTTATCAAATATAAGTATTATTAAGAGGTTTTTTCCAAATCTCACGTAAGATACAATAGTTCCGCTGAATCGAGAAATAAGTTTTCTGTAAAAATAATTTTATGTAAATAATTTATCTTCAATTGAAACCGTGATAGAAAACAATGTACTAAGTTGGTCGTATTAAATCAAAATTATTGCAGAAACCATGGCAAAATGGCATTCATATTTTCCATTATATGTACAAATTGGCTTGCACTCGGCGCAATAATCGAAATCTGCACTCACGAAAGACAAGGAAATGAGTATTGCAGAATACGATGATCCGTGAGAATGTTGCATATATACGCTCAACAAAGGTTGCTAATTTATTCACTATTCGATAATGCTTGTTATTCAGCGTTGCATAAATGTGCACAATTCGAAACATTTAAGCCAGTCTTGTTGCGAAGCGATTCACTTAATTTTCCTTCATGATGAGATTTACAAGGAAAATGTATCGCTCTTCGGGTATTAATTACGGGTACCTTTTCAAATCAAGATTTGATATAGTTACAGCCTTTATTAGACGAATTGGGAATTTCAGTTCATGATTGTGAAAAAATATAAATGACGTTAATATTATTTGTATATATAGGTAACAAATTTTAAAATATAAGTAAACGCTGATGTTAGCCTCAGAAGCATCATTTACCTCTCAATTAAATGATATAATTTCACTACTACCTATGCCAAATGGCAAAATTCAAGTCACAAGTTGAGAATAAGACAATCATAACTTTTCATTACGGATCTTAACCCCAAAAGCACATGGACTCCTCAACCTATGGCACGCTCTGGTAAAACAGGTAACAGAACTGCTTATAGGTTAATGTTAGCCCAAAATAAATAAGATAATCCCAAGTGCAGAAAATGCCACATAGGAAGCAGGAAACAAAACTGTACATACTACCTTGATCAAAAAGTTTTAGGACTATATTCATAAAATCAAAAATACAAGTTTATTCATCAAAATCGATATGGTCCCCTTCAAAGTACTCCCCATCGACTGCAATGCACTTACGCCAGCGCTTGATCAAATCCTCGAACCACCGCTGGTACTCAATTTTCGGTATGTCCATCAGAGCCGTCTTCGATTTTTTCATGACATCCTCTCGGGTGCTGTAACGCGTTCCGCGAAGCGGTTTTTTAAGCCGGTTGAACAGGAAAAAAGTCGCAGAGAGCCAGAGATCCTTTTTTTGCATGAAATTGAGGTCTTTCGACATCAGTTTTGCAGCGACACGTCTGAGGCCCAAATCACTAACCAAAATGTCTTGAGCGGATCCATAAGCGATGTTCAAGTCCTCTGCCAGCTCTCTGATGGCCAACATTTCTTTGATTTTATCGATGTTTTCATCGGTTTTCGACTGCCACTGCGTTCGTCATCCTCGACCGACTCACGACGACTTCTGAAGCGTTCGTGCCACCGAAAAACACTTCTCCAACATTTCCAAGGTCTGCGGACCGTTAAATCCGTTTTTCACACAAAATTTAATGCAAACTCGTTGATGCACAGTTGATGCAATTTTCAAACTTGTAAAAAATCGAAAACACGCACAAAGGTAGATGTACTCAGTACAGCATAACTTTTACAAATATCAAGCTATGACGCTGAAATTTGGAGGGAAGTGTCAATGATAAATGTGGTAACCTAACAAAAAAAAAGAATTCCAATCGGGTGACTGACAGCGCCACACGGTGGCCGGTCCTAACACTTTTTGATCAAGGTAGTATAATGTGGATGTAGCGGCCTTTCAGCTCTATGCTACTCCAAACTGGAGTCAAAATACTTATAGTCTTCTGATTTATCAAGATATACCAGACTGAAGAACGTACTAGTGACAATCTCCTGTCAGGGTAGCTGCGAACTACGAAGGTCACAGTCGGTATTGAAGATACCGCTACACGGGGACGCAGTAGATCAACCAGTCATTATCACAAGTCATAAAAAATTTTACATATGTTCATGAAGTTAAAGGAATAAAATGAGATATGATACGCACAAGGGTTGGAAATTACACATAAAAAAGAATTATTGCTTTCTGAATTTACTAAATAATTAAATTTAAATATTTATGAAAAAAGCAAAAGCAATATTGATACTGTGATAAAATGTGTATGGCTACACAATATTTTTATCCCGGTTCATCAAATCCATTATAACAAATGGTTTTAATTCAAGTTATCAGTATACAGATATCAAATCATTATTATAATCGCATTACAAAAGTGGAATGCTAATACCATATTTTTTTTAAAAAACAAAGAACTAGAACTAAGAAATATTGGACATAAAATAGTGCAACAGATGAATGGACCTCAAAATGCAAACAAAAGTAAGGAAAATGAAAACAAACGATAAAAATGGAAATATCAAGATATTAAGTTCAAACTGACAATTTTATTCATATGGGATTACATATAGTGTACAGAACTCAAAATTATAAAAATATCAACATTAAACTAGAGTTATTAATCTAATCATGAGTCTATTAATCTATAAAACTAATATTTTTCAATAAAACATTAGTCTATCTTTTTGCAATTTGTCCCTTCATCGAAAACAATAACCAATATAAAATGTTTATTTAAATTTTTCAACCATGAGTCAGTGGTGAAATTTCACAATGATTAATTTTTTTTTTAAATGTATAAATAAAATAAAACAGGTATTTTTGCAAAAGATAACGAACATATTTTTAGAAATGATTACATTTTTTTTAGTTTTTTATTTGATATCGCTTTGACTGAAAAATGTAACGAGTGGTCAGAAAAGAAAGTTTAATAAAGTGTTTTTAAAATGACGTAAAATTGTCGAATAATCGTTTTCCTTTAAGGATAGCTTAGGATATTTTTTGCATTTTCTACCTATATTTAGTCAAATATATTTTTTCACTATATCACTAAAAAGCTCACGAGAGAGAAATCATAAAGTTTCAATAAAATTAATGTAACGATATATGTAACACTTTTTATAGAGTACAATAAACTAAGTGCAATAATATGAAGTAACAATCGTAATACAATCGTTATGAAAGTATATAGTAACTAACTGAGTACATAAATAGAGAAAATAAAAATAATTCTAACGATTTACTTTATAATTTTAACGGTTCATTGTTCCAATTAGACCTGCTCATCTCACAACATGTAACACTTATAAAATTTTATAATTCTCTTAACTGGCAAATACTAAAACAATGGCGTACAATAATTGAATATCGTAATATAACAAACGAGGTAGATAACATAATTGTGAACCGGATTCGCTTTCATTTTCGTAAATCGAAGCAGTATGAGGGGCATATGAAACAGTTGGAATATTTTGGTAACTCATTTACAATAAATTGTAAAAAATATTCAAAAGGGATAATATAAAGGAAATATCCAGCTTAGATTTTTTATATTCCTTTTGATGTTCTCGAGAAGAATTTTAATCACTGAAAGATATCACAGAACGAACAACATTGAGTTTTCACCCAAAACAAACCATTTTCTTAGATATTAAAAACCTCTTCAAGCCTAAATAAAGGGTATAAAAATATGGAATAATTGAACACGTAAATGTATGTTAGGTGATATGACAGAATATTTACAAAAATCTTTCGAAATAACACTAAAAATATATTTTCATGATACTAATCCATACTATTTTTAGGACCATTTTAAACGACCAAGCAGAATTATGAATGTGAGGTTCACCAACTGTGATTTCTTTTTCATGTAAAGATCACGTCTGTCCGAGAACCACATTGTGCGAAATGTTTTTTTGCATGGAAACTGCCATCTATTAAACAGCAGAGTCGGAAGTCTAATACGAATACCAAACAAAAATTCGCAAATTTCAGTGTGTGCCCTTAGAAAGGCGTTCGGCAAAGCACGCCTTAAAGTAATCTAATATAATATGGATCAGATATTCCGTACATGGGTTTTTCATTAGGCGAATATTAAAAATAAATCGAATTATGAAACAAGAATTCTAAGTTTAAGTGTGTTAATTTACTCGTAAGATTAATAAAAAATACATAACGTTTAAAAGGCAACATTGTATAATCTACAATTTTTCATAAAAATATACTTACTTCTTTGGTTTCAACAAAAATTCTAAACACAATGTTATCAATTTGAACATTATTTAACTTGCATAAATCAATTAATTGTATGCCTATATTTTGTAATTTCTGATTATTACAAAATTTTGTTTGTACTAAGCTTAAAAATTCGTTGTTTTTTTTCATAAATACCCAAAAATTTATTTAATTCAAAAACAGTTTGTCGTATACGAATCTTGCTTTAAAGTTAATTAATATAACTAGCAGCATTTATTCAAGTTACGGAGAGATATTAAATTTCAAACATTGAACTGAAAAATGTAATTCTTACTATCATCAGGAATTGGCCTAAGACCACACATACTTTTTCGCTACATTATTTTTTTGATCCGTTCAACTATTTTAGTCATATTTCAAAGGATCTTCTAGCTCTATATTACTAGAAAGCGAATATATGAATTACACCCCTCAACTATTCATTCAACTTGCTGTAACAACAGGTGAGAAAGGATATATTTTAACTTTGAAACAATTGGCCTATTGATCGAGAAGATATGGAGCTCAATCAATTTTGCAAGTGCAGTTGCGACTGCGCTCAGGGCTGATCGTGCAAAAAGCGCGCCAAGTCGTGAGGAACTATCCAGGTCAGCAAAGAAGCAGATTTACCAACAGGAATATAAAAATGACAAAATTTATCATCACGGCACCCTGATAAAAAAAATACATAATGCAAAACAAAGGCGCGAAAAGCACACTTTGTTGACATAAAAGTGTAGACATAAATCAATTTAGCACCTGTGTTAATCTAAACGCAATATCAGTAACAGATTATCAAAAACTCATATTGATGTCGCACTTAATCAAATAAACGTCAAGTAAATAGAAGATTGTTTTGAAAACATCAACACATGTGGCTGAGCGTAAAATCACATCGCGTACCAGAGTCGAGAGTTAATCGTCAAACTAGCATACGAGTATTCAACGTAAGTTGAAGACAATGGCATAGTATACCATACTCGGCGACTCGGCTAAGTGACATACTCGTATATAAGTATGAGGTGCCCAGCGGACTGGAAATACGCACTCTTCATTTTAAATCTCTCGCCACGCGATGCGTATAGCCCAGAGTCGAACGTTAGACCTTCTGTTAAAATCAAAAGTGAAGAAATACATTAGTAGAATTCTTAATTATTTTAACGCTAAGCGTTTCTATTATATATTTTAATATACAATAATGAATAAGTGTACAGGAAACGTCATTCATGATTGACAATCTAGAAAATGTAAGTAATACAGATTGAAATACGAGTACATAAGTAGGAAACCAGCAAGCACTATCCTAAGTTAGGTATTCATAGAAAACACAAACTTCTCGAAATATTTTGTCTTGAGAATTTATCACATCGATTGATAAATATATTTCGTACATATACACTGCACTGTTATATGTATGTATATTATATTGGGTGTACAAATAATTCACCGCCGTTTGACACAAGTTGGCGCCACCAGTAAGTTATGGTTAAAATTGTCAGATGTAAAATGTTATTATCGTAAGGTTGGACATCTGTCAACAACATGACCTTGAAATATTAGTGAATTTTTATCAGTATAACATATTTTTTGGTGTTCGAAAATGTCAAGTTTTGAGCCGAATAAGCGTCATTTGCGGGAACTTTTGATTTACTTCTTCAATTTGAAGAAATCTGCAGCTGAGGCGCATCGATTGCTTGTAGAAGCATATGGTGAGGCTGCCTTAAGTGAGAGAAGTTGTCGTGAGTGGTTTCAAAAGTTTAAGAACGGTGAATTTGACATCGAAGACAAAGAACGTAGCGGAAGGCCGAAAGTGTACGAAGACGCGGAATTGGAAGTATTATTGGATCAAGATTCGTGCCAAACGCAAGAAGAACTTGCACTTACATTAGGAGTGACTCAACAAGCAATTTCACATAGGTTGAAATCATTGGGAATGATTCAAAAACAAGGAAATTGGGTTCCATATGAACTGACACCGTGAAACGTTGAACGCCGATTTTCCACATGTGAAATGCTGCTTGCCAGGCATAAACGAAAGGGTTTTCTGCACCGTATAGTCACTGGTGATGAAAAATGGATCCACTATGATAATCCAAAAAGGAAGAAATCATGGGGAACCCCTGGCCATGCTTCAACATCTACAGCTAAGCCAAATATTCATGGAAAAAAACTCTTGTTGTGTATTTGGTGGGATCAGCTTGGTGTCGTGTATTATGAGTTGCTCAAACCGAACGAAACCATTGCTGGGGCTGTCTACCGAGCACAATTGATGAGATTGAGTCGAGCACTCGAGGAAAAGCGCGCCCACTGCTACTCCAGACACGACAAAATTATTCTCCTGCATGATAATGCTCGTCCACATGTTGCGGCGCCGGTCAAAACCTTTTTGGAAACAATCAATTGGGAAGTTTTAACCCACCAGCTGTATTCACCAGACATTGCTCCTTCTGATTTTCACTTGTTTCGATCGATGACGCATGACCTGTCTGAGCAGCACTTCACATCATATGAAGATACCAAAAATTGGGTCGATTCGTGGATAGCCTCAAAAGATGAAGCATTCTTCCGACGCTGTATCCGTATGCTGCCAGAAAGATGGGAAAAGGTAGTGGCAAGCGATGGGCAATACTTCGAATAAAACATGAGGTTCCGTTCTTTCACAATAAATGCCCAATTTTTGATAAAAAACGGCGGAAACTTATTTGTACACCTAATATGTATGTATACACATGGATCCTGTCCATTGGTCATTCATTTTCTTCGTTTAACAGAATAATTATATTCACAATAAATTGCATGACATCAACTGGCTAAATCTATCATCAGTAAACTATATAATTTATCTCAGTTAGGTTTGTTTATATTCAAGTAAATAAAAAAAAACACGGGCATTGTTACAGTTAGAAAAATATCTCTGTAGCAACATTTTGTGCACCTACTCATGAACTAGTTTGCTTTAAATATTTTTTTAACATTTCAATTCGACAATATCATTTGTGTTATGGTGGTTATCTAATAATAACAATTTTCAATATCGAATTCATCCATTTCAACCTAAAACGTTTAATTTTATTCAATGCTTACTACATATGGGCTTATAATACAAACACAAAAGTGAAATCTCGCTGGCATTATAATGACAGTCTGGTCCTGAATGCAAGTTGGTCGCACACGCGCTTTCACATCTCTCCAGACAGATGACATTTTACACATTTACCGAACAAAGCATTTTGCTAATCTAAAGATAACTGAAGTAAAATAAAACAAACAAAACCCAATTCTCGGCTCCAGACATAATATTTCGAATAGTCTTTTCGAAATATTGCCTCAGTTATGATAACAAATTAAGGTTGAATGAACATCGATATCTTCAACAAACAATACCATTTCAAATAAATCGTGTCGTAATTTTGTGTTCGATTTTTATGATTTATTGGAGAGCCGATCCTAAAATGAGACACTTTTTATTGGAACAATTCTAGACACTGTATGCGAAACAGAGATTACATTTCAAAATATCATACTACATTTACAATAAAATACTTATTATTTCATTCATCACCGGCTATAATCAACATTCGTTGGAAATTTACAAATGCATTCCATCTTTTTTAACAAGAATACTGCAAGTATTATCGGGAGAATACTGCAAGGCTTATCGGGAGTAAATATGATGAGGAATCTCAAACAAAATGGGTTTTTTTAATCCTTGCATGCGAGCTATTTGTACGCGAGATTCTTTGTGCTACATATATAACTCGACTCTTTATAACAGTATTCTTGAGCCATTTATATTCTTACTTGAAAGGTCGCAAAAGGAAACATAAAGATGATTTTTCCAGTGTTCAAAGTTTAAAAAATATATAAGTACAATGGACAAAAAAATTCTTTCTGACTGACTGAATAAGAGCAATACTTAAAATGCTATCAAACATTGTTGTACTCCCAAAAACAAGAGAAAATACTAAAAAAAGGGAAAATAAGAACTAAAAGTATTAAGATTCCGTAACATTTATAATTAGTAACTTCTCGAATTGATGGAACTCCATGATATGCATGAAGGAATAAAAATATGTTGATTTCGTTCCACTGACTTATTGACCATTCACTTAAATCTATTCATAAACGTGATCAATAAAAATTCTTCCTACTACATCCTGAATTTTAAGGCAGAAAGGTGTTAATAAAAACTAACTTGTTAATTTATTTTTACAATTCTAAAAAAATATAGATATATAAAGTCTTTTGACGTGCCAGATTAATCGACAATTTATTATAAAACGGGTAATTAACGCACGAAAAGGAAACAAGATTTTCTAGGTGAATAAAATATTTTATGTGCATATTAATAGTACTCCACGCACTCGAAAACTCATTTATTGCGTTTTTATGCATTACTTATATTTGAATTTAAAAATGTACCTAAACACTAAAACATAAACAAGGAAGATTTAAAACAAATAACATTTTGATGGAGAAAATATTACAATGGTGCTTTGTATTGAGCGAAGTTCTATCAGCACGGTGAGTCCAGTTAGAAAAGTAATCTCGCAATAAAATATATCAAAATGGTATTAGAGCGGGAATGCTTCCGCGAGAGGCCGAGCAAAAACCAGACGCCACAGTCGCCCCGGGGGCATTGTCCTAATCGAGACCGGGAAGAAGAAAATGTACGGATGAAATGTAATGCATCACACTATCAATACGGGGCCGCCTGCCTTCTGTCTTGTCTTCCTGCGTATTTCACTTGCTCTCCGTAGGACAGTGGGATCTTAGCGAATCTTAGGTTGGAATCGTATTGAGGAAAAGGGTTAATGAGGTAAAAACGGGACAAACATGTTAATTAATTGCATGCGAAATATTATTGTATTTACAGTATATTTTAAATTTTATTGATAATTATCATGTTTTTTAAATAACACTAATATTTTCCGACAAGTGATAAAAATACTACATAAATGAGCCGAATACTACATATACCATGTGGGACAAAAGTTAAAAATACTACATATATGGTATGAGGGGAAAAGATAAAAATACTACACATATGAGGGAAAACGACAAAAAGGAAATATCAAATATTATTGATAAGTTGAATTAAGTATACATACGATATATGGACGAATGGACGAGTATATGCGAAATGGGGAGAGAAGTAGACAACCTAATAATGTTTACATACTAATACTATGTTATATCGATTCAGTGCGTTCCCCATGTACAAGTATTTTCAAATATCGAAACAAACGTGCAATGTCCATGTTTACTTGTGCTTTCTTTTACTCGTAGTTCATTTTAAAAGGTTGCCAAATGGGACACATCTTACTGATGTGACAAAAATTGTAAAAAAATAACTATATCCTTTTTCTACAGGCTTACATAAATATTTTCCATAAGATGCTGTAAAATTGCGTATTCATTAAATTACCTAATATAAACCAAAACATTCTGGATGAAAACCAGCCAAGATAACAGTCGTCTGATTTCAGAGGATGCCATAGCACACAAAGGTAGTAAAAAAGTTATAGAGGTAATCCGTAAATATGAATTGTTTCATTGTATGGCCTTTGAAGATTATGAAAGCTTTTGACACTGTCAAAAAAATCTGCGAAAGTCAATGTAATATAACACAAGGCATATATAATGTGCATGCAAAACTTTTCAATAACATTTACAACAATGCTTCAAGTTTCAATATCTCCAGAAAAAAATAAGAAAAAATAATATTGAATGAAGAAAGAAATCCGCCATAGAAAAACATGTTTCTTGAAATATCTTAAAAAAATAGAAAGTGGATACGACATTTTTTACATATATGCATACAACCGTCGATGAATATGTCTTGCAATGATTAATTGATACGTAAATTATAAAAAATATCTTATGAAAATGACAACAGACGACCTCAAGTTTTTGATGTGATAATCACGAATAGCTTGATCATATGAACGCATATTTACATAAAGGACCCAACATACAAAACTGAATTGATATATCAAAAAACAAATCACTCATGTATGTGTAAACATATCAAGTCATATCATTAGTATATCATAGTTATATTTAGTTGGAAAAAAGTTCTATACAATCCTGTATTTCTCAATTATCTCAGAACAGGTAAAAATGTAGGTTGGGTCCTTTTGCATAATTATGTTCATATAAGACTCAAAAAAGTATGTTAATAAAATATGATTTTATCGAATTGCGTTTATCTGCGAATTGATTGAATATAAATAAATAATTTAAAATGACCTCATGAAAACTTCGTATTGTAAAATGATCGTCAGTAAGAAAAAAACATTTACCACAATTTACCATTTTTGTGGTGATGGCAAAATGTGGGAACAAAATATAATGGCAAAATAATTTTAGCTCTATTATGGGTAATAACATATAAAACGATAAATGTAAAAAATAAAGCAGAAGTACACAAACTTTTCATTATCACACACACACGTAGTGGATAATAAAATAAGAAAAAAAATACATTTTGTATCAAAAATATTTCATAAATCAATTTAAATTTATTTACATAATTACAAACTGCTCACGTGTTGTGACTTCTATATAACATCCTTAACTATTATTTATAGTTAAGGCATTAACATTGTGGAGGTTTAAAAAAGTGGAATAAACAGTGTTTGATAAAACAAATTACAACATCCTTAACGGTACCGCCGACACTTCATATATCGTCAAAAATGTTCAGCGACTCTTATCCAAGTCTCGCGCTACGCTCCAGTAAAAATTGTCTTTTGGCTCCTCCAGGTCATCTGATCTTCATTTTTCACGTCGTCTTCTACTGTCCATGCTAGACTCTAGAAGCAACCACCAGCTAATATAAAACTCGAACCACCGTTGACGTTTTTTAAAAAGGGAATTACAAATATTTGATCTCTCTTAAGTGTATTCACTGGTTTTCTGTTATACTTATTACCAATCTCCCTGTCCTGATTTTACATTTGTTAGAAGTGTTTTATTTTGATAGTATATATTTTTATCTCTTCGTAAATTGTCCACCTACAACTCAAAGCTTTTAAAAACAATTGTATAGTTGGTTGGAATAGATTGCTATATGGCAATAAATATGTCATACTGTACATTCTACAACTAATTATAAATAAATTTAAAAAAACATGAATTAAGTAAAATGAAGTTGAGGGATAATGAAAGATAACGTCTTTTTACGGGATAGCACTGAACCAACATTTTTTTCTTAATAACTTAAATATTGATGTTTTTACCAATTAAGAAAATATAAACAAACTCGTATATGTAATAATTATATAACAGACAGTTTATTAACTTTCAAAGATTAACAAACCGAGACGAATTTAATGGTCAAGTTACGTTTAATAATTCCAGAAATTCGTACAGAATCAAGATATTAAAAATACATTTTTAAAGAAAGAATATACTCGTATGTGTGCATTCATTATTCTATATGGGTAGACAAAACACTTACATTGTTTAAGGATCATTATTTTTGCGATTTCATTATCTGATTTATATTTATAACTAAATTTTCAGAATAAAAAAGATTTGTTTCGTGTTAGAACTAAGTTTCTATTTTTTAATTGAATCACGTTATTCTGGGAGTTTTAACAAAATCCACAAAATACATATCCATGTATTTTTTATCTCTCTCTACATAAGGAAAAGAATAATTTAAATAGCAATTGTTATCGACACCAAATAGAAATTATTCGCACCACCAACATAATTGTGATCTTAATGTATGAAAATTCTCGACAAAGCGGAATAAAGTAGGCTAGTGGTGGTAATGTGAGGAGAGAAAACAAGACAATTATAAGTATTATAAATATAATGTTATAATTAATCACACAAGTATATTTGGCCACTCCTAGCCCGCAGCGGGATAGTAAGACACCCAGATGCGAGCCATGACCTCTCACGTGTTGCAATATGTCTGCGTAATGAATCGAGATCGTGATTGTCTCTCCCTGCATCTATATGCAATAGTTCATCTTCCCGGCTACCTGACCCGCTAACCTAAGCAATTTCCAATGTCAATTCAATAATATTCATTATCTATGTGACCCAATACCTCCTATAATGTGGCATTGAAAATTCAGAAATGGGTAGAAAAAACTTTTACATTCACTTGATTAAAAAAAATAGAAATCCCAATTGTGACAGTAGAAGTTGTTCAATATAATTCGAATTCATCAAGAAGTATGTTAACCAATTCACAAGTTAGGTAATTGCCATTTAAGTAATATTTAACAAACAACGTGTATGTTAACAATGATTTGAATAAAACTGGAAATCCAAAAAGAAATAAAAAAATTATATATACAATTGAGTAACACTTCTTTCGAAACGCAAAATGCAACTCCCGTTGTTCAGCAGAATAATTTTTTTTTATTGTATAATCGTTATTGAAAGGATTGGACATTATTCAATCACTGATATCTTCTAGAAATAGGCAAATTAAATATAATCCGGAAATATGATTGACATTACCCACTTCGTAAGTACGTTGGATAACCACTGAACCAATACCCAGTCATTAAACATATTTTACGTTTCGTTAGACATGGCACTGGAATGTATTGTATTTAACATCTCGACATTGTTTTGGCGTATAGCCGGCCACGCCCTTTAGAAAAATGGGTCAAAGGCTCGAGTAATAAATAACTGGGCACGTAATATAATTCCCATGTATTTAGTCCGGAAAACTCACGAATAGTCTGCGTTCCCACAGGAACGCACGATAGTCGCTGGGAACTCGATTAGGGTCCCACGGCGCGGGGTGAGAACGTGGGGCGATTGAAAGCATTTTGTTATTTGGAAGTCGAGACACGCGCCGGTATGTCCCGGTCCTGACAAGGGGCGGAAGGGAAACTGCCGCTAATAGACATATTACACCTGAAACTGATCAAACGAAGATCTCACAATGTAACAAAAAGTAAATAACACAATATACAAGAATGCAATATTTTTCCATGTGTGCGGAATGGGATAATTTTACCCGAACACGATTAAATTGAATGAACATTGTCCAAATTAAAGCATAAACAAATATAGATATGTACTTAGACTAAATAAATCAATTATAAAAGCTTTTATATTTGATTGAAAAAAATTATTTTTGAATTTCCCAGACTTTCAGAGAAATAAATTCTCTCGTTATTCTTATTAAATACAACACATAAATAGTTTTTAGATATGGCATCAATTTTGTATGATTATACAAAACCTAAATAAAAAGATTCAAATATATGCTTTGTCCTTGAGTTTCAAATAAAATGTTTATTATATAATATTATGCGAGTAGCAAGTATTACATTTTATATCGACTAAATATTGTATGTTGCTCTCAAATGTCGAGCGAATAAAATCAGGGAAAGGGCACGTGTCAGGCCACGATGCTCCCATGATTGAGACAAAAGGAAACATTTCCCCATATATAGAGGCATTTTATAAAAAATATATCTATCAATCAGCATGCTATGGTTCGCTTAACATTATGTTATATTTTTTATCATAACCCTATACAAATGTTATAAACAACTATTTGAATAGAATGATTAATAACATTAGCATGAATATTTATGAAGTCCTTTTGAAATAGAAAACGTTTATGATATCTCATAATTTTAAATTGCACACTTAATTAGCGAACTTTTGGACAAATAAATTAAACAAATTTTATCAAAAACAGTAAGAAAAGCATTCTTAATGAACAGATAATTAAAACTTTAAAAATACATGAACTCAGTAGTTTTTCAACCCTTCCTTAACACATCAGTTTGTAGCTCATATTTATGCTTAATAATTACATTCCTTATTCTGTCATACATTGACACGCTCTAGAAGTGTTTCTTAGTGCACGAATTTCCCCTGCAATTACTCGGTTTCTTTCGGTCGTTGTCCACGTTACACCATACATCACAAATCATGTTTCATACAGATTTCATAGTATGAAACATCATTTGTGTAGAAATGGTTTCGATATTTTGGTGATATATGACAAGTGTGGATATTTTAAAATTATAATTCATAATTGGAGTTTTAATATTTTACGACTCCTGTTCGCTGTATAGTATTTATAATTCAAATACTTGCGAGTCGATGTTTAAAAAGTCGTTCACTAAATTGGGCACTGAAATACCAAAATAGGTGAAATTCCACTAATTTTATTCGTACTTTTAACTCTGCGTTGATTCCTAAAGGCACTTTGTATTCAAAATAACAAACACATTTTCGAAGTCTCTGAATTCCTTTGTAAAAAAAGTACTTTGTATTCGTCACCAATAATCTATTTGATTAACGGTCGCCTTATTTACATGCATTATATCACTTCTCGGGTCACTGAAATGCGGCTTTGTTTTAAGAATACGGTTTTAGTTGATGGATTAAAGACAGCAACATTTTTTAACAAAACTGTTAAGTCAACATATTAAGTTGACGACCTCCGTGGCCTAGTTGTTAAGACGCTGGACTTCGGGTTCGATTCCTGAACGTACCTAAAAAAAAATTAGGACCCATTTGGTAAGAGTTCGATTATTAACAATACTTGTTGCCTCTTTACGTGCGGTAGTGTGGCCAACGCGATTGACAAACCGCGAGTTCCGTGCCTATTTCAGAAGTTTTAATACCGAAAGTTCGATTACAGGGGCCGAAGACAGTATTGTCTCTGGGCCTCTCTTTAATATATCCAATTTACAAATTTGGATATTTTAAAAGCGTGCCTACAACATAGGTATTAGACCCGAAGGCTCGATTACAGGGTCCGAAGAAAATATTGTCTCTCGGCCTCTTTTCAATACGTCCGATTTACCGATTCGGATATCTTGACTGTCGAATTCGGATATCATACGAAAAACAAAAATTAAGTTTCGAAAACAAACCGTCGAACTATTATTACTATTGAAATACTGAGACATTTCCAACCAATCGCTAGTTTATTTTACAATAAATGAAAAAAATGGCAGGTTTATTTAACGTTTTGAAATATAAAAACTTGTTTTTTCATGGAATTTATCATAAATTTATAAACCTAAATTTTCGACATAATATCATCGTTATTATTTCCGTCTTTAAAAAAAACTACGCTAAAATTGGCGTAGTGAGTAGTTTATTAAGTACATGAGTACCATAATTATAAGTTTTTAGACAATATTTCCGTTAGATACAAAAACCGCGACCCTACAATGCTGGCATTAATTATACTCGTAACACCTTACTGATAGATTGAAAAAAATATTGCATAATAAAGTAATAACAAAAATACTGAAATAAGTTTGCCAGTTCGTATTTAATAAAATAAGATACCCTTAGTCAATCTTTTGAATAGTAGATGATTCGCAAATATTTTATTTTGCAATATAACTAAATATTATTTATTTATAAAAAAACGTTTCGACTGTGTAACTCCATAAAGAATATTCAATATGAATTAACTTTGTTATTCCATTATTTACAATACTTTAATCCCCGCGACACATATTTCTACCTCCCATTTCGAGACTCTTCAATATTTTCGCTTGAAGAGTCTCGAGATAAAAAGTAGAATTTGTATCACGCAGATAAATGTAATAAGAAGGTAAATTATTATTAATAATTCTATTATTTCTTTCTTTATGTGAATAAAAACTAAGGGCAGTTCGAAAGAACTGTGCTCTGTACTAATGAACAAATACAATGTTATTCAATAGAATAATATTGAAGTACAAAACAATACCTTCCTGGCGTGAAATAAAATAAACGCTTTTTCAAGCGGCATTGCGTAATGGTTGGTAGCAAGTGCTTTGCATTTCTCTTTCAGCCGTAGTGTCACACGCAGAGACTTACTACACACACTGTAGCACTATATCAATGAACTGATTATGAAAACAATAAAGGTCAGCACAGATTTTCATTATAAGCTGACACGATTATAAATTCATAATTACTATCCTTCAGTAAAAATGTTATAGTCGAGTCCATGTAGGTTATTGTGGTTCCGCATTATCTGAAGATAAACCTAAATAGAAGAAAACAAAAATAAATGCAACACAATGTTTATTTTGAAAATTGGCTATGACATATTTTCAATACTCATTCGTAGATCAAAGAAACCATTTTAACCAAAAAATCTATTAAATTGAGAATGTTCAGGAAATGCCGACATAAGAACAGTCCTTAGACTCTTAGACTTGTTTCACGTACAAGTTTCCCTCCCATGTATCAAAGTTGGAACTAAAATACTGTTGTATTACTTTGGCAGATTTTGATACTGTTCGGTTCGACTATATATGTTTTAGTGCCCCATTTACTTTGTTTCTTATCGCTACACGCCGTTCAATATCCCTCGTAACTCTTCCATCATCTGAGAAAATACTACCTAAATAGCCGACATCTTCAACTTGCTCAAGTATTTCAAAAAATCTCCCAAATAGAATATATTGTAATCAATCAATATAAAAATGGTAAATTTTCAATCCAGCTGATTTCTTTCTATTTTCTCGATATAGGATATACTCATAACTAGTTTTGAACTCAATCATGTTAAATATACGTCTTCGAGTAGATGCACAGCTGATAATTATGGAATTACAAAATAAGGAGGAAGTACGCACTATGTAGATTGGTCGATAATTTAATCATTAATGCAAACATCAAACGTTCCGCGCCAATCAATGCGATTTGAAAGCTTCTGAATGGCAAAATCACTAATGAAAAACATTTCGTTTTAAATGGTCCGAATCCTAAAAGAAATTAATATAACAGTTCTAAATAAACATTTAAAAAAAATGCAAATGCTGCCACATAAAAAATATAAAAACGGTGGATGTTTTTAAACAATTCCGTTACTTTATTCGAAAGTCATCATCACCATTATTTTGCAGCGTTTTCAAGCTAAAATTTTGCAAGATGCGGAGTAAAAAAATACCATGAAATTCATAGATTACTTGGATTTCAGAAGAAATGAGGCCGAATATTCTCCCTTTATTTGCGTTCATCGACCTCGAATGGAAGAGGCTAAGTGCTGTTTCGGGAAAGATAATAATAAATCAGCTTAATTTCACGGTTGTCTAATTTGTATTTAAGTTCTGAACAAATGCGAAATATTACAAATTTCCATTAAAATGATTCACAAAAATAATTAAAATACTGTTAATACGTGAATAAAGATGGAAAATATCAAGTTTACACATAGAAACAGTTTTAAATTTTTGAAATAATTCTGAAAGAGGGTCAAGTGAAACATCTTTATACAGGAGAATGCGTATGACAAGGTGTATGAACGTGGCTGAAGTGAAAGACGAGCGTCAGGATATAAGTGAAGATTTGTTATATCTGTCTACCCTTATACGAGTATGGCGTGATGGTGATGATGACATAATAAAGATCTCAACTGTATACCGTATAGGTACTAAGGGCACACATTTTGCATAATCAATGTCTGATGAAATAGAAATAAACATTACTTTTATACCTGCTTAGGAAATTTCTGATCGAATCGCTTTGAAGTAGAGGCTAAAAAAATATTTATGTAGGGATGCACATAAAACAACAAATCTGCTAAAATTAATTCCTATTACAGATTTCTGACACTACACACATACACTTCACCTAAAGCCGAATGTGTTATCACACATCGGAAGATCTTCAAAAGTTTCTTTGTGTTCGTCTTCCCTTAATTTATTTTATTTTAATTATTTTATGTACATGGTTCAACATTGTACATCTGGTAGGCTTATTGATGTACAGCAATTTCTTCCAACCAACCACCACGTCTTCTGCGGTTTTCTTACCAAATGTGTTCTTCTACAGATATGCAGATGCGAGGAAGTACTTTATGTAATGACCGCAACCGCTACCTTCCTATCCTTTATATCAACTTGTTTTTTTCTGTAATAGTTTTAATCTGTCAATAATAGTGGTTTCGAATTCCGAGCTAGAACGCATTTAAGAAAAATCCGCTCTCTAAGCAGCACTATATCAATTGTGCCGCTATTATTATTATTAAACTAAAAATGTCTTAACTAATCTTACTAAAATTCCATAGACAATGAACGTTCACGAAGTAAAAAAATCCGGCTTACTATTTTCCTTCCAGGCTTCCTCCCTAAAACCCACCTTTATAAAATATTTTTTTACTTCAGCTTTGAAAATCATTAGGCTAAGAAAACTAAAAATAATATCTGCAATTGGCTCATCAATTCTATATAAATAATTCGTTACAAAAAAACTTCTCGTATTTCAGAGATAATTGTATCCTACATAAAAAAAAAACAATCTTTACAACACAATATAATCTAACGATTATTTTAAAACGAAAACAGAAAAAAGCTCCAATGCAAATAATAATTTTTATAAAAATATTGTATAATTGCCACCTTTTCTCAACATTTCCTATCGCATTTTTATATCATATCCAACATGGCCAAATGGGAAATATTACGTGATGTATCGACGCTCTGAATCTATGTTGAAGAGCAGTCCATGCAACACTTGCAGCAGTGCCCGAGGAGCCCCGTGGCTTGCATCGAAGAGGACTTGTTTCGTGGAACGCCCAGTGTTATCTAGGTGGTAGAATTCTGGGCGTAAAAAAATTGTGCCTCGACATGAAAAGAAGATCACATTTAACTTACTGAAAACTTATTTAACAGAAACTTTAATTTTCAATTGAACATCTTTTGATGGTTAAATTAAGTCTTATTAAAATCCAGTTATAAATATATACGTTTTCATTCAATTATTGAAAACTGTTATATTTCTCTGCATGTTGTATTTTCAATTATATTTTTAATTGATGCTTTGCAATCATACACATATCTTGAAACTAAACGAAACGAATAAACTAAAATTTCAATAAATTAAATACAAGTACAGCAAACCACACAGAGTTACTGAAAATTTAAGAATCGTATCGCCATCGGACATGATTGAACGAACACCACACATTTTGAATAACTGTGATGCAACAAGCAATTAAGTTATAAAGTTCATAAAACCGTTTAAGAAATTTACCAAACAAACTTCGTATTCAATATCAGATTACATTTGTTCAAAGCTTTAAGATAACAAAACTCAAAAAATACGTCAAAATTTATTCGATTTATTTAGTAATTTATATATATATATATTCAATTTATATACAATAGTACACGAAAAAGTAAAGCACGAAATACAAAAAATTGAATATGGAAATTCACAAATACGGTAATAGCTCAGCAATTTCACTAATATTTTAGAGAAATAATTTCGTTTTCATCTTGACAAGATTCGAGATGATAAAGGGTTAAAAAGCACCGTGTTGTAGCGTGACTGGAATACCCCACCTGGATAAGAGTATATGGATGAGAAGCCCGAGTCGTGATGCGAAAGTGTGAAGAAGGTATCTGTCTTCAACACGGCGTGAATACCAAATGCGTAGGCGACGAGTCCGCATCGCCAGGCCACAGGGCTTCGAATGCAAATTGGAAAAGAAAGCTTTCGTTCGTAGAAAGATCGGGGAGTACTTTTGTCATGGGTATATACGAGTCCGGCATACGTGAAACATTCGCAGAAAATGTATTTAAACCCAGTAGCACGTATCTCTTACTAAATGGTAATACCTATTAAAAGTTGAAATAAAAATTGAACATAATTTATTTCCTTGAATATATTAATTATGTGCTTGCATACTTAGCAAATTAGTATTCAAAGACTGTGCGAAAACAAAAAAAATACTATGTTTCATACATACCATCACGCTGTCGAAGTAGGTAAAGAACAGAGCGCCTGACTTACCCATGGCAACACAGATCCTTTGCCTCCTCCACATCCATACACCTTCTCAAAAAACGTCAATGATTCCGATGATTTTTTACGTTTCCTTCTTTCATTCACTCGATCCAACCGTACTTTCCTCGATCTTTCTCAACTACGCCCTCCACTCACATTTGGATTACATATTAGTCTTTATACATTCGTTCTACACGGGCAAACCATCTGAGAGTGCATTTCTTCATCTTACTCAACACATCAGCCTTAAGTTCACATCACCTCAGTGCATGCATTTCTACAGCATTTATTCGGCTCCTTTCTGTGTTTTTCCATGTCCACGTTTCACTTCCATACATAAAAGTTTGTAGTTTGGACATATTGACTATGTTTTAACAAATCCTAATGCGAAATCCATCTAGAAATACTTGATATATTTTTGAAATTTTAATTCACTTCACACTCGGAGTCACAAAACTTGTACGAGAACGTGTAGTGATTTTGTTTACCAGGTCTGTAAATATAACATCCGGAATTTGCTCATAGATGGCTCTATTTGTCAATGTAGTGACTGTCAAACCGCGTCATTGACGCCTTTTTCTTGTGTGTAAACACAAAGACTTTTAACTCACAACAATACAAGTTTAATACAACTATGTACATATGTTTTCATAGCGTTGAACATGTCTGTTTTTGTGCCTGAAAACTACGATTTGCGGGCAGCATTGATTTTCTGTTACCATTTGAAGAAAACAGCTGCAGAATCGCCTCGAATGCTTGTCGAAGCTTACGGTGAGCATGCTATTGGTAAATCACAGTGCTTTGAGTGGTTTAAAAAATTCAAAAGTGGCGATTTTGACGTGAGAAACGAAGAACCTGGACCAACGAGAAAGTTTAAAGACGCCGAATTGCAAGAATTGTTGGATGAGGATGACGCTCAAACGCAACAACAACTCGCGGATCAATTAAATGTGACACGAGAAGCCGTCTCCATACGTTTGAAAGCCATGGGAAAGATCCAGAATGTGGGAAAATGGGTTCCACATGAACTAAATGAAAACCGAAAGTGACAGCAGGAAAACCGAAAAACCACTTGCGAAATGCTGCTCGCCAGGTACAAAAGAAAATCATTTTTCCATCGAAATGTGACAGGTAATGAAAAATGGATATATTTCGAGAATCCTAAGCGTTAAAGATCAAGGGTAATTCCAAACAAACCAGCGACATCGACTGCAAGGCCAAATCGCCATGGACGAAAAACAATGCCCTGTGTTTGGTGGGATCAGAAGGGTGTTATCTATTATGAGCTGCTAAAACCTGGCGAAACCGTTAATACTGAACGCTACCGACAACAAATGATGGATTTGAACCAAACATTGCGTGAAAAACGACCAGAATATCAAAAGAGGCAACACAAAGTGATTTTGCTTCATGATAATGCACCATCGCATTAAAAATTCAATCCCACTACATACTTAACACCAAGATAAAAAAATCAAAATAACTAAAAACAATACGAAAAATTCGATAAAATACAAAAGCAACTAAAAGAAGAAAATAGTCAACAAAATATGAGTGATAATCAATGTTACTTTTCACTCGTATGACAGGTCTCGATAAGTAGAAATTCTCTTACTTAGCACGAGAAAATGACAAATGATGATTAGCTTTAATGCGCCCTTTATTATAAGTACCTACGCCCGTGGCGACCATATTGTATGAACGAGTCAATTAGATTCAAACGTGGAAGAGAACATTACAAAATATGTTTGCTTTTCATCAAGAGAATTCAAATAAGACAAGCCATCGACCCACGCAGATAGTAAAGGGGATTCGTTGTATTTGGTGTTAACATAAGTTGTGTCCGTTTTTTTTTTTCAAATTAAAAATGAGCACCAAAAGTAAAACAAAGTGGTAAAGGTTATACGTCATTCGAAATAAATTTTCTGCTCTACAAGATATTGTATTTGCTTTTACGTTACATATATTATTTAATTTGATTACAAGCCTTCAAAATGGAAAGTCAAGTAGACGAAAGTGAGCATTTTCGACCCCTCCTGTTCGCGTTCAATCGAGGGAATAAAGCTGTCAAAGCTGCTCGCGATATTTGCAAAGTGTACGATGAAGATGATATGAACGAAAGGACAGCTCGTCGGTGGTTTTTGCGTTTCAAAGACGGTAATTTCGACCTGAAAGACATGGAGCGTTCCGGACGACCAATGGACTTCGAAGTACACTGGTCGTTTTCTTTCGAATGACGTATAACCTTTACAATTTTGTTTTACTTTTGGTGTTCATTTTTAATTTGGAAATAAACGGACACAACTTATGTTAACACCTAATACATTGTACACGTAACTATAAGCAAAAGTAACTAACATTTCGTTAAATACAATACTTAAAAAAATAAAAGCGACATGCCTTCTAATTTATAATACTAGACATGGATTATGTAAGAAATATTTATATCAAAATGTTTGAAGAAAACAAGAAAATAAAGTTTCAGTAAAACAATAAAAGAAATGAAAATATAACAAAAGGAAAAGTTTAATGAAATACTCGTAATTTAGATAAATAAGATTATGTATATTATACATAATTTTTGTAGAAGTTTAAAACAGAAAGTAATAGATAGTAACGTTTTTGTTAAAGTGTACGAAAAATAAGAGAACTATAAAAAATATATAATACAAACCTAGTTATAAATTTTAATAAAACAGTGACGTGACTTGTTGAGTCGATAGCAGGAATAATAAATAAATATTTAAAGTAATAAATATATATATATATATATATATATATATATATATATATATATATATCACATTATATAACAATACGGTATAACTTGAAACGTCTTACGGTGAATAATAAAACCTGTCAGATAAAAACATAAAATAGTGGCAAAAGCTATCGAGACTTCAAACTCGGTCACGAAACATGCGGTCGGTAACTTTGAAATCACCACGCTCTCAATTATTGCGTCAACGAACAGAACTAGCGAATTTCGATAGTTGGTTCGACTTGAGTTATATGGAGAACATAATATTATGAATAAATGACATGTCTTTAAAACACAAAAAAATATATTAGCACTTAAATTTCTTATAGCGTCAAAGCAGCTACAATATTACGAAATCCACAAAAGCATGTACCAGTAGAAGAATTACTAAACGCGTGTTCCTATTTCTGACACAAGGGTATCAAATAACGCAGAGAAGAAAAATATAAATATTTTTCAAGTTATTTTTTCTACCAAATCTATACTATACTAACCAAATCAGGGTTGCAAAAGAGTTTCTCTAACTCTTAACGATTCTAAATAAATAGCTCCCGTTATTATTATAGACCGAACCAATCTATCAACTCTTTTTTATATTTTATACGTAGATATTTAAATAAGCGAATTGTCTCTCTACAAGTTTAAGTATTTTTTTTAATTAAAGAGTGGAAAACTTCTTGCCCCAAAATTCTAATAATTACCTACCATCATAATCAGCGCTACAATTCAAGACGGGACTTGGCTGCATGGAGGTTTATCTGCCTTTTAAACATCTCTACAGTTTTGCTTAACCAAATTGATTAGACCCAGTTTGTGGCAGTTCTCGGTCAAATCACCAAGCCATCTCAGCGTTATTTTCCCAACTTTTCTACGCCCCATCGGATCGCTGAACAAAGCCTTCCTTGCAGGGTCAGTGTCCTGCATGCAATGCCCGAGCCAGCGTAGTCGAGCAATTTCTATAAATTTTGCTACGTTAACTTCCGTCATACAGGGTGTAGAGCTCTTCGTTATCACTCACCATTGTGATAAATTGGACAATATATTCTGCGGAAAATCTTTCTCTCCGAGGTGCCGAGACTATTAATACTATCAAATAACTATTCACCATGAACATCAAAAGACGACTATGCGAACTTTGGTAAACTTTGGTACAAACAAAAAAAGCTTCGAGGTCAGAAAAATCTTTATATCTAAAAACAGACGCATCAATGATGAGAGTATATACGAGGCGTATCCAGAAAGTAAGTGTACTGAGGCTCTCACGACCGGATGGATTTTATTTTCGACATGTTGGCTACGCTTCCGTGTAGCCTGACCCTTCCCCTCCGCAACGAGACCGGTTCGAGGTCAGTACGTTGAGAAGTGTCGACGCGACAACACGTTTCGTGAAAAATGTCAACCCAATCTCCCGCCAAGTGCGAAATTTTGTAAAAAGGCAAGAGTTTTTGAGGCGCTGCAAACTCCATGGAGATGAATTTCTCCGCTCCATCGTTGCTGGAGATGAAACTTGGGTTGCACACTACACGTCTGAAACCAAAAGGCAGTCTCAACAGTGGCGTCACACCTCTTCACCCTCCGCTAAAAAGTTCAAAACCACAATTTCAGCCAAGAAAATCATGGCATCCGTGTTTTGGAACTGTCAAGGCATAATTTTAATTGAATATATGCCTCAAGGGGAGACCATCAACTCTACAAGATACTGTGAGACCCTAAAAAAATTGCGGAGGGCGATTCAGAACAAGAGGAGAGGCATGCTGACAAAGGGAGTCTGCCTGCTGCATGACAATGCCAGACCACACACGGCCAACGCCACGAAGGAACTGCTCGCCTCGTTTAAATGGGATGTCCTGAACCATCCCGCGCATTCCCCTGACCTAGCACCTTCAGATTGTTATCTCTTTACCTCCCTGAAGCTGTACATGGATGGAAAAAGGTTTTCAACCGACGAGGAGCTAAAGGAGGAGGTGGAGAAGTGGACGGAGGGGTTGGCGGGAAACTACTTCGAGGAAGGCATCAAAAAGTTGATACCCCGCTTCACCATCTGCATTGAGAGGAATGGCGACTATGTCGAAAAATAGCTTACATATGTACTACGGTAACTTTAAATAAAAAAAATTGTAACCTACAAAAATTCAGTACACTTATATTCTGGATATGCCTCGTACATCAATACCGTACTCGTAAATCAAAAGCGACACAATACGTTAAAGTAGAAACGTGATTTTTATATTGGAGTAACCTTTGCTCATCACGAATGTTACCTAAATAGTATTCAGGCTAACGGTAATGTCGAAAATTAGTACTCGGGTGCACAGTACATATTTTTTTTCACGATTGACATAGTTCTCGTCTCGACCACGTACAACATTAATTTCAAACAAACCCGAAAATTAGTTGGGACGCGAAAGACCACAAATGGAGTAAAAAAATAATTAAATCCCAAATTAATATCTTAATATAAATTCTTTTGATATTAATTAATTTTCTTAACATATAATATTGTATATATATACAATCGTTTTTTTTTTTGTGTCATTTTGACTTATTTATTATAAAAAACTACATTACATATTTTAAAAACCTATTTCGATCAGTGTTTTTCGTCAAATTTTTTCGATAAGTATCTAAATATTATTGAAGGATCATACTAATTCACTTCATATACGTTAATACATTACCGGAGAAAGTAGTATATTTATATATAAACTATTAAAAGCACAGAATAATTTGTGACTAATTTAAAACAAAATTAAATATATTTCCCATTTTAAAAAGTAACAAATATGGAAAAGTAAACCGGAACATCCTTATTTTATCGCAGTTGTAAATCAAATGATAATGAAATAAGAATTTCAGTCTACTATCGATAAAAACTAATGTGTGTGTAACAATTCTTGCAATTAATGGAATCATCACAAAAAGTCACGGAACAATGGATCAAAAAATACTTAAAACACGCTTGCTATTACCAGAAACCGAGCGATAAAAGATCACATTTTCCAAATAAAAAAAGTGATCATTGTTTAGACAACATATTTAAAGCCCTGATAAGAGTGAAAATTTTAAATTAGGCTCAACAATATCTAGATGACGTCAATCGATATGTCTCTGGTTTGATTAGCACGCCAGGAACGCTAACGGCTAACGGCCCACTTCACAAAGAAAGGTCGGACAATGAGCAATATAAATAGCTGCGGTCAGAATATTGCATCGTTACTACGATACGTAAATAAAACAACCATAAAACCCAGCCTCACTTACGCAGATCCAATATGGGGCCAACCAGTCAATCATAGTATCATATAAAATACAAATTGTACTAAACAACATACATGCTGAGCGTGTGCTCAATGCTTTTTGGTTTGTGGGAAATGCAATACATCAAAATGTCATTGATTTTCCTCTAACAGGAAAATACAAACAAATGTCATTATTAATTATCATTTTGACTTTTAAATCGGCACTTCGATTCAATAAAATCTAAAATTAAATTAAAACTCTCCTAACAAATAATAAAAAAGGCCGTCATGTTATGCGCATAGACGTGCTTAAAGTTTTTAACGAAACATATCTACAAAGTATTATGATAAAATATCGACAGCCTTGACTGAATAATCAGAAACAAAAATGAATAATTTTAAAAAAATTCAAATTTTCATAAAGCTTTTTCAAAATTTTAATGAGGATTATTTTTACGGCTCTCACTGGAAGCATATTTCAGTTGTCAGCATTTTCTATAATCACAAAATAATCAGGCGTTTCAGCATGAATTATTCGCTTCATACGTTTTAGATCTACAGAATACAAATTACAACACCGATTATATTGCAGACGTCGCATCCAAAAAGTATAACAAAGGAAGCAATGAAATGACCATGAGATTGCGGCATTCTTTGGCAGTGTTTGAAAGCGTATTTTACTTATAAAAAAATATTATAAAGTGTAATAAAACATTTCCTTGTAATATTATTCTGATGCATTTTCATCGGCATTCGCTTCCTACATGGTGTAGTCGTGAATTTCACACGTTCGCTGATATTTTGCCAAGGTCACTTATCATGGACAATTTTTTTCCCGCGTGTCACATTTAAAAAAACAGTATAATCCAGGGGCCTATTATATTTTAAGAGAATGGTCGCATTGCCAAGGAATCCAATTCTTTATTTGCTCCTAAATTCCAAAGTGCCACATCTCTATGTTTCAAACCCTCAACGCATTAGTTATTTTTTAGCAAAAAAAAAGTACAACCAGTAAGTTCTTTTATTCAACGTATAAAAATCCATTTTTAAGAACTAATGCTCATTTTGTACTTGTTTTTTATTTAATGGAACATAATGTCAACGAAAAGTGGAAGTATTGTACTCGACGAACAAACGAATACGAGTAAGATGCCTAAAGCAAACTAACAAATGAGACAGTGCATTTCACGCCAATTTTCTAAATTCATCATGTCGCCGAGTAAAATTTATGGCCATATCCAACGTGAAGTGAAAGCGTTCCGTGAAAAAATAATAAAAACCGCTTCGACAATGGTCACGGAAGTGGGCACGCGCGGGTACCCCGTAATCATTTCCGAATTGACAAGTGTCACGGGTTCATAGTTGTGTTTGCCAACATAAAGGGGAACACATCACAGAGAGACTATATGTTTGATGCAAAGGTTCTTTATCAACTATCGCGAAGGAATCCAATATTCAAAATATGTTTGTCTGATAATCAAAACATCGAATCGCATCTTGGTGATGCCGGAAATTGTTTTTATTTAAACACTAAGTTTTCAAATTTCTTATTAAACAAAAGTTACTTCAATAACATATTTTTATCCTGCGATTTAATCGACTTGTAATTATTAAGATAAGTATTAGCACAATTTAGCATTTTAATTATGGACTTGGACAATTAAAAAACCTATAAATCGACCTTAATTATTCATTGACGTAACACTGATATCGTAAAATAATGGCACTAAGAAATCACTATAAACAATCGTGTAAGGTATTGTTCCGGCAAAATATGAGTAAATAAGTACTTAATACTAGTAAGTAGCGCAGGCGACTCATCCACTTAAAAATTCATACAATGAATCGTATATTATGTTATATAACACTTTTGAACAACAGGTACGAAAATTTCATGCATGTCCTTATCCAACGAAAACTTAAAGGAAAAAACTTGAAAAATGTGCATGAGATTTTAATTATTGTACAATAAAAGCACCAAAAAACTAATAGCACGACCTAAAAAACTGTTTTTTTGATAACATTTATTAAAATAATCCAGGAACCTTTAGTAATTTTTATATCATAGTCAATTATAAAATGTATCTTAGTAACACTATACAGGTAGCCCACAATAAAGTGCACTAATGTTTCCATCATTACTCTAGAATGCATGAAGGGGGAAAAACACAAACCGTTCGATCGGTTTTTGGTAATTTTAGTCGCCATGAATCACTTCACGGGGCAACAGTGCGCGTTTTGCATCCGTACCTTTTACGAAAACAATGATTCATACGTAACAGTTAGACGATTATTTCATACAATGTCCGAGCACCATCTTAATTAAGCAGTAGGTTCAAAGGTTTGAAGAGACAGGTTCCACGCTAAAATCTCGACCCCAATGTCGCCCGCGGACTTCTCGAACAGAACACAGTATAGAAGCAAGTCCGTGAGCGCCGATCCAACGCTATCAACCCGCAAGCGTTCGTCAGCATCAGTGATGTCGCGTAAGACCGTGCAGCGAGTTTAATCACATGACTTAAATTTTTTTGTTCAGGCGTTTAATGAAGCACTTTGTTACGAGGTTGGATTTTGCGGCTAAAATGTTTGAATAGTATTCCCGATTTAACAACATACTCTTTTTAGATGAAGTACATTTCCATTATAATGGCTTCGTCAATAAACAATCGTTTATTGGAGCGATGAAAACCCACGACTAAAACACCAAAGACCACTCCATTGCGCACAAGTAAAAGTTCGGGTAGCCATGTCAGCGTCGGGTAAAAAAATCATCGGTCCTGATTTCTTTCAGGACGCTCGGGGCCAAGCAATAAATTATTCGGAACGTTACATTCAAATGCTCAGAGATTTTGACTGAAATTGCAAGAATTTCCAGGGTACAATTCGAGGACGTGGTTTCAACAGGATTGTAAAGGCCATTTGTCACGCGTTCAATAAAAGTTTGGAAGTGGTTTAAGAGATGTCCCGCGGAAAACTGATTTCGCGAAGGGGTGACGTGTGACCACCATGAAGTTTTGATTTGTCCCCTCTTGATTTTTTTGTGAGGATAACGTCGAGTATAGTAAATGATTTATAGACTATGCTGCAATTGAAACAAAACATTCGTCAAGAGACCGAAGCGATAATTCGGGAAACATGCAGGCGCATGCTTTAAAATTTTCAAGCCAGATTTAGACGTATGCCGTCAACATGATGGTAGTCATTTCAACGACATTATTTTTTTTTAAATCCCATTTTTTTGTTACATGTTTGCAGTAATTAAAGTTCATTTCAACAAACCATTGTTTTATCATATTATGAATCTTTAAAAAGTGAACTTTATTCTGGGCCATCCTGTAGAATAAACATAACGTACCGTAAGTTTTTTATATATTAAAATGTTATGAACATAATTAGGTTCCATATGCCTATCTGAAGATAAATAAATAGATTTAATACAATACGGTCAAATGTCGAATAAATAAATCACAGTTTACTTCCACAGAATATTATAAGTTTTGAAATTTTCGTGCGATAATATCGCCGTTAATCGGATAAAAACAAATCGATATTGATGTATAATATTAAGCTTGTTACGTCTACTTCACACATGTGTATACTTTTGTTATGTATATAGCAACGTATGAAAAGTAAATATAATACGTAACGCAACACCTGATTGAATAATGACAAGCACTGTACGTCAAAAATAACGTATGACAAAGATAAATAATTAAAAAAATACAAATGAAAATAAAATAAAAAAGTGTATTAATCCCTGGAGGGATTATATGGTAAATTTGTATTTTGGTTAAGAAAGTTTTTATCCGTGCTTTTAAAATGTTTTCATCATTGTCAGTGCATGGTGGTGGAAAATGTTATAGTTGATATTGTCACAGCATAGACATCGTCATTTGTCATGTAAGCCAGTTCATTTGGCCATGTTATAAATCATTTTAGTAGAAAAATGTATGTATTTTTATCTAATCTTATTTATTTCCTTAAGAAAACACCCTCGACAGACTAACTGCAAAAAGTCGACCTAAAATATAGGAAAACACCGAAAGAGGTGGTGATGGAGTCTCTAAAAAAGGAAGAAGCTGTGAGGCAATAAGTGATAACGGTACTTTGAGAACCCTGACATCAATGCTACCCCATTTCGTAAGATAGGGTATGATGCAAAGGGAAACCCAGCTAAACTTTGTATAACTTATAAATACCATCAGCATTTATCAATCAAATCAGATTTTCAGTATTATAATACCAACTTTCGATGTATGGGAGTGGGCATGGAAAAGACTGAAAGGAGCCGAATGAATACTGTAGAAATACGTACACTGTGAATAATAAATAGCGTGACAATATATGTCAGAATGAGGGTTAATTTTAGGTTTGATGTAGAAAGTAAGATGAAAAACAACTGATATGATATGGTTTGGACATGTAGAAAAGATTAATGAAAACACAAATACGAGTATACAATGCAAATTCGAGTGGACGGTGTGGTAGACAAAGACCAGACAATACGAGTATTAGATTGGATCAAATTAATGATATTTTGAAAGGAGGAAACGTAAAAAGTCAAAGAAATCGTAGAAGTTGTGTGTGTATGGATGAAGAGTGAAGATATGTGACGTGACAGAAAAGTCTGGCGCTCTGTCATCTCTGCCTACACTAAAATGGAAACGGCTTGATGGTTTGTAATTATGTACAATATGATGGAGAAAGACGACAACCTGATTTTTAAATATATATCCATGTTAACGCGTATTCGCCATGTATTCTACGTATACATTGCCTAATTTTGTCTTTCAACTATTTTACTCCGGGTATTCCTCCTTGATCGTTTACTTCATTTGAGATACTAAAGGACGCCTAAGAATGAAAAAAACTTACATAAAAAATATTTTAACTATTCACAAGTTTCACATTGATTCCAGTAATGTTATACTCATACTATTATTCATCTTTCTTAACACACAAGTTTAACATAAAGCTTATACATAATTTATTACACGCCTCTATTTTTGATATTTTTACGACGTTGCAAATCTCAACTTGAATCTCACGCCAGTTTCGGAGTAGCCACAAAGGTCAATGGAATCGCTATAGGAGAAATTTTCTGGGTAATAACTTCCTATGACAGGAAAAAACAAGCGTGAAATTCGCGGGTACAGTTAGCCATCACTAAAAACAGATTGGTAAGTACGTTTCTTCTGCAATCATTTAATTTGAAATCGGTCTGCGGTTTTTTCACCTTCAACATCTAGCAAATCGCCGAAACTCAGAAAGAAAGCGCTATAGAAATGTTCATTTGGTATTACAATGTCGATACTTGAGTATAATAATATAAGGGGTGTATATGATTTTTTCAAGGAATGAACATATTCAAGTTCTTACAATAATTAACATATTTTTATGTTTCTTTACGTTATTTATAAATATTATTTTAAAAGCATGTACAATTTTGTACTGGGAAAATTATTCATATTTGTTTGCAAGTAACTGACCTGCAAAATGTTTTTTTTTAATGTAGGAGGAAACATAGAAAAAAGAAACTACTACAAAATGCTAATTAATCCCGTTGTCTATTACTTCATACAATGTAAGATAAAATAAATTTTGACAAAATAATTTGTTTTATACGTGTTTTGTTAAGTTTTTCAACTTATGCCTTGATAGTGGAAAACGCATTCATCCTTTTTTCATCAATTTTCATTATCGCCCTAAATGTTCTTCTTTCATAGGTTAAATACTCGAATTTCAACAATAATCAGGTTATATATGACTTTTTTTTCACATTAAAGCCTTTGAACACACTCTTGAGTCGCGCGTTTTTTATATAATAGTCTAATCAAGACGATAGCAACAGTATTAAACCGATAAGGATAGTGTTTGAAACTAGAATCACATTTGTCAGTATTTGTAGTTTTTATAAAATATGTGCACTAGAAATTTGAATATCGAGTCAAAACTGCAGCAAGTATTTTATTCTACATAACAATTTTGTAGATTGTATATTATAGTGATAAAGTATACTACTCCTCTATGTTCAGCTATTGAGGATTTTTAACTTTTCTTAACTTTGAGAGTCAATTTCTGTGACTTGGGATAAACGTTCCAAGACTGAAAAAATTTCAAATGATATCATGAATTGGTACAAATTCTTATAAGGTTATTTTCAAAATATATCGGGGTTAGTCTCATTGCATTAGTGTAATATATTTATTTTGGAACATTAAAGATTCCAAACCAAATATATTCGGTAATGAAAAGCCCAAGAAAATGTATGATCCTCCCCGATTACAAATAGTAAAATCCAAAAGTTTGGTATTATTATAATACTTTTGTTGTTCAACCTGGCGGGTTTATTTATTGCCACGTGGCAATCTTTTCCAATCAAACCAAAAGGTGTTAAAAAAAGCCTTAAGTGAACCCCAGACTGGTATCCTCTAAAAATCTGGATTCCAACGGGAATTGAATCCGCAACCATTGAGAAGGAAGACATGCGTCCTACCAACTACGCCACAGAGGTCAACACTGATATTGCAAAATATTGAATCGGTTGAATCTCCACTTTGGCTTTGTTTCAGAATAATTTTAAGAGGACAAATTATTCAAACTCACATTCTTGTCTTGGAATTTGAAGGAATGTTGAACCTTCGCCCTGGGGCGGCGCGCGGCCGGCCAGGAGGGCTGCACCGTATCCGAGGGCGCCGGGGGCGCAGCCCCAACGGAGCCGCCCCACGAGCCGCGGCTCCCGCTGCCGGCCGGCAGCACGTACAGCATTACACACCCCTGAATATTCACTCACTTGACACCAACATCGTCACCATCAATTAGCCATCGAGACTTATCACTCAAAGCACTCACTTATTAAATAGCAGATATTGTTATGCTTATTATTGTTAACAATGTTGGGGTTCGCAATAATTTTTTTTAAAATTGTTCTGCATTTCCAAAACACACTACAAATTAATAACAGTTGAACAAACTGAAAACAACCACCTCCGAAGTATCCACGAAATGTAAGTTTCATTTGATCAGGCGATTTAATTTAATCATACAAATATTTATTACATGAGAACGTAACTTGTCCGACTAATGAGGATAAAATATTATACAAGCAAGATACGGTACGTCCTTATTAATCATCACATAAACAAAAGTTTTTGTTCGTTATCTCCCAAGACATGTTTTTGTTTACGTTCTCAATAAAATAATAAATTTAATATGCATAAAAATTTTATGATTTTTGAAACAACAATTAATATTTTTGTAACATAATATTGTTTCTGTACAAAGAAAAACGCTACACACACCACAATAATAAGGTATCATCGATGTGCGAAATCGGAAATGTCAAATCACGATAATTTTCAGCGACGGTTCGCACCGACGTCGGATGCTAACGCCCACGCTAGTCGCGGGGCTATGGGCAACTGCAAGAAGAGCTAGAATAGCGCGAAGTGGCGGAGCGCCGCGGGGCGGGCCGAACGCATGCGCCCCCTGCCCACTGCAACACAATTTATAGCTCGTGGCGAATGCTTCGACGTCGAGGCTACCTCGCCACGGCTATAGTGAGCTTTAATCTCGTGTGTCGTAGCGGAGTTAGACTTAGATCGAATGAACTGCAAAATCTTGAAATAATAATTGATTGTAAAGATAACAAACACCTTTACCTTTATTCATAAATTTATGAACTACGTATGAAAAATAATACTACGAAATACAGATTTGGTAATATCGCATTTGAAAGTTTTAGGATTAGTTTTTTTTACATGGATTTTATTTTACAATGTACATACATACCATCACGCCATGCCCCTTTTGAGGTAGGCTGAGAAGATAGATCTCCCAGACCTTTCTATATTTATTTCTCAATATATTTCTACGTAATATTTGATATTTTCAAGTATTTCAGAGTAAACATATACATATTGGGAGTTTAGGTCACAATTTGGATATTGCTTTTCCTGCTTATAACATTTTTTTATATCCTTGAATTCATCTGAATACATCCGATTTGAGAATTTCATCTCTATGATCAACAATGAAAAAAAAAATCAATTTCCAAATTGTATATTGACCGTTCAGATTTTCAATTTATTTTTCTAATTTGTCTTCAAATGTATTTAAAATTATTTTATTTCGTAACAACATAAAATGTTTCTAATATATATTTCGAGCAAAATCACATTCAAATAATAAGAAATAATTTTTAAATGAACTCTAATATCCGTCTCGGCCGATTTTTTGCCAAAATTTAGCCATTGTGTGCACTGTTCTGTAGTACACTATAGTAGTGATGGACCGTCGCCAACGTAGAAACCATTTCACGTTATATATATTTTACTATATAAAAACTAATTTTTCCTTGCTTTTATTTCATTTGACTACCTGCAAAGGTTTCTATACCAGCTTCCACTTCCTAGTCTCGAAAGTAAAGGAACACTGTAACACTCTCAAAAGTTGAGCATCTGATATGTTATCAACACATACTCCAATTACGCTACAGGTACATGCATACCAGACAAAGAAACGTCTTTGTTGAATCAAATTGATAATAATTATGAATTTTAAATTAAAACGAGAGATCCATAAAACATGATGTATTAAATATTTTTAAACGTTTCGTCAAATATGTACCGTGTATAGCAAAAAAGTATTTAAGAATTCTTATTTCATTGAGTAACGTTAATAACAGTCGCATTGACGACTTGTATCCTTTCAAACAATAATATTGCCATTGACTCAAATGTTTAACAAAATCAAAACATGAAAAAATATTAAATAAAAAAATAAAATAAACATTTTATATATTAAAACTTACCGAATTTTGTGGGGAATTTGTCACGCTTGGAGATCTTTGAACAGTCACCAAAGCCATAACACATTCACAAACACATCAAATATGCAACATAAATCTTTATAACTCACAAAACATCACTAATTTATAAATCGACAGGAGAAACGTCAAAAGAAAGATTCATCTGTCAGCCATGTTTAGTCAATTAAATTTACAATCAGAAGATAGCTGCAAGCAGCTGCAGAACAAGGTCGTCATCATAACAAACTTTTCATTCAATGAAACTACTCCATATTTTGAGATGCTGTTGAGCCATAAAAATATTGATTTGTAAAAGGCTTATTATCTTCCTTTAAAAGAAAAAACTTGACAAAAGATTTTTTTTCCAAAAATGAACTATAATTTTTCAAACTTTACTTATTAGCGCACTCTAGCGAAAATTACTCGAAATAGCTTTTTATGTTGCCATACTTGCAAGCTAAATAAATAGGGATGTTTATTTAATTACCTATCGAAAAAAAATTACTAAATTCCCATGAATTGACAGAGATGGGAACTTATTTTAATGTTTCAATTTTGAAGAAAACAATATAAAATAGGTTGTAGGTAGTAAATATTTCAGTCATTTTTCAAAAGCTTAAGATTTACATATTTTTTTATCAATTGCCAAACATAGTTCCATCTAAAACATCAATTTTATATTTAAATTTAAGTATAAATAAGATATTCATTAACTTAACTATATGTTTATATTTATCAACCAATATTTTTGTAATTTTCGTTCTAAAATAGTGGTAAGAATCATAATATGAAGAAGAAGAAAAAGACGAGTATTTCAACTTGTCCACGAAATCCGATATAAATCAGTTTTCGATATACTAGATTAAAACGAACCTAGAGTTTATCAAATATTTTTAATACGTGTCACCAAAATTCAGTTAAACGCATTTTTCGTGGTCTTGAAATTCGACTTAACGCTTAAATTTGCAATCTGCTCACGAAACAATGAGGGATAACAAAATCATTTTTATTACAATTGCGCAAAAATAAAGTAAGGAAAACATGGTAGGAAATTTTATTCCGTTTTTTTTTGTAAATATTATTCAGTCATTCCTAAATGTATAAGGACCTAATACATTTAAATTCTATACATACAATAGTTTCATTTTTAAATCGAAAATAGCTTTTTAAACTTGCTGATCATTGATGATTAAATATAAAACCGTTATTTGAAAGGAATTACATATAAATTTTTAATATAATAAATTCTGATAGATTCAAAAATAACTTTGAAATATTTACAATAAACTGAATATACCTTTGTTTTGTCTTATTTTTGCTTTAAGGACTAACTTAATTGTTTGATATAAAGCTACTTTCTAATTGAATTGTTGAAATAGTGTTAAAAAGCAATGACAAAGTTAAAGGAACAATTTCGTATTAATAAAATAACCTTATATATGGTTAAATAATCAAATACGCTATGTAAAAAATGGATCTTGGTCGATCTTTTGGTATAGTACTATATATATGTAAAAACAACCATTGAGTAACAATTTAAAATGAATTAAGTGTGTTTGAAAATTGCAACATTAAATCAAGTAAAACCCAATAGTTTAATATGTAACAGTTGTTAGATAATGTAAGAATGATACACAATTTTTATGTACGGCTTTGGTGTCAATTGAAACCTAGTTAAATTCATTAACTATTGTGGTTTTCAATAGCTATTGGTTTGTATTGACCATATACTTAAAGACTAGAGATGAATGATGCCACACTATCAATTTATTAGGTGGGATAAGAAAACTATATAGAAGACTTTTTATCGAACGCATATGTCAGGTAACGAAAATGAGAGTATAGGACACACGAGGTGCTTTTTTTGGGAGGAGACGATGTACAAATCAGGTTTTTCTATGAGAAAACATATCGAAAAATACCTGCATTAGGAAATCTAAAAAGAAGGTAGGTGCCAAAATGAGAGAACAGATAACTTAATGGTTTTGAAAAAAAAGGTGTCAAGCAAGGATGTCTCCATGACTCTTCAATATTTATGTCAACTCATGTGTAAACTACAGGTGTGAAAATAGCAATTTCGGTCACGAATGGTTTATATTGTATGCTGACGTTATGATGATTATGGCGTAAAATGAAAATTATTAAGGAATGTTGTTTGAAAGAATGTGTACAGAATGTTAATTTTTTTTTAAGAATAGATGTAAATAAGTCAACAGTCATGGTTGCTGAAATTTTAACGTATGGATGAATAATGAAAGATAGAGAGAATTGAGAAAAAATGAAAAGGCTTTTTGACGTGAGAAACAAGATCAACGATACACTAAGTGCTGTTTTTGCCAATAAATCAATTGCAAAGTATTCAACAACTAAAAAAAAAGTGAAAAGAGCAGAATAAATTAAGCTAAATGAGGAAGAGGGAGATTTAGGAGAGATAGATGAAGCATATAATTTGAGAAATATTATCTAAAAGATAGGTAAGCAATATGGGAAAGAGAAGATCACGTTTGACGAGATGAGAGGTGTGTGTCAATAGGAATGCGTGGATATCTGTCCTCTATGTCTATCCCAAAAGGGGTATAATTTGTATATATTGCTGTTGTTTTATTTATGTATTAATCAATCGACAAGTTACATATTATTAATTTTGAAAACAAGAAACCATCGTTGATTATTGTTTTTTGGTTTTACGTATAAATTTAAATCAAATTGCGATTGAGCCCGCTCGGTGGCAGAGAGTCACTCTCATGGCATAGGATTTTCCCATTATTTTAAAATCATGAAATTTTGCTTTCAGTTTTAGTGTCTAAATTAAAAATATCAAAATTTGATATTTTAGGGTACCTTCTTGATTTTCTTTTGGAAGAAAGGGAAATACGTAGCAATGTATATTTATATATTTTATATTGCAACATCAGCTATATCTAACCTAATATTTTCTTACTGCCAACTGTCAAAAGTGGCAAAATTTGTTATTATACAATTTTATCATCTCTATCGAGTTTTTTTTTCAGAGAAATTCATTAATTTTCTGACTCACAAAACGAACAATAATTTAAACATCGATAAAAGTAAGCTTAATAAGTGTGTGATTGTCTTATATTAAAGATAATCATTTAATTTAGTCAGTGAAATTCGTTTACTGAGATTCACGATCAGCGGTGACCGGCGAAATGGGCCGGCGGGCTACCAGGAAGTTTCCTGTGGGCCGATGTGTAAATGAGCTTAACCCTGAGAGTGCTACGAGAAAAAAACATAATTGTCTATCTAGTGCTGAGATATATTTACGATTCGGACGTTCGTGATAAATATTTATTTTAAACAACAAAAAAACAAATATTTTTACAACATAAATATATTTTAGAATATGTACCCTTGTATTCTAAATGAATGATATTCAATTAAGAATACAAGGGTTAAACAAATTTCTTCCACTGCTATAGCAGTGCGCCGATCTCTCAGGGTTAAATATTCAGTATACAGTTTCAAATTCAATTTAAATCCCAGTACACTGATTAATTATCTATAAAGAGATTTATTAGCTTTGAACTTGATGGCGAAATTCGCACTAACATTGCGTGTATCTTCGATCGCAAGAAAACTGCACTAGAATTATATAAAAACTACGGCATGTTGCTTTTATGTTCTGCAGAAGTTTCAACTTAAATTATTTGGCCTTTAAGCACGTTTTTATAACTTATAAGTATTAATTAACCCTTTCGTCAATACGGGACGGGTATCCTGTGAGGGTTTTGTTTTGTTAAAATATATCCTGAACCGATTACAAAATTTCTTAACTCAATGACATCTCGAATCTTTCATGATGATGTCATACGAAAATTATGTGTTGAGCAAGATTAGTAATGATGATGTAACAAAGGTTTTAAGTTCAAAAGGCAAATTGTTATATAACTATAATGTTATGAGTTTTGGGGGGAGGTGCGTGAAGTACAGTAATACCCCGATTAACGCTCAGGATGTGTTCCTGAATAAGAAGTGCCTAACTAAACAGCGTTAAACGGGATTATTTTAACACATAGTAAATAGGGATACGGGAACACGCGACCAAGAATAAACAGGTTTTACTTTTATTTTAAGTTATTTTTGTATTAACTTGCATAATCATATACACAACACATATACATACGTATTCAGAAATACAGAGTTTATTTTTCTGAAATTCTTGATTTTTTGTGTTGAAGTCATTTAGTGTAATTTGTTGTTTTCTTTTCAGTCCATTGATAGCAAGAGATTGCATCCAAAACACCTCATCTTGCTTTTGTACTTCTTTTAAAATCAGAATTATTCCCTACAAATTGATCTATAATTTCAGTTATCTTCACAAAAATTTTTCTGAGGAAATCTGTAGCAAGTTCTTTAAATTCTTTGCTTTTAAAATCACTATTTTTAGGTTCTGCTTGAATCCCTTTTTCTACCAGTTCTTGAAGGCCGTCGTTGGAAAGGCTGTTACAAGAAACTTGCAGTTACTCCTGAATATCCTGCTCATCTACATCTCCTAGTCCTGCTGTATTGACAAGGTTGATAATTAGGTCAACAATGGGATCTTATTGAAAATCTTTGAATATCTTTGGCCATACTTTCTTCCACACTCCTTTCATACATTCATCAGCCACTTCTTTCCATGGGAGTTTGATGATTCCTACGGGGTCCACGATGTTATATTTCTTTCAAAATTGCATAATTGATTATTTATTTTTGCTGTCTGTTTTAATAAGATGTTGAAATGTGAGATTAAGATAATATTGTTGATTATTGTATTATCTTATAAGTTGATATGACTCCCTGATCCATTGGCTAGATTTACAATATAGTAGGGTTGGTAGGAAAACTACTTAAACCTCAATGCAAGATTTTAAGTCGAACAAGTAGGTATCATTATCAATCAGTAATAGTGATTATGGTTAAAAAACATTAAGTTCATAGGAGCGTTTTACAGATGGACAAAAATGCATGGTAAAACAATTCTGAAAAATGTTCATAGTGATCCAAGATTTCCTTTTAATTTCCAAATCACAGGTTAACTCAATTTTAAAATTCCTTTCATGGCTTTGGGTGTTTTGGAATCGTACACAAGAATGATGACGACCTCCATGACCTAGTTGGTAAGACGCTTGTCTCTCAAGCTGGAGGTCGCGGGTTCGATTCCCACTGGAATCCAGATTTTTTAAAAAGGGTTCCATTCTGATTTTCACTAAAGGCCTCTTCAACATCTTTCTGGTTGGTTGGAAGATATTGCCACATCGCAATAAGCCCGCCAGGTTGTACTGTATACAACGAAAATGTAATAAAATACAAGCAAAGGTTTTAATTTGAAATCACCATTGGCGTTACCACCCAGAAGAAGGGTTAAATGGCCTTTTGCAGCTTTGAATCCTGGTGCTTGCTTTTGTTCGCATGACATAAATGTGTGCTTTGGCATTTACATCCAGAAAAGTTCCGTTTCATCACCATTAAAAACTAGTTTGGGAGAATAAAATTCTCTATCAATTATGGCTCTTTAAAAAGCAGCTTTAGTATCTGTACTCTCCACTTCTCTGGTGATTCAAATGTTGTAGAGGTTTTTCTTTGTTTAAATGTATCGAACCAACCTCTGCTAGCTGTAAAATTTTCACTTGTATCCTCTCTTTGTTTTGAATATGATTAAAAATACTTCTAGCCTTCTCCATGATTATTGTCTAACTTAATGACGTGTTGCGTTCAGTTTCACAATCAATCCAAATGAAAAGATGTTTCTCCATTTCCTCTAAAACAATGCTTCTGGATCAGGCTACCTTTGTTGCAGAAGATGTGGTTGTTGATAACTTAATTTTGTCCTGGTTTTTTAAAAACGTTCATATAGTAGAAGTAGACAAATTTAAAGTGGTTGCAGTGTCACCTTGACATTCACCCTTTCCCAATTATTTCAGCGCCTGTATTTTAATGTGGAGTGAAATGCTTTTTCGTGCCATTTTTGTTTTGTCATCTTTACACTCACTCATTTTGAATAATCTAAAAAGTGATAATGATTACTTTTTAATGAAAAAATAGAATTTTTGTTGATTGATGACAATAATATCGATGATTACAGTGCATAAATAATGTTGCACACAACACTCCAAATAGTATTGATAGCGTGGACACTGTTTCATTGCTAATGAGCAACTACACGATGTACTGGAAAAACATAAATTTAGGATTTAGGAGAATTACAGCGATATGATGAATCGTCACGTTTTGCTGATTGGTTCGGGTTCGGAAATAATCATATTATATACAAATCAAGGGAAATGCCATGATAAATTGGATCAGCGTAAATTTAACCCCTTTTTAGGCTTCGAGTAGAATTACATTATATTGAAGCATGGAATATTTAGCGCTTTTTTGGGTTAGGAATAAACTGCATTATATCGAATCAGAGTGAAACAAAAGTCTTACAGTATTCGACTATTTTCATTGCCAGTCCTTCACTATGAACAATTGTTTTAAATATTACTCTTTTAATCTGAGCTAGAATGTGTTAATTGGTATCCATTAGACCCTTTTTGGTCACTGCATTTTCGTTGAGTATCAGTTTCTAATTTTTTATGTTGAATTTGAATTCATTCAGTTCTGCAGTTTTAAGAACTTTTTGGTTGTATGTAGTCAACTCTATTTAACCCTTTTTCCAATTCGTCTTTCAGGAATTGTGTTCAATTTCAAAACATAATATTAAGTGTTTGTGGACAATCTAAAATGTTAGTTTGCTACCTCATATATATATATCCAGCTCACGCAAGTGTTTTTTTGCGTAAAAATGTTAATGTTTTTAAATTAAAATTGACTTCTTCACCTCGTGAAAATATATTCTTTTGAAGTAGACAATGTTATTTTCTTGAAATATAAGTTAAGTCAATCATTTTATATTTTGAATGTTAGATAAAACTAAGCATCTATCTCTAGGAAAGTTGTTACTGCATTTCACATAAATTTAAATATCATTAATTTACAAGCGCAAGAAAACAGGAACACATAGGCTGTACTTTATATAACGAAAGTGTTATAGTGCCCCCCAGGTTGTACTGTACACAGCGAAAGTGTAATAATACAATACAAAACAGGAACCCATAAGCTAACTACTGCCCCAAGACTCAGTTTTTATTTTTAAGTACAAAAAAATATTTTATTTCTTATGAATATAATTCTTTTACTTATAGAAGAAGTTTTATTACTTGAATTTGACCCTTCTTAACACTTGGATTTTTTGGGTTGATCTATAAGTTAATAGCGTTTTATTAAATTTAAAATCCATTTTTTTAAATAAACAATATACATATAATATATTCTCCTGCATTGTTTACAATTGAGTTCAAATGTTCTGGCAGTTTTTCGATTCTACGCCTGAAGAAATCCTGTGATTTGGAGGTGAAGAAGTCGTCAAGCCAATTTTGAAGACCAACATCATTACTAAAGGTGATTTCTCAACAAAAAACTTTACTCAACAAAAAAATACCTTGGCATTACAATGACATTGACATATGTCAAAAAAATTCTCTCTAATGCACTGTTGCCTTGGAAACCAAAAACGCTATGAACTTATGCATCAACCCAATATTATAACCGTACAATAATTTAACATAACATTTCTATATACTATATATAACCATAGTTTATCAAAAAAATCAAAGGTTTTCATTGTTATACTAGTAATCCGCATATTTTTCCAGATGATGAAAATGACAGTAAATTATTTCTGCACAAATCCACCGAAAATTACAGCCAAACAATTATATAAGCAATTGATTCGTGATTGTGATAAATTACCAATTGAAGCTAAACAGTTTTATAAGCACACCATTAGACAAGTAAGTTCATAACAATATTAACTTTTTGTCATTTGTTTTATCAAACACTGTTTATTCCACTTTTTGTAACGGTATAACCCTACCGATTTCAAGACTTTCACCTCATCATCAGGGAAGCACAAACAAACAAGAGTCTTGTTTGTGCTCCGCTGATGATGAAGTGAAAGCCTTGAAACCGGTAGGGTTATACTGTTACTAAAAGTAGAATAAACAGTCTTTGATAAAACAAATTATAATGTCTTTAAACCTTCACAATGTTAATGCCTTAACTACAAAGAATATAATATTAACTTTTTTGAAAATTATTTGTATTATTGTAGTATTTTCAGCTCTTATTAGACACAGTTCAGTAATTGAATTACTTAAAAACTTTTATTCAATAAAAGTAATACTTTAAATGTCTACAATCAGAACTAAACCCAATATAGATGCTATAGTAATTTCGAGGAAAAAGGACCAATAACTAAAACATTCTTCTTTTTACTTATTTTTATCTAACTCGCCAACTTTTGGTGGGAACCTCTGGATATTTTACACAACAGCTTTGGAGTTTTAAAGAGTATGTAATGTGCAAGTAGCCATATGAAAATATTGCATTATATTCACCATATTTTATCAAATACAAATATTAATATAACTTTATTTTCTATTTCAGAGTTTCAAGCAACACATTTCTGAATCAGATCCTGAAAGAATTCGACAGATAGTTTCCCGTGCTTTAGAAGATTCCAAATGGATCTTGAAAAAGGTATTAAGATATGAGTCGTTCACGAGCCAAGTGAACCAAGTCCATTCTGGTTAGTTTTGAGTAAATTAGGTTCAAACATTTTAGTGTTTCTAATTCTATAAGGTATTTTAGTCATCGCAATTCTGAAAAGTGTTGTATTGAGTACATTTATTGCACTTATTTTGTACAAAAGCATTTTCTGCTAAAAGCTAAAGCTTTTCGCACACCTTTCATGCAGTGGTCTTAAATTCAATATTTTTGGACTTGGTTCACTTGGCTTCTGAACCACTCATATATATGTTTGTACTTCTTTAAAGTGCCTTTTTGCTTGGACAATCATGATTTTTGAGACTATAGTATATTGGTAATGCAATGGAACCTTTCATGCAAGTTCCATAACTGTATGTTAGTTATCTTTACTCTCGATGTGCATATTTAAATGTATCACATGCAGCTATTCTTTCTACTATCATCATTGACATAGTGGATAACAATTTGAATAGATTTATCCTTCATGTGTATTGGTTGAGAAAAATGAATAGATTTTTTAAATGATAGCTTTGAAATCAAATGAAGGATAACTTAATAAAATGAGCAAATGGAGGATGCTTAAATATGTACTATGGTTAAGAATGTCAAGCTATATTTACTTAAGCTGTATAACTGTTGCATTTATTTATTTTATAAAACTTACACAGGTTAAACCCAATTACATACAAAGCTTAAAGAGTAATTATGTTCAGCAACAAGTAAGAAAAATTACATACAAAACATATAGACATTATATACAGCAGCGAGAAAATAAAAGAAGTGCTACCCATTATTTAATGTCTTTTATCACACTCGAAGTAATTCACTGCGATATTTGCGCAACAAACCCAGTGTAATTTAATGATCGAAAGTACTGGAAGTCATTCTTTGTCAGTGTCTGGAACACACCTGTGATAGGGCTTGGATCTTCTTTAGTGTGTGGAATCTTGTCTCCTTGAGCTGCATTTTAATTTTTGGAAAAATGTAGCAGGAAATTTCGAGGGTGACGTAAGCCATTAATAGAGCCTTAACCTACTGTACAACGTCCTGCCAGACTGTTAGATCACATGCTTTATCCCTTCAGTCCTCTACGTTGTCTTCTAAGGTTCTGTAGGATATCTGCTAGGCACTGTCTTGGTCTACCCAGTGACCTTTTTCCATACTATTTTGTTAAGAATACAATTGTGCATGCCCTATTGGTCCCTAAGGATTAGCCATGCTTTGTGTTTTATATCTGAAGTTTTGCGTTTCGGGACGAAAACTTGGAAACAAACAATTTATCAATGGTGGCAGCCACTTTGATGCCGTTTTAGATCCTTCCTTATATGTCAGTTTCAATCTCATTTATATTATTTTTCTTGAATCTTAAAAAAGACATTTGTTTCACTTTGAGGTGTCATGTTTATAAATTTTTTAATAAAATAAATAAAACACTTATTTTTTATTTACCACTGTTTTATTTTAGTTCACTACTGGTATCAAAGACCTCCATCTTCGTTGTCGGGTGAAGATGAACTAAATTATGTCTAAAATATATTTTTCGTAATTGTAGTAGGTAGTAAATAATAACAACATCTTGACGTATATAACTGCATACATAAATAATATTTATTTGAAGTAGTAGGAAATTTTTTCATCCGTTATTTTTTATTGGGCCATTTGTAGCACCAGAAAGAATAAAACTTTCAATACCATGCAACTGCTGAAAAACATTTTCTGGAACGTCAATGATAGAAAACAAATTGTCACGAAGTTTTTTTGCGCCATCTTAAGTTTCTGTAAGCGATGTTTTCTCATTTTCTGCCTCAATGTTTTCATTGTTATCTTCACTATCAGGTGTCATGTCTATAGTATTTGAAGAAAATCCCTGTACGTTTTTTAATAATTGTCTGGTCTGTTAATTTGTTCGTAATTATTAAATTGTTGTCTGCTTCTATGTAGTCTACCTATATGGTATATAGTCAACAGTATCTGGAACACTTGTGGTAGCAACTATAGATTCCATTCGATTCTCTATCCTCGTGTATTTCTTCTGTGTCATTCATCTCTATTTCAGAACGGCTTTCTGGAAAGATTGAGCCTTTTTCCAAAACTTTGATATCGTTGACCCTTTTATAGAGTTCCAAGCTGCAGCGATCATATCACAAGGCTCTTGAATACGAGTAGAACGTTCTGGTTGATGTTTTGACTCTCTTCTTCTTATTTCTAATGAAACACTAGGCTTAGATTTGCTTATTTGTATTGATGGTGACTTAGATACAGTCGGTGTGTTTCTATTCAGCAACGTTTGAGCAACAAATCCTTCAGCACACTGACCTTTAAATGTTTTCAGTGTTATGTCATTACCTAATTGTTTATATAAAATATATGCGTTAATGAAAGTTGCATCAAGAAAGTAAAACATTATGCGGTGCCACCATTTTTTGCTGCGACGATCAAGACAATAACTAGACATTAATTGATCAAATTTATCTACTGCATTCATATTATTATTGTAATCAGCAATTAAAGAAGGGCAACTAATCTGAATTCTAACCCCTTCTTTATTTTTTCTCTGCACTGTAGATGTTTGATTTGGGTTGTGAAAATTTGAAAGAATATGTACCTCTTTATTATCCATCCACTTTGTTGCAGATATTCCGGTATCGCTTACAAATGATTCATATTCTCCTCCATTTTTGACATTTTTACTGAAAGATGGCAAATATTTTCTTATTTTATTAACAACACCACAAGCATTTATTTGTCTAGACTTCAAGTTTTCCATCAAATTCACACTAGTAAAATAGTTATCAAAATAAATTGTATGTTCTTTTCCATCGAGATTCGAAGTAAGAGTATTCACAATTTTCTCCCCAAGATTTTTTGTGACTTGCTTGCCAATTTTGCCTGTGTATAGTTCAAATCTGTAACAATAACCAGATTTATCTGCCAGCATCCATATTTGTATCCTCTTTTTATTGGTTTCTTCGGAAGATACTGCTTGATTGAGCTGCGCCCTTTAAATTTTATCATCGATTCATCAATTGCTAGATTGAGACCGGGATTAAAATTTTTCATAAAATTTTCTTGTATCTTGTTCAAAAATGGACGAACTTTATAAAGTTTGTCGTAATTGGGACTTTCTCTTGCTGGAATTAACATATTATCATTTAAATGAATATGACTTAGAAGCCATCCGAAACGGTTTACAGACATTAATCGGCAGATGTATTCATTTCGTAAATAAGGTACAGTGCTCCAGGCGTCTCTATAACTTGGGAGTTTGTTGATTCCCATTATAAAATTTATACCGATGAATGTACGAATTTCATTTTCATTCGTTTGGGTGTATCTATTGCCTTGCTGTTCTGCATATAAATTTGTTTGAAAAACAATGGAATCAATAATATCATCAGACACAAATTGACAGCACAAGTCATATGGCGATGGACTTTCAAGACTTGTGATATATTGAGTCGGACCAAAATGTGAAGAAAATACTCCCGCTGGAGTTAAGATTCCGTTACGAACCCATTTTATAGTCTTTTCGGGTATCTTATTTGTTTCTTGAACTGGTGTATTTTCAGAACTAGAAGTTGAAATTACACGTAATCGTTTTTTTTTATTTGGAATAAAAATTTCAGGATCGTCGTCAATTTCAGGATCACTATCGTCGTCGTCAATTACCGATTCTTGATCTGAAGGTATTGTTTCCTGAACAGCTTCATCATCATCTTCGTCTAGTTCGTTTAGTCTGAGATTGGCAGAGATTTTAGAATAAAATTTAGATGGAAGTTTTTTGCTCGTCATATTGAATCTGGAAGGGAAAAAATTCTATATTTAAATTTTAAAAATATAATATAAAAATAAATGAAATAAAAACGAACGTTTTTATAATTTCGCAAATTGCATGGTGGGATAGAAAAAATCCCACCATACTTTCATCGTTTACAAAAGAAATAAGATACAAAAACTTTTATTTTTATCATAAATCTTTTCAATAGTATACATTGAAGTAATGTATCATAAAAATAAACTTACCTTTACGATTCCTCACATAAAGCAGGAACAAATAATGCGTCGTAATAAAAACTGCCACTTTCAACGGCTGGCGAGCCTGTACTGACAAGTTTAACGGTCAATCAATCAAGAAAATACCTGTGAGACAGACACCTGTTGGTGAAATTATTAAATAGTTTCAAGAGATGGGACTAAATTTAAACCTCAATTCCAGTAGCAATTTTAATTTTTCGAGGTGGTATAAAAAAAGTCCCACCATGCAGATTGAAATAACAAAAAGGTGGGACACTTCCAGTCCCGTCTTGCCCCAAAGGGTTAAGAGAATTTTTCCTTTTTATCACTTCATTGGAGTGTAATTCTTTTAACCATTCATGAAATATTACTTATGTCGTCCAAGAACGATTATTTGAGCGATAATGGCAGCGGAGGGATCGAACGTTTTTAAAACTTTGCAGATTTACCAATGATAAGAGGTTTTAGTCTTTTTGTTCCTGAAGCGTTATAGCAAAATAATACAGTTAACCGTTGTATTGATTTTTTTACTCTTTTGCAACTATCTCTCTTAAGAGTAAGAGTGTGGTTTGTAAGTAACTGGTTGAACAATCCTGTCTCATCAGCATTAAAAATATCGATATTTTATTCAGCAATAATATTTTTATTTCGCCAAGACGCCGTTCGTTAGCTCAAGCCTGTTGGTCTGGCTTACGCCAAAACCAATACACGATGGGAAAGGAAAAGGTACTTACAGGTTTAGTTGTGATGGCGCGGAAGTCGTTTCGAGCTGAAAGGTTGACATATGTACACCACACTTATTTTATCACAATGTTTGGGCTGATCCTATAAGCACTGGGTACTGGCCCACATATAGTCAATTTCAACTGCACGTAACACTGGTTCGTAAATGAGTACATAAATACACCAATTCGAGTAACGAGAAATCGTCACATCAAAATTGCACTGTACACCCGTCCGGGTCGATGACACTCCCCACACGCCTGGATGGCGACTGACCGTCTCGGGGATGACAATCGCCACACGCGTGGATGGCCATCTGGTCTACCCCCACATCACTTGACGGTCATGCTCCGTCCGCGTGGATCTGAGCTGATTTTACGTCACGGCGTTTTGGCGTGAACACCTGTAGTTCATCATTCTCTACCCCACAGATTATCTTGGAATATACTGCATATCGACCTCGAAACTTATTAAGCCAACCAACACTTCCATGAAAAATTTTCATGTCCTAAAAGTTTGGCAAAATGTAATGCCTTGTCGCATATTAAATGATTGGAATATTTCTCGACCAAACATCTTGAAACTACATAACAACAATTCTTTCAATATCATCGTGCAAAGCACGATGAATCTTCTTTCTTGATGGTCTCAATGCCTTTTCCTTAATCTTGTCTTCAATTTTGGAACGATCTTTTGAAATTGTTGATAATGTTGAAGGACTAAAGCAAAATTCCTTTGCAACAGTATTTTTTTTCTGTCCCGTGCTCATTTTTCCAAAAATTTCCATTTTTTCTTTCAAGGTGAATTGAATTGTGAAGAAATTTAAAAGTCCATAAAATCGCAAAAGCGTGCGTCAAAACTAAACATACTGCTGCAACAATTGATGAAATACTGACGACTCACTGAGAACGACTTACTCACTCTGGTCAACATCGGCTGTAAAAACAATTGCAACATTCCGGTAGAGACTAAAGCCGTATATCGATTACGCGTGGCAAACCATTGAACATTGGCTCGCGCGGCACCCACGCTTAATGGATACTGAGTTCCCGCGCGAGGCAAATCGAACATTGCCGCGCTCGAATGTGCCACGCGGCGATCTGATCGCTGTCGGTTTTTGGATGTACGGTAAGACAGGCATTTAATTATTTCAGCTGGCTCGCGCGGCAAAGCGACAAGATGGATAGTGAAAAGTGGCGTTATTTGATTCAGTTGTACGGCTCCAAGGAGCTTCAGTGGAATAGTAAAATAAAAGATTACCAGAACAAATCGCTGAGGCAAGATGCGTGGAGGGATATAAGCTCCGTATTAAGCTTACCTATTCCCGACTTGAAGAAAACTACCATGCTTTTCGCGTCGTACAGAAGTTAGGTTTATGTTCGTTTCTCCGAGCTCCTGGTATAAGTTCCCCCTCACTTTCACTATCCAAAGATCCAGGCGGCATATAAAGTAATGGTGTATGTGGTTTTTTTCTCAAAAAGTTATGCAAACGTATAGTGGCTAGAACAATTTTAGTGGCTGTTTTTTGGTTCCAACAACATAGGCTTCCATAATATTCTAAAAACTGAGCTGAGCTCGAGATAGCCGGTAATTGAAGATTCTTTCCTGAGAACCTCTTTCTGGCTCTCTTTGAAATGTTTTCACTGTATATTCATTGAGTGTGGAAGCCTTGTCACCCAGAATTACATATGGCACTGTAACATCATACGAGAGCCGTATTGCCGCGAGCGGCAGACGATTCATAGCCAGATCGTCTGCCGCACTTTTTCAAAAGTTGTGACAAATTTGGCTCACGCGGCAAATAAACGGGTTTGCCACAGTCAAACATGGCTCGCGCGGCAGCCACGCGTAATCGATACACGGCATAAGATTAGTTGACCTACACCAAAGCATAGTTGCGATTTTACATGGGATGCTAATCTATAAATAATTATGAAGTTTGTGTTTGGGCGCATATTTAGTAAAAAAAATTGCTATATTAGAATTTTTATTTAGTTGAAACGAGATTCTTTATACACTGCTAAGTAATTTTGTTCAGGACTGCGAAATTAATTAGTCATACTGAAAATTTCATTATAACATTTGACTGTATTAGTATTATACTTGCGAGATTCGTGATGTTTTCTACCTCTTCCAATATAGGACTGAATGGTGGTTGTCTAAAGTAGTTTAGATACACAAATTTATGTCCTTTGCAGAACTAGAGAATACTAATATGGCTTTAGAAAATCACAATGAACCACAGATCTTTTTCTATTTCCGGAGAAAATATTGAATTACTCTCTGGATGTACTGTGTTTGTGGATTTCCGCCAAGTACAGTACAGCAGTGACATAGGCAGCCTCTGGGAATTAATGCGTGAATTTGGATTGCCAAATTTATTAATGTACAAATTAAAGAAAGCCATAAAAACAAAACGCCTAGGAAAGCTGTCACGCAGTCTGAGATTATTACACAACAATGCATCAGTGCACACTTCTGTTGCTGCAATTTAATATAGTGGTTTCTGAATCACCAACACTATAGTTCCGACTTGACCCCTAGTAATATTTTTTTATTCTCCAGACTGAAATTTGATTTGCGTAGAAAAAAATTAAAAGTGATCTGCCCGATGTAACACCATTTTGAGAACTAAACGTCAAAATATTTTTTCAGCAGTATTGAAAAATTCATTCATCATTCTAAAAAATGTATTGAACTACTATATTGAAAAATATTGAATTGACTATATTGAAAAATAAAAAAATCTTTAATTTTATCACCTTTTTTATATCCTTGGGATGGAAACTTTTGGATCTTTCTACGTAACAGAACTCATGTACCTGTTCCAGTTTCTCTAAGTTGACCCATACATGCCATATTATTATATATTTGTCTTAATTATAATTTTTTTTGCAGTATTCTGGTCAATTGGAGAAAAATATCACATAAAACAAGCAATATTAATAATCTCTGCAAGAGTGAATTCGTAGTTAGTTTCTTTCGTCATAAAATTTATGTAGCTTCCTTAGCGAAGACTGTGATATTTACTTTTTAAAGTATTCTGTCCGTGTGCTTGATTGAGCTATTTATATTCATTAAAAGTAAAGTTTGAAATGTTTTTTCACCTTTACGTTTTAAAAGGTTTTTCCACCTCTACACATTATAAATGCTATGTTAATTAACAAATATTTGTGCTTTTTATAATTTAGTGTCAATTCTATTAAGAATTACAATTTTGAAAATAAATATTAGTTATTATATCTCAAAATCTATATTTTTTTTATTCTGTCTGTTTTAATTTTATTTGAGAATAAAAATAAATTGCTAAAACAATCTGATTTTTTTTATACTTACCACCTTTTTGAGGACAAGAGAATCCATTAAGATTACTTAATGGAATACATATGAACATCATTATGCAAAAAGGACACATCCCACAGTCCACCTGTTCTGAGATGACTGGGGAAATATCTCGCAGCTTTTTATGGGTTTATATGGAATAAAAAAGTTAAACGTCATTAACTATAAAATACCCATTTAACGTGCTTGATATTTTTGCATATACTGGATCCCATAAAAAAGTGTTTCGTTGTTAGTGTCCTTTTTTCATAGTTATATCTATATATAATACATCGATCAATAAGGCCCGGGACTAATTACTAAAACAACATTTGTTTGCCAAAATTCTTCTTTATTCATCAAAATAGTCTCCTTTAAGAACAATACATTAATTCCAACGCTTTCCTAACTTTTCTATGCCAGCCGTGTAGAACGATTTATCTTTGGTTTCAAAATAGGCGTTAGTTTCGGCAATCACTTCTTCATTGAAGTCAAATCTCTTTCCTTAGAGCATCTTTTTGAACAGCCAATAGTCACCAAATCTGGAGAATACGGTGGGTGCGGAAGCAATTCGAAGTTCAACTCATGCAATCTGGCCATCGTTACCATCGACTTGTGACATGGTGCATTGTCCTGATGAAAGAGAACTTTTTTCTTCTTCATATGGGGCCGGTTTTTTGCCATATCTGCCTTCAAACGCTCCAATAATGGTATGTAATATTCGCTATTGATGGTTTTTCCGTTTTCAAGGTGATCGATGAATATTATACCATGCGCATCCCAAAATACGGAGGCCATAACCTTCCCGGCTGAGTTTTTGGTCGATTCGCACGACTTTCACCAGCTGCTCTCCACTCAGCTGACTGCCGATTTGATTCAGGAGTATAGTGGTGGAGGCTGTCATTGTCCATGCTTCGCATACATATGCCACCACTGTTCTAATAATTGTTTTGTACAGGGTGACTTTGGTTTTTCTATGGACACTTCTGGACTTGAACACCGGCAGTAGGGAGAAAAATGTTTTGTTCCCTGTTGTGATTCTTCTCTTAATCTCAGCATGCTCCTCGTTTTCCTTCGTTATAGTTGAACCCAGGTAGGTGAACTCTTCCACTACCTCAAAGTCATATTCATCCTTGAATCGAATGTTACCTTGTGGACCATTGTCTGTTCTCGTACTCTGTTTCATGATTTTTGTCTTATTTTCATTAATTTCCAGTTCAACTTCTTTGGCCACTGTCTCCAAGGTTCCAAATACCCTACTATATTGAGGTCATCTGCATACCCAACTATCTGGCTGTTTTGGGAGTATATATTGGTGTTTGCATTATTATGGTGTGTCTTTCTGATGGCATATTCCAGACTCAGATTGAAAAGTATAGGGGCCAGTCCGTCCCCCTGTTTGAGACCTTGAGATACGATAAGCTCGCCTGTGAGCTCTCCTCCTATCTTAACAAACAAGTCTTGTTTGTGCTCCCCTGAAGATGAGGTGAAAGCCTTGAAACCGGTAGGGTTATACCGTTACAAAAAAGTGGAATAAACAGTGTTTGATAAAAATAAATTACAATTATAGTAGTATGTCATACAGTTTTTCGCTAATAATGCATAGGCCTGCTTGAAGTCTATGAATAGTTGATAAATGTCAACATCGAATTCCCAGCATTTGTTCAGGATCTGTCTTACTGTAAATAATTGATCACTTGTTGATCTGTTCCTTCTGAACCCGGCCTGATACTCTCCTATAATGACCTCTGCCAAATGTTCAATCTTTTCCTTCAGAATAATAGTTAGTATTTTGTACGCTGTACTCAACAATGATATTCCTCTGTGATTTTCACATTTCAGTTTATCTCCCTTTTTATGTATCGGACATATTATGCTCAACTGCCAATCCTTCGGAATCTCTTCTAAGTCCCATATCTTGTTGATTAGTCTATGGATCAACCTATGAAGGTGTTCAGTTCCACACTTCAGCAGCTCAGATGGTATATTATCCGCCCCTGGGGCCTTGTTATTTTTAAATTTCTTGATTGCCAGTCTTACTTCCGCGAGTGTAGGGGGGCTGACTTCCTGATCATTCTCCCTGGGTACTTCAGTTGTCTCAGTTCCCAGTTCTGTAATCGGATTGAGTAGTTGCTGGAAGTATTCTTTCCATCTGTTTGACTTTTTCTGTGTCTGCTATGATTTCCCTGTTGGAGTCTACGCAATCTGGTGTTTAGATTAAACCCTTTCTTGATATGTTGGCTGGCTTATAGGCTTCTCTCGTATTGTTGTCAACAAAGTCCCGTTCCATTTTCTGCAGTATATTGTTCATATAGACTCTTTTCTTTTTTCTCAGCATGTGATTGGTTTCTCTCCTAGCATCTTCATACGCCTGCCTATTGGCCCCTGTATCTCGTTCCATAAATAGTTTTCTTCGTCTATTTTTCATCTATCTTTTCCCTGCATTCCTCGTCAAACCATGGGTTTCTAGTTTGTCTGGGTTTATTACCTATTCCGGCTTCGGCTGCATTCTTTACCTTATCCCAATCATTCTCTAAGGCTTCTTGAGATATCGCATCATCCAATTCAATTGGTAGCTTTTCCGCAAGAGCGTCTTGGTACCTTTCTCGACCTTCAGGTGTTCCAAGTGCCTCTGTATTGAATTTTGGTGTATTCTGTTGTCTTCTTCTCCCATTATTACCGATGCGACTCCTATATGTGGCCACCACCATGTAGTGATCTGAATCATAATTCGCTCCTCTGTATGTTCTCACATTCATAACGCTGGAAGCTCCTCTTTTCTCTGTCAATTTGATTATGGTGTCTGCCATTTGGAGAGGTCCATGTCCATTTATGTCTTTCCTAGGAAACTGTGTCAAGGATACTACCATGTTCCTAGATTCGGCAAGGTCTATTACTCGAGACCCATTATTGTTGCTGTCTGTGTGTAAGCTATGTCTTCCGGTAATGTGCTGATGAGTTATATCCTTGCCAATTTTTGCATTGAGATCTCCCATGACAATCTTTATATCATTGGAGGCGATTGAGTCAAAAACCTGTTGCAGTTTCTGATAAAAAGCGTCCTTAACTGAGTCGTCTTTATCTTCGGTTTCTGCATGTACATTTACTATTGACACATTAAAGATCGAGTATACCTAAAATATTCTTTGGTTGCATTTTGTAGCAGCATATTAGGAAGCCGATGACATACTAGACACAGTGCTCTTGGGATGGTAGTGATAGGGCTACGAAATAATATAAAACATCACTATATGAATCACAGCAAATTAGTTACTTCGTTTTCAGGTATAAACATTTTGATGTCTATTAATAATAAAAAATACAAATGTTGCCCGCGAGCCTTTATCCAATACCATTCTTGGCATGTACCCAGATAAGGTTCGCCACCCCTGTATTAGGGTTTGCTAAAAACTTATTTCCCCTTAAATTCTTCAATCCAAACCACACTCACACTTTGAAAGCTATTTTCTATCATTGCTCAATTAATGAACTGGATGTCTTCAAATAAATTAAAATTGAATCTTTAGAAGACTGAGTTCAAGTGGGTCGCTTCTCAACATCTTCAAAATCTGCTAAGCAATTAATTAGGTATGATTCTAGAAAGATCGGTTGTCTCAAAAAAGTCAGTTGAATTTCTACATTTTCACATTGTTGATAGTTTTGTCCATGGAGTCACTAATAGGAAGTGTTGTAGATTTGAGCTTCTTTCAACTTTCAAGTATTTTATGGTCTTTTCCGGGTGAGCAGTCCTGCTTATTAATAAATGCAATGATTGTTTCTCACGTTGATTATTGTAACAGTTTGTATTCAGGCTTACCTATGAAACAATTTAATAATCGACAATTTTAAATGTAGCTGCATATCTCATTTGGGTGGTATGAAAAAGTGTCACATAACTCCAATACTTAAAACTTAGATGGTTGAAGATAGAGGAGAAAGTTCAACCAACAGAGTTGAAGTTATGGTATTCAAGGCTATCAACAATCAGGCTCCTTGATATTTCCAGGATTGTTTTAGACGGGAGCAAATATTTCAACTGAACGATCTCTTCTATGGAACACATGTCCTTACTAATTCCACAACAATGTAATCAGAGATCAACCTGACCCACATATGAAGTGTTAATTATAGTTTTGCATAATTTATATGGGTCAAGCAACCAGGGTTAAAATATAAAATTAAAATTAATTTCAAATCATTATTTTTAAAACTAAAACATAAAATAATATTATTGCCCTGTATGTTCCATAAGGAACACAGAGTAGACATAAAATGTCTCCATCCAGGTTAGTCCATAGTCCGTAATTCCACATCTCATGGCAGGTTGATAGTGAATCTCCCTATTGTAACACCAGTTGTGTGAGACTGGGATCCAATACTATTGTGAGTGAAAAAAACTACAGCTTTTGACCGGCTACTAGGCATTCACAATGTGACTTAAATACCCCCAGCACCTCACTCTTATTTGGTGGTCATAGACTGCTGCACCTGAAGATGAACGCCTCTTTCGTCACATGGTCGTACCATCTGACATCCATAATCCTCCTAAAGCACCTGTTGTGAAAACTGAAGTCTTCTCTCTTGCTCCTTGGTAACACGCCAAGATTTGGAGTCGTTTAGTAAAATGGAAAGAATGTGGGTGCCAAACAGCAAACACTTTGTTTTCAGACTAAAATGAATTATTTTTCAAATTAACATTAATATTTTAAATTACATTCTACATGTCAAATTGGATTACATCATCTGTCACTGCAAATGTGTTCTCAACTGTATGCAAAGGTGTGCTTCCTCCAGATGCAAAATGTCATGCTGAAAGCGCAGCCCGAGATCATAACAGCTAAGTAGATGTAATCCCAGATATTGAAAGATTTGTTCTGCTACTTTGTCATTGGTAACTATAATGGTTTTCATTGTAATGAAAACTTTTTTCCAACAGAGATGTTTGTTCTAGAAAATAGAATTTTTAGAATAGGTTTAGAGACCATTAATGATTATTTAAAAAAAATTAGGATGGTGTACATAAAATTAAAAATAAATTTTTATTCTGAATAAAGCAAAACTTTACTCATTTTTATTTATTCTTATAATGTACAAATATATAATAAAAATAGACAAAGTCTATCCATTTATATAATGCCAATCTTGTTAGCGACGTCCAGCGCGTCATAGTCCCTAGCTAACCTCACGTACGCCTTCTTCTTACCATCGGGCCTGGAAGTAAAATAAATTATCATATATAATTGAAATGATAAATATAAATCTTCATAAAAATTAATAACTAATCAGAAGAATTGTTCTTTTTTTCAGTATATCTCAAAGAGATTCCCAATTAAACTAGTCATCATATTTACTAACAAAGCTGTATGACTAAATTTGAAATTCACAAAATAATAACCCTAAAATAAATTGATTTGCATTTGAGTTAATGCTAGATCTGGTACCCTTAAACCATTTTAATCCCAGCATATTTTGGCAAAAAAACAGTAGTATATATTTTATTTTTTATCTCAGTTAATATTTAGTTTTAAGTGCATTCTTAAAGTGAATGATTCTCAAAGTTTAAAAAAATATATATTCAACATAAAAACTTGTATGAAAACTTTGAGGCCGATGATCGGCCCCGTGGGATTTTTCCAATAAACCAGGGCCGATCATTGGTCCCGTGGGATTAAAAGGGTTAATTAATCCCAGAATTTCAACCTATAAGAATGGGTTGAAGTTGTGAACTTGAAGCATATACTTTTTGTGTCCATAATTAATTTTAATTTAAAACACCGAAAGTTAGGTATCTTTAAAACAACCTAAAATTTTGTATGATATATAATCCTAATGATTATGAAATCATTTTTTCGTAACATTTTATAGAATATGCAAATTAATACTTGACCTAAATACTAATTTCTAACCTTCAAATTTCATGATTTGTATTTCAAATCCAGCCTTATACGTTCCAAATTTTAAAATGAAGGAAATAAACCACGTGAACTCTTTATTTAAGGAAACTTTAACAAATTTGTAAGAAATTCAATTTTAAAAACTTAAATCTTCTAATTCATAGTCCAACCTAAATAAAAAGTTTAAACTTAGTATTTAGGTTGGACTGTGAATTCGGGCTTTAGTTTAACCGTTTTACTGCGGGCTGTCGATATATCAACGCTTTATTACTGCGCGAAAACTGCGTACCGTCGGGATATCGACTATTGCTCAGTTTGATTTTAGATATCCACCTGTGTAGACGTGTCGCGGTGTGCGCGCGCAAATCATTTTAAATTCGTCAATAATAATCATAAATAAACTTTTAAAAAGTATATCGCCGTGAAAATAACATTAATTTTTGTATTTTTTTATCAGTAAAAATTGTTTATTTCCCTCATACGATGTCGAATTCGTCAAGTAGCGATGATGAAAACACTTGCGGAACTTCGCGTGAAAATGTTTCTTTTAGTGACAGTCAGGATGAAATGTGACAGTGAGGATGGATGATGAGGATAAAGGAATAACACGATTTTCACTAATTTGTGCGCGGTGTAAGAAGGGAGTACATGGAGTTTGTGTGGGAAAACATTTTTGCATATAATTTTTTTTATATTCTTCTGTTTTTTTTATTTTTAAAAGATAAATAAATACAGTTATAGTTAAAATTATCTTTTATTTGAGTAGTTTGATATGTTCCCTACACACAACCGAAAGAATTACGAAAATCCCTCTATATTTGATGAAAATGTACACAATTTTGTGCACACTTATTGAAAGATTATTTTTTCTCTAAAATTCTTCCGCAATTTTCGCATAATATGTGAAAAAAGGCTCAGCAGTAAAACGGTTAAGATACAAAATTTGTCTGAAATTTTGTTTTTAAGATTATTCAATTTTAGGGAAAAGTAGAAAATAGTGTTTGGTACATAAGTTCAATATGATATTATAGATTTTTCATGGTTAAAAAGTAATTTCTTAAATGGGATAATCGTTCGAAGTACTATTTAGGTTTTGCATTTTGATTTCACAATTAATAATTAAAAACAAACAATTTTACTAAAAATTTGTGAAGGTAAACAAACAAATTTTCTAACCTGATGAGTGTGTTCACTTTGGCGACATTGATGTCATACAGTTTCTTGACAGCCTGGCGGATGTGATGCTTGTTGGATCGGGTGTGGACGATGAATACAAGGGTGTTGTTATCCTCAATCTTCTTCATTGCAGCCTCAGTTGTCAAGGGATATTTGATAATATTGTAAGCATCCATGCTGTGAAAATATATTAAAATACATTTACAAAACAAAGAATCAATAAGTTAACTTATGTAACCATTCAACAGGATGTGACAATCAGATATAATTTCATTTTCATTATTTATCAAAGAGATTCCCAAATTACTGAGATCATCATTTGTCACAAAATAACAGTAAAATAAACTTGATTTAATACAAAAGAAAGAAGTTTACAGTGTTAAAATTCTGAAGATATCATTTGGTAGTGTTTACACTATTTTGCATGAACATTTGGTCATGAAAAAGCTTTTTTCGAAATGGGTGCCGCGTTTGCTCACAATGGAACAGAAATAACAACGCATCGATGATTCAGAGCGCTGTTTGGCACTGTTTACGCGAAATAAACAGGAGTTTTTGTGTTGGTATGTGACAAGGGATGAAACTTGGAGCCGTCACTATGCTCCGGATTCAAATCAGCAGTCAGCCGAGTGGAGAGCAGCTGGTGAAAGTCGTCCAAAGCGACCAAAAACTCAACAGTCGGCCGGGAAGGTTATGGCCTCTGTATTTTGGAATGTGCATGGTATAATATTTATCGATCACCTTGAAAAGGGAAAAACCATCAATAGCAAATATTACATAGCGTTATTGGAGCATTTGAAGGCAGAAATTGCAAAAAACGGCCCCATATGAAGAAGAAAAAAGTTCTCGTTCATCAGGACAATTCACCGTGTCACAAGTCGATGGTAACGATGGCCAAATTGCATGAGTTGAACTTCGAATTGCTTCTGCACCCACCGTATTCTCCAGATTTGGCCTCCAGCGACTATTGGCTGTTCGCAGACCTCAAAAAGATGCTCTAGGGAGAGATTTGGCTTCAATGAAGAAGTGATTGCCGAAACTAACGTCTATTTTGAAACCAAAGATAAATCGTTCTACACGGCTGGCATAGAAAAGTTAGGAATGCGTTGGAATTAATGTATCGCTCTTGAAGGAGACTATGTTGATGAATAAAGAAGAATTTTGGCAAACAAATGTTGTTTTAGTAGTTAGTCCCAGGCCTTATTGATCGATGTGTTAGATCTGAAATTTCAGAAAATATATAAAAAAATATTCAAATCCTAAATGTAAACGAGTAAAACATTTTAAACTCAAAAACTGAACTTACCGAGGCCTCTTGGCAACAGACTTCCTCTGGTACTTAGGGTTGCGTGGTGGTCTGAAAGTCTTGGGACGACGGAAATGCACAGATGTGCGGATTTTTCTAAGTTTGGTACCATGCTCACCCTTGGTGACCTGGTGAAAAAATTACAAATTAGAATCTCTTAAGTTTTTCCAACAATGTATTAATAATAAAAATTATTCAGAAAATATTTCCCTTTTCATAATTAATCAAAGAGATTCCCAAATATCAATCATCATAAAATCAAGTTTTGGTAGAACTTGATTAAACTAATTTAAACAATAAATTCCACTGAAATTGGATACATTGTGGGCCCAATTAACACATTCTTTACAAAATTGTTGATTACTGAGCCTAAAAATTGTAGGTTTGAAATATAATTGTTTCCTTTAAATGTAGAACATCACTTACAAATGTAGAACTGTAGAACATCACTTACAAATAAATACATCACTTAAAAATGTAGAACAAAGTTGTACATGAGTACACGAAATAGCAATCCAAAATTTAAAGATAGCAGAATTAAGCTAAATAGCCTACTAATATTAGGTCCTTACATATGAAATTGGCGTTTTGCCGTACTGGCAACTTTGATCTCAAATATCTTCTCTTTGGTTAGGAATTCCAAATTCAAATTTATACAGCTATTTACTCAAGTATTTGTGTTTCGAAAATTATAATTCATTTGTTTTTTCCTCAATTGTTTTTTTTCTTTGCGTCACTCAGTTTACAAAATGGAAAACTTGAAATATCGCGTTATTTACGAGTACGAGTTCCACCGTGGCACCAGTGCTGCAGAAACGGCTCGAAGGATTAATGATGTGTATGGCGACGGTGCCGCAAAAGAAAACACAGTGCGTTTTTGGTTCCAACGTTTTCGTTCTGGAAATTTCGACCTGCAGAACAACGGCCGGAGACCAAAGTTGATAATGAAGAATTGAAGGCTATTGTGGAAGCGGATCCATCGCAAACCACGTCCGAGTTAGCTGCAGGCTGCGGTGTTAGTGATAAAACTGTTTTAATCCACTTGAAGCAAATTGGGAAGGTGAAAAAGCTTGAAAGGTGGGTACCTCACGAATTGAGTGAAGCAAATCAACAAACGCGCGTTGACTGCTGCGTTGCATTACTCAACCGGCACAATAATGAAGGGATTTTGAATCGAATCATTACCTGTGATGAAAAGTGGATCCTGTATGATAATCGGAAGCGCTCATCGCAATGGCTGAACCCTGCCGAACCAGCCAAACCATGCCCCAAGCGAAAATTGACTCCAAAAAAGTTACTTGTGAGCGTTTGGTGGACTAGTGCTGGTGTCGTTCACTACAGCTTTCTTAAATCTGGCCAGACGATTACGGCAGATATCTATTGTCAGCAACTGCAAACCATGATGGAAAAGCTAGCTGCTAAACAACCGAGGCTGGTTAATCGCTCTAGGCCACTGCTGCTTCATGATAATGCTAGACCACACACTGCACAACAGACGGCTACCAAATTAGAAGAGCTTCAATTGGAATGTCTAAGACATCCACCGTACCTCCGGACCTTGCCCCAACAGATTACTATTTTTTTCGAAATTTGGATAACTTCTTGCAAGGGAAAAAATTCAACTCCGTTGGGGCAGTCCAAACCGACTTCAAAGATTTTATTGATTCCCGTCCGAATGGTTTTTTTAGTAAAGGGATCGATGAACTACCTATGAGATGGCAAAAGTGCATAGATAGCAATGGTACATACTTTGATTAAATAAATATATTATATTAAAAAAAAATCAACTTTATGTTCCTCCCAAACAAAACGCCAATTTCATATGTAAGGACCTAATATAAAAGTTTTATTTTAGAATTGTAAGTATATAATAATAAAAGGACAATATATATAGAACAGTGCCGTTTACAGGGCACTACTAATAGAGCGCTATCTCGGGATTCAAACTCACTTAGCTTTATTGAAAAAAAAAAATGTAGATCTTCCAATATGTGATAGTAACAACATTCAGCTTTCAGTGGAATGTAGTTTATGTATGCAGAGCTCATATATACTATAATCATAAATGTTGAGACTTTCGTCTTCAAGTGCTTTCTAAAGCTACACATGCCACACATCTCTAAAATGCCAAGGTTGACTATCGGTTGAAATCAATCCGTTCATGACACTAAACCCAATGAAACAGAGTTTTTGCTCCGAGTCATGAAAATATGGATTATTTCCATTAGGTGATGAAAAGTGGATTATTTCCAACATTAGTCAAAAAACATCATGGTCACATGGGGGTTGAGCCAGCAGATGACCGGAAAGGTTGGAATGCAACCAAAGGTAATGCTGTGTCTGGTGGAGTTGGGAGGGTATCATGTACTATAAGCTGTAGCCACCAAACCGAACTATTAATTCCAATAAGTACTGCTCATAATTTGACTGAATTGAAACAAGCAATCGACAATAAAAAATACGTGTTCCAGCATAATAATGTCCCACCATACGTTTCAAAGATAACTCAGCAAAAATTGTTACAACTTTGCTGGGATGTTTTAGTGAATCCATCAAATAGTCCATACCTTGCACCTTCTAAGTATAATTTGTTTCAATCTTCGCAGAACTCTCTTAATTTACCCAATTTGAACTCCTGAAAAAATCTCGTAGTTAATTTTTTGCTAACAAATCCCAGGAATTCTACAAAAGAATAATCCTTCAGTTACCAGAAAGATGGAATACCATTGATCAAAATGGAATTTACATATCGATTCACTTATTTATTAATTTACAAGTAAATAATTTAAAAAAATACTAAAAAAACAGTTAAATACTAAAAAACAGGTTGAATGCTAAAACCTATAACATATTTAGAAGAAAAAAAAAACAGTATAACAGTTAAGTGGTTTACTGTTTACTTAAAACTGACAAGTTTAAAATTGCAATCACCTAGCATAGCATGAAATGAGAAGTAATTCACATACAATTGTAGATGTTATCGTAAATATTGATCTTCCCTGATACATGGGAATTCATTGTACTAAAAATGTTATACATAACATTTTGATGGAAAATATTAATCCTTTGGTTCAATAATGGACACATAAGCCATAAATTAATATACACGATCCAAAGATAATGTGATTTTTCAAATATATATACGTACATATTAGCAGAGCATGCAGTATTAATTTATTTTATCTACGGTCGATGCTAACCTCATAATATATCCTACATTTTTTTATGCAATCAATTGATAAAATTGATACTAAAAATATTTAATGTATGAAACACAGCATCATGTCGAGTAGGTTTAAATCTCAGTATTATTTGAAAGTGTAAATATCAACACATATATAGTGCAAATGTGAGTGGATGGTGTGCGAGAGGAAGACTAGAGAAAGTATGGTTGGATCTAGTGAATGATATTCTGAGAAGAAACGTAGAAAGTCGAATAAATTGTATTAGGTGTATGGATGTGGAAGAGGCGAGGTATGTCTTTGAAATTGGAAAGTCTGGCGCTCTGTCCTCTATGCCTACAGACAGGAAAATGGCACGATGGTGTGTATGTTGTGAAACAAAGAAAAATCACAAAATTCAGAATTTTTAAATTCAAATGTATAATTGCATCGATTCCAGATTCCATGAAGAAAGAGTAATTTAAAGACTCGTTTAGGAAATTATTACAATGCAGGAATAACTTAATTAACAAATAATAAAACACCTTACCTTTGTTTGTGCCTTCTTGGCTTTTACAATAGCAAGCTTCACTCCGCTCTTGGCTACCTTGACTCCTTTAGCAGCAGCGATCTTCGCCTTGGCTTTGGCGGCAATCTTAGCCTTGGCTCCATCAAGCTTGGATGCTTTCACTGGAGGTTTGGCGGTAGGTTTCTTGGCAGTGGCAGATTTTGCCTTTTCACCTCCAGCCTTGGCCTTCTCTCCAGTCTTAGGCTTGGCAGTTTTAGGCTTATCGGCCGCTTTCGCCTTTTCTCCTCCGGTCTTGGCTTTATCACCAGCCTTGGCCTTATCTCCAGATTTAGACTTGTCAGCGGCTTTGGGCTTGTCACCAGATTTTGGCTTATCAGCAGCCTTTGGCTTGTCGGCAGCCTTTGGCTTGTCGGCAGCTTTTGGCTTGTCGGCAGCTTTGGGCTTATCAGCTGCCTTGGGTTTCTCTGCTTTAGGCTTAGCTTCAGCGGGCTTCTTCTCGGCGGGTTTTGCTGCCGGTGGTTTGGCTGCTGCTGCTGGTTTAGCGGCGGCGGGCTTGGCTTCCGCCTTGGGCGCTTCACTCTTGGTTTCAGGTTTGGGCTTCTTAGCCTCGGTAGGCTTAGAGCCTGAAGCTGAAAACAAAATAATATGTAGTACTATTGATAGTAAAGTACAAATATTCAAATCATATATCGATTGCATTAGTAATAACAGAAACTTTTGTAATGTAATTGCTTTGATATGTTGAAAACGTAAGAAAAATTGTATATTTTCTAAATTACACATAACGCTGATACTTTTAAATTTGGCATGTAGGAAGTTTCTTCTTAAAATTCGATGAACTGTTGCACAAAATCTAAAACGCACTGAAATCCCATGATTCACACAAAGTTAAACACACGAATAAAACTTTTAAAATATAAATAACTAGAAAATTATGTGAATACGTACAGAAAAGGTTAGCTGGTCCGTAATATGACGATCCGTCATCGCGTCAAGTTTGTAGGTTACGAGTTTTTAAACTATTTAATAATTATTGAACATTAAAGAAATTTGATCACAATAAATACTATTGTGAATTATAGATTAATGTGAATATCTTTTTGTATCGTGACAAATAAATAGATGAAATGACACATGTATGATCACCGCGTGGTGGCACAAATTTATAGAGTAAAGCACTGAAAACGTCACATTATTGGTTACGATTTTTAAATATCGAGAAGCACGAGAATTCTCTTCATTTAAAAAGATACTCAATACATATATAATCGATTAGACGTAAGTAAAATAACAAACCTGGCTTATCCGCGGGCTTCTTTGGTGGCATATTTAAAAGGAAAGATGGACGCCGATCATAAAAAGACACGGCACGAAAAGGAAAGAGACACTAGCGAAACTGGCGATAAAATTGACTAACCGACCAAACTAACTTCACGTCAGTTAGGAATATCCGTTTCCATTGGCAACGAATGTTTGAAAATCTGAATCACTACTTTTCAACTTTATTTAGTGTCGAAAGTTTTGTTTATAAACTTTTTTAAAGATTATTTTTTTACAAAATAAATGTAAAATCAGCAGAGTATTGGGATTATAGTTATTAGCAATTTTTTAATAACAAAGAATTAATTCTGTATTCTTAAAATTTTAAATGTATTCTATTTATAATAGCTAGGAAGTTATTATTACTAAAAACGGATATTTTTTATTTTGCCTTTAATTACTTGTAATCAACGATAGTAGTTCATCATGCATGCGTCAAGATCTGCCATTTTTAAAATGACACGGGAAAAATATTATGAAAGACAGATTTTATCTCTTCCTCGGCCATTTCTATCAGATGCTACACCATACAAAGATATAAATTTTTCGAGGATAACGAGAGAATGTACAAAAAGCTACAAATTTGGAATGAATATTTCCAAAGTCGTAATATTGGGAGATGTTGCTGTAGGAAAAACATCTCTTGTAAATAGGTAAAAACATAGTTGATTTTTATAAATCTTTTTAATTTAAATAATAAAGTATGTATTATATTTTTATTAAATAAAATCAATCAAATCTCTTCATACATTAATTATCCTAAAATTCGTTAGTTGGAGCAGTTAAATTTATAAAAATCACGAATAATGTGTTTTTCTGTGGACAAAAACACACAAGTAGACAAAAAGTTGCAACAAATTTGATTATCTAAGAGAGGGGAACAGATCTCCGCATCATATACTTAGGCTTTTACACATACCGTTTTTAAATATGTTTTGATGAAAACTTTAAAATCTGCCATCCTTTAAAAATTTAAACCATGCAGAATTTTCCTTGGCTGTTCCAAATTTCTTGTTCCCTCAATAATAATTTTTAATTTTTTTTATTAGTTATTATTTCCGCATGACTTCTAAACTAAATTATCCTTTTTTCATATTTAGAAGTAAATTTTCATTCAATATGTACTTTTTGCTAGAAAAAATTAAGATCCACCTATAATATTAGTTATTTACTTCATTATTAATATATAGTACCTCTATTTTTTAATTGCCTATTTCTATCGTCAATATAAACATATGTGAATAAACCATTTTTTAATCTTTCTGAAATATACAAATGGGATAACACCTTATTTAATTTTTTTGTGTATTTCATTGGCTAATCTGTCATATAACTACCTGCACTTCTTGGCCAGTAATTAATTTAAACTGCAATTTCGTGATTTATGAGTATCTCTGTTACAGATTTTGTCATCAAGTATTTGAAACCAATTACAAAGCTACTATTGGAGTGGATTTTGAAGTAGAACGATTTGATATTTTGGATGTCCCTTTTAATTTACAGATGTAATTATTTTGGCAATATATTCTTAAATTTCAAGTTTGTAAGTTTCTTTTCATACAAATCTTTAAATCATGTTGTTAATTTCAGTTGGGATACTGCAGGTCAAGAAAGATTTAAATGTATTGCGCAATCTTATTACAGGGGAGCAAATGGTGAGATAATATTTTTGTAATGTATTCTGAGTAAACACGTTTTATTTGGAAATTCTCTGAATTTTGTGAGCATTATTTAAATTATAATTTGTTATTTTTTTAGCTATAATATTGGTGTTTTCATTGAATGATTCAAATTCACTAAAACATACAAAAAGTTGGTTATTTGAAGCCCTAGGAGCCAACAAAAATTCCCCATTAATATTCCTAGTTGGAACAAAGAGAGATAAAATGGTATAGAAACTTTTTGTAATTAAGATTATAAAATTCATTAAGTAATCAAATATTTAAAAATAAGCATTAAATTTCCATCAAATATTAAAATCTTCTCTTAAAATGTTGGTTTTTCTTTTGAGTAGTACATTTTGAAGTTTAAAATTAAAATCAAATCCCTTGTTACTGAAATTTATACAAGTACATATTGTGTAATACACATATGTATGTGGGAAAATTGATGAACTATTTGAATCATATATGAAATTATTTGGAATGTAAAATACATATTTTTGAAACATTAAATTGAAATTAAAAAATCCAAAAATGTAAGTTATCTGAAACTAAGACAATATATGTATTGTTATTAATAGTTAAGGTATTACCACTGTGGAGGTTTAAAGACATTGTAATTTGTTTAGTCCAACACTGTTTATTGCACTTTATATGATGGTATAACACTACTGGTTTCAAGTTTTTCACTTCATCATGAGGGTCTTGTTTGTGCTCCCTTGATGATGAGGGGAAAACCTTGAAACCGGTAGGGTTATACCGTTATATAAAATAGAATGAACAGTGTTGGACTAAACAAATTACAATATATGTATTGTTGCATTGTTTTCATATTCAAAGTCCTTGTTTATACAAATTTACTTGAACAATTTTTTCATAATTTTTGTTGTAATATTGATAATTTCATCCAAACAAAATCTTCGTTTATGTGATCTTCAAGTAATAAGAATTTATTGCACACGTGAATATTATTTTTAATTATGAAACTACCATTTATATTTCAGTCTCCAAGTGAATACATTTCCTTTCAAGCTAAAGCAATAAATATGGCAAATGATTTGCATGCTGAATTTTGGTCAGTCTCTTCTAAGACTGGTGATGGGGTAAACAATTTGTTCAATCGAGTAGCAGCATTGACTTTTAATAAGACAATACAAAAAGAGTTTGAGGATTGCAATCCAGAAATCAAATTTGGTAATCCACTAAGTAAGTAAGCCTTATATTGTTACATATTAACAAAAAATATCAAACTCTTTTTTCAATAAGTGGTATCACTAAGCATCTCTGAGCAACCCTGTCTATTGTCTGTTCAAATTTCGCTATTATTTCTCTGCCTTGTATCCAATGTTTGCTAAGTACTTCATCATTCTATAAATTCCATGAGGATTGTCATAAAAAAACCTTTCTCAAGGTTGGTCCACAGCTAACAATCCGTGTCCTCCCCCTTAGATCTAGACTGCAAATCTCTCTTATCATTATACTAGATCAGACCTTCTTAAACTATGGGTCGCGACCCAAAATGGGGTCGCGTAGCAAAATTCTGGGGTCGCGAGAGATTTTAATGTCAAATATTAAAATTTTTAAATTTAAAAAATATAGATTTTTGTATGTTTCTAAACGAATTCTAAAACTATATATTTTCATATGTATATGTATATTGTTACCTAATAAATAAATCACAAATTTTTTTTTATTTATCTTTCTTTTATATTTATATGGGGTCGCCAGGAAACTCGCAATCATAAATGGGGTCGTGAATGAAAAAAGTTTAAGAAGCCCTGTACTAGATGTAGGAAGGATGTCTGATTCATCAAATCTCTTTTGGATGGTAAACTAACACAGTTGTTGATCAGATAATAGGTTATATTTTTGATGTGCGACCCAACTACCTGCAGCATCTTACCCTTTTTTTTCTAATGATTTGGACCGGGGGGGGGGGGGGCAACTTATTTGTTGTCTTGATCGACTTTTTACGTAAAAAAATTGTCGTGATCTACCTATCACATTCATGATATTTAACACATTGACATATAACACATATTAAAAAAGAATAACTAATAACTTAAAGTTTATTAATAAGTATGAGCGGAATTAACTTCGCTAAAAAATACTAAAGAAAAGAAAACTTATACATACATGTTAAATAACATACTTACATTTATTTGGAGTAGAAATATCTACATATTAACTGACTGCATTGGCAAGTGCATGCGTATAATGAGATTTGGCAACATCGCACACCAAATTGTAAGTTACGAAATGGCCGCAATCAACCAAAAATTGCTTCGCAATCGACCTGTTGGCCCCCCCTGGTATAGACTACTGCTAAATCCGAAGATGAATCATGTCACATGGTTATATAAAAAAGAGCAGGATGATATACACCTGATTTATCATCCTGCTCTTTTTTATCAGTTCAATATAATATTCAGGTGAATATAACATAACACACATCAGCTCCATCTTTCCAGTGTTTATATGCAGAACAAGATGGAGAGAGATTTCTGATGTTTTAACAAGATGATATCATCCGAGGCATATGATAGACGAGAATTATTCTAATTATTCTCATTTCATGCTAATTTCCATACTCGAAAGGGTCGCCTTTCTCATGAAACATGAAAATGGATCAATTTCGCCAATCCCTTAGATATCAGTCCTCATCCAATACATTTTCATAAAGATGATAAAAATAAGCAGGCTCACCAGTGTATCAAAATATTTGTATTTGTTAAAATTTGGTTTCAAGCTATAAAAAGAGACTCCAATATTAATCCTCCGCGAAGCAGGTGGGTTTGGTACTTTGGAAAGCCAGAGAGACAATGAAAAGCTCATGGTTTATAAGAATATCTACCCCAGAGTAAGTCCACACATCAGGTCTCAACTTCCAGATGAGGGAATGGTCCGTGTAGTTTCTTATCTATCCATACAGTGACATCTAGGTGTATTAGGGAAATTCGTATTGTACTGACATTCAAGTTATTGGGAAAATTGTATGGGGGAAAATTCCTCCGATAACAAAACCCTGGAGGGCTGCAAACTCAATTATCCTTTTGCCATTGTTATTTACTTTCAAAGTCCCATCCACACCCATCAAATTTGGGTCATGGTTGAAATTGGAGGCCATCTGGGAATTGAAATCACCCATGACAATGATTTTATGATTTTTTGGAAGCCAACTGACAGCAGTAAAAAGCACTTGCAAAAATAGTCTATTGTTACATTCTCGGTCCGCTCAGTAGGGATATAACATACAAACATCGAAAAAGTCCCACCAGTCAATTTTAAGGTTGCTCGCAAACAGCTGATGAGAGCCTTGTGGCCTGAGAAGATCATTGTGTAGTCTGCTATACTTCTCAAGCCTGGCTCCAGGTAGGGGACCTTACGCATCCTCAGCATATCCAGCATACCCAAACTATCTTAGAACAAGAACATCTCTATCCAGCTACTGTAAGGTCTTTACATTATAAGTACCTATTTGTGATTTCTCTTTCATAACTTAACAGTTTCTCTTTTATTTATCTTCCTGCTTGAAAGAACAAAAAAATATTTCATTATTTTCAAAAAAAATCTATAGGCCAACAGCATTACCATCATGCCATTTCTTATTGGGATAGGCAGAGAGAAGAGATCTCCACTTCAATCGATTCTAGCACACATCTTTGCTTTATCCCTATCCATATAACTTGTCATGTATATTGTCATATTACTAGGCGTATCCAGAAAGTAAGTGTACTGAGGCTCTCACGACGGGATGGATTTTATTTTCGACATGTTGGCTACACTTCCGTGTAGCCTGACCCTTCCCCTCCGCAACGAGACCGGTTCGAGGTCAGTACGTTGAGAAGTGTCGACGCGACAACACATTTCGTGAAAAATGTCAATCCAATCTCCCGCCAAGTGCGAAATAAATAATGCCGGGCAAGAGTTTTTGAGGAGCTGCAAACTCCATGGAGATGAATTTCTCCGCTCCATCGTTACTGGAGATGAAACTTGGGTTGCACACTACACGCCTGAAACCAAAAGGCAGTCTCAACAGTGGCGTCACACCTCTTCACCCTCCGCCAAAAAGTTCAAAACCACAATTTCAGCCAAGAAAATCATGGCATCCGTGTTTTGGGACTGTCAAGGCATAATTTTAATTGAATATATGCCTCAAGGGGAGACCATCAACTCTGCAAGATACTGTGAGACCCTAAAAAAATTGCGGAGGGCGATTCAGAACAAGAGGAGAGGCATGCTGACAAAGGGAGTCTGCTTGCTGCACGACAATGCCAGACCACACACGCCCAACACCACGAAGGAACTGCTCGCCTCGTTTAAATGGGATGTCCTGAACCATCCTGCGCATTCCCCTGACCTAGCACCTTCAGATTACTATCTCTTTACCTCCCTGAAGCTGCACATGGGTGGAAAAAGGTTTTCAACCGACGAGGAGGTAAAGGAGGAGGTGGAGAAGTGGACGGAGGGGTTGGCGGGAAACTACTTCGAGGAAGGCATCAAAAAGTTGATACCCCGCTTCACCACCTGCATTGAGAGGAATGGCGACTATGTCGAAAAATAGCTTACGTATGTACTACGGTAACCATGTAATTTTTTTGTTTAAATAAAAAAAATTGTAACCTACAAAAATTCAGTACACTTACTTTCTGGATATGCCTCGTATAAAGAATTTTCACTCATCTGTCTTTCAGAATTTGTTTGGTCATGCTACGTATTTCTAAGTCTTCTGAAATTTCCCATATCTTCTATACTACTCGGATAGATTATTTTTGTAAATCTTTCATCATTCATTTTTTCTACATATTCAAACCATTTCAATGCTCCTTTCTTCATCATAAATACTGCATATTCTATCAATTACATTCTTTCCTAATGTACTGATTCATTATTCTGCCATAAATTATTTTTCCACACATTCTACGTAACTCTCATTTCTAGCACAATTATCTTACATTCATAATTTTTTTTGCCACGTCTAAATTTCGCTTGTATATCCTTGTGTTGATACCAAGTTTCTATTATGAGCAGCAGGATAGGTAATAAATAAATTACAAATTAAAAAGCATTAGAAATATTTAGAAAAAATATTACATTGCATAGAGTAAAGAACTAAACGAAAAAGACTAGATCCAAAATGCAAAAATGCTTAATTTGTTTTTTAATGTTAGACAGTTAATTAACATAACTATCATCACAAATAAAGTTTCCCTTATTTAATTTTTTTTTACCAAATTATATAATTTTCTGATTTGCTGTATACTTTTAGGCCTGAATTCATAGACCAGCCTAAATACTAATTTCTAGCCTTAAAAATTCATGATTTTGTATTCAGTCACTCCAAAATTTTAAATGAGGTGATAAAACCATGGTTCTCCCTTATTGAAGCTATGACAAATTCGAATGAAATTTATGTAGTTTTAACTTCGATCGGACTATGAATTTGGGCCTTAGATTTTCATTTGGAAATTAATGGTATTGATTATCTATAAAAGGCTCTAAAATATAAAAGTACTTTTAATGTTGAGAAAATAAGTAAAAAAAAACAATCAAGTATTAGAGAAGTTAATATACAAGTATCGCAAAAATGTATCCACAATTTCATTGATTATAAAGTCTGTATTTATTAGCATACAGTTTCCTTTCAATGTTCACAATAAACTACATAAATATATTTTTTTATACTTAGCGCCTGTTTTCAAACTGATGACCATTCTGGTCTAGACATTGCTGGCAACGCGAAGCAACGTCATCACAAATATCGAGAATCATTTAATTTGGTATTTGGGCACATTCTTTTTCAATGGCTACTCGAAATTCATCAATGGTTTCAGTTGTTTTTTTAGTATAAACGTTATTCTTGAGAGATCCCCAAAAGAAAAAGTTCCCAAAAAAACATTTTCATACTTCCAGTAGCACTTTAAAATAAACTTTCTTTGTTTAAAACTTAGTCTGGTTTCAGCCATTATTTCTCAACGGTTAAATCTAAAACAAAAAAAAATCAGCAAGTTACCGGCAATCAAAGTGTGAATACATTTTTTTGCGACACGTCAGTGGATCTAGCAATCAGATTTGTTCTTCAAGTTGTACCTCGAAAGATATTATGTAATAAGAAAAACTTTCACAGACTGATTTCGGTAACTAAAGTGAAGTTTTAATCAAATGTATGATATGTTAATAACAACCTGTTCTTTTTTAACTATGGATCCTTATTGCGTGCCATTTATCGCAAGTTCATGATATTACCATGGATACTGCACAATATTAAGTAAAGAAAATGAAATACATTAAGAAAGGAACACTTTCCATTATTTCCCTCTATTACAAAAAAGGACATTGTGTTATGATATTTGTTTGTTAATATTGATAAATTTATCATTTTTTTAATTTAAGGACTGGGAGAGCAAGACAATAGGTCAAACGGTAAGTTGAGTGGATGTAAAAAATGTAATTTATGAGTTGGATTGTTTAAGTGTCAATCAGAAAAATAATATTTATAAGCAATATGTTATTCATATTCTCATCTCCATATGTCTTAATATTCAACAACTAAAAATGTATAATTCAAGAAGATGTGTTTCAAATAAGTTATATAATAAATTTTTATGTAGAGGCATTTTTTCATGGATATCTTCGATAATAATCCTACTAATCAAGCCAGGCAAAGAGAACCTTCCTGAGGCTTCTAAATACCGTCCCATTAGATTACTACCTACTGAAGGATAATTTTTAGAAAAAATGTTAATATATTGAATAATGTATTGTCTAAATACAAATGTAATACTCAGCTTGAAACAGTTCAGATTTAAGAAGCAAACAACAACAATAGATGGAATGAAATATTTTGAAGAGTTTGTGGAAGACAACTTGGGTAAAAAAACAGAAGTTCTATTGATGTCTCTGAACGTCGAGGGGGCATTCAATGTTGCTTGGTGGCCTGTGTATTAAAATAACTTTGTTGTTATATCATAATTGTTCGATTGCCCTAATAATAATTTATACATACTGACCAATAGATATTTTAGCAATAGAAAGTGCAAAATGAAAACAAATTTGATAACATGTGAGGCCCACAAAAGATTGCCTACAAGGATCGAGTTGAAGACCGAGATTCTGGACTATTCTATAATAGTCTCTCTTCAAGATTGACTACTCAAAAAATACAACGACTTTCACTTTCGCAGATTACGTATAATATAATAATAATATCAGGTAAAGAAGGGATGGAATTAGAAATTATGGGAAATTAAAATGTAATGCCTATTGCGAAGTGGGTCAACAAAAACAAAATTATTTTCTATACTTTGAAAACTAAAGCAATCCATAAATACAGGAAAAGGATTAAAGATTACATAACATTATATCTCAATTATGAACTCATAGAAATAGTACAGGAGTTAAAGTATTTAGGAGTAATTCTCAACAACAAATTCAATTGGAATAGTCATATAAATTATATAACTGATAAATCGCTGCAGATAGTCAACATTTTTTACAAATTCGCGAATTTTTAATGGAAAGTAAACTTGGAAGCTGTCAAAATAATGGATTTTAACAGAAATAAACTAATAAGGGGGCATAAACTTATCGCATTAAGAATTATATAGGGTTTTAGGACCATATCATATGAAGCGGAATGTATTATATCGAATACAATATCGATATGCATAAAAATTAAAGAAGCAGCATATTTATATGTGAAGAAAAGGAAAAGAGAGAATAACGATCTACTGATATATAACATCAAATGGTCACATGCTGCAGAAATTTACAAAATTTCTGTCATAGAAGACGATATTGTTTATGATTATAATAAATATACAGATTGCAGTAAAATAAACAATTAGATGGGATCACATTTTGCCATTTATTATGAAAACAAAGCAGTTATACAAAAACTGCTCAAACAACCAAGTCGAACGAATAGCAATACTAAAAAACCTCAAAATGGTTCAAAATATCCCAAGAGATCAAACAACAGTTACTTAAGTGGCAATAAAAACGGACCACCTCGTTACAATATAATACATTAAAAATATAAATAATCATCTGCCATTATCCGTTCAGGCACGTATGACGTGCACCGCACGCACATCAAAACTCCCCACAGGGACGTATGACGTGCACCGCACGCGCACCAAAAAACGCAATACTAAGCATCTCTACTTCAAAAATGCAAGCTAAAATAAAAATACTTGCAAGTCAAATGCAGCCAGAAAAATCTCATTGATTTTATTAACTACAATAAATGTCGTAAAAATATATAATTAGCGTTTTATTTTCAAAACTAAAATATTTGTACACAAATGTTGTAGGTATACTGTAATGACATATGGCCCAAGTGCGGCCTGCACTAATCCCCACGTAAAATATTTGACCCTGTTACAACAACAGGTTACGGACCCATGAACTAAACTGATTAAGAAAAAGCATTCCAGTGGTTCTAAAAGTGTTAATTGAATTAAATTATGCTATAAAACCTTATATAAAATATTAATATCAATTTTACCTATATCTCCATAAAAAAACATTAAACGTCCCTGGGACTGAAAATATTTTTTAGGCCTGAATTGTTAATAGGAAAAATACAGAAGTCATTTTCGTTTAACAAATCTCTAAACAAAATTGTTCATTTTGCATGGATACGAAGCCCATATAGAGATTGAAGAAAATGAGAAAGCTGAAGAAGATCATGTGGAAATTAAAAAAAACATAAAAACTTAGCGAAAGAAAGATGATGTGGAAATGATAAATATGAAACCTCTGCTTTCAATTTTCTGGATCCAAGTTTCATCCATTGTCACATACCGACGCGAAAACTCCTGTTTATTTCACGTAAACAGTGCCAAAAAGCGCTCTGAAACATCGATGCGTTGTTGTTTCTGTTCCATTGTGAGCAAACGCGGCACCCATTTCGAAAAAAGCTTTTTCATGACCAAATGTTCATGCAAAATAGTGTTAACAGTACCAAATGATATCTTCAGGAAGTCAGCTATCTCACGCAACTTTACTTTGCGATTTTCCATCACGATTTTGAGGGTTTTTTTAATGTTTTTTGGTGTAACAGCCTCATTTGGACGACCAGAGCGTTAAGCATAATTTGTGTCTGTACGACCGCGTTTCAAATCAGCATACCACCGACAAATGGTTGTTTTCGATGGAGCAGAGCCCGTATAACACATTTCAAGCCATCGCTGAGTTTGAACGGTATTTTTCCCATTAAAAAGCAATGTTTTATCAACACACGAAATTCGTTTTTTTTCCATTGTTTTGAAAATAGTAAAAGTAGCGTCACTAAAACCAATGTAACTCAATGACACAATCTCGGAATGTCATGAAAGTTTGACACCTAACTTCTAAAGGTTGGTACTAACTGAGAATGGTATGGATTTGTTATTAGAGGCGCCATCTGTTGTTTTATCTCGGGACTTATTGATCGATGTGTTACAATCTAAAGGCAATGTTATCAAGGAATTTTTCCTAACTGCAACAGATCGAATATATAGTAAAATAGTTATAAATTACAAGATGACACATATCCTCACAAACTACGGAAGAGTCAATAGCTATTTAAAAATATTGAATAGCACAGATATTACAATATGCGATCAGGAGAAAGACTAAACATTAAACCATGTATAATAAATATATACTCGTATATAATAAGTGCCAAAGACACCAGATGATAGCAGAAATCAATAGAACAGAAGACTCCTGGCTAATATCAAAGAAAATATTAATCAAGGATCACCTGATGGCATTCACCTAATTTGTAAATGAAATAAATTTTGATAAACCCTGTTGATTTTAATAATTTTGTTACTAAAATTAAAATAGGTAAGGAATACTTAATTTCAGTCAGTAATTTAAACTGAATGTATAAACACTTAATTTCAAAGTTAATTATTTAAGCTGAAATATGTATCTAATTGTATAAAATGTATATTTAAGTAGATAAGTTAAATATGTAAAAAAAGGGAATGAAATTGTTTAAATTTTAGGTGTTAACATAAGTTGTGTCCGTTTTTTTTCAAATTAAAAAATGAGCATCAAAAGTAAAACAAAATGGTAAACGTTATTCGTCATTCAAAAGAAAATTTTCTGCTCTACAAGATATTGTATTTGCTTTTACGTTACATATATTATTTTATTTGATTACAAGCCTTCAAAATGGAATGTCAAGTAGACGAAAGTGAGCATTTTCGACACCTCCTTCTGTTCGCGTTCAATTGAGGGAATAAAGCTGCCAAAGCTGCTCGCGATATTTGCGAAGTATACGAAGGAGATGCTATGAATGAAAGGACAGCTCGTCGATGGTTTTTGCATTTCAAAGACGGTAATTTCGACCTGAAAGACATGGAGTGTTCAGGACGACTATTGGACTTCGATAAAGACCGCTCAAACCATATTATTCATGAAGATCCCTTTCAAACCACCGTAGAACTGGCTGAGCAGATGAATTGTAGTCACATTACTGTATACCGCCATCTTAAATCAATGAGAAAAATCCAGAAGTTCGGCGCTAGGTTTCCACATGTTTTGAGTGAAAATAACAACAAAAATCAATTGTCGAACGTTGATTTTTGTTGTTTTCACATTTAAGATGGCGGTATTCAGTCATGTGACTACAACTCATCTGCTCAGCCAACTCTAAGGTGGTTTGAAAGGGATCTTCATGAATAATATGGTTTAAGCAGTCCTCATCGAAGCCCACTGGTCATCCTGAACGCTCCATGTCTTTCAGGTCAAAATTACCGTCTTTGAAACGCAAAAACTGTCCTTTCATTCATAGCATCTCCACCATATACTTCGCAAATATCACGAGCAGCTTTATTCCCTCGACTGAACGGGAACAGGAGGTGTCGAAAATGCTCACTTTCGTCTACTTGACATTCCATTTTGAAGGCTTGTAATCAAATAAAATAATATATGTAACGTAAAAGCAAACACAATATCTTGTAGAGCAGAAAATTTTCTTTCGAATGGCATTTAACCTCTACCATTTTGTTTTATTTTTGGTGCTCATTTTTATATTCGGAAAAAACGGGCGCAACTTATGTTAACACCCAATATATCTGTTTATGAATTTCAAGGAAACATACAATACAAATTGTGGAGCATGAGATTCAACAATTTAACTTCTAACCACTTACATTGATCTGTGAAATATTCCAGCTGATTTTTGAGACCAGCATCTCGGAATTTCAGATGAACGTGAGCTTTTCGATTCTCGATTTTCGGGCATGGAATTCAATGTTTTGTCACAATTAAATATAACAATGCACACAATGTTTAGTATATTTTTTTCACAGCTAAGTTCAACATTGTTACTGTACTTAACACGTTCTCTCCTTAATTTTCACATTCATTACATATTTTTTCATAATCCTCGGTATTAAGTTGTTTTGTTTGAAAAAAATTACGATGTGTTTTGTCTTTTAATTTTGCAGTAGGGCATAAATTTAATGTAATAAATAATTTAATAAATGTAAAAAACTTTTAATACTACATATTCATAGATAAAATGACAAATATAAGTACGAGTATAAAGATACTCCATTATTACTGTTAATACTGGACTGCAACTGGAGTACAGCACAGAGATCCTGAAATGGAATTCTACTTAGTAACAAGATGGCATAAAGTAATAAATATGTCTATTGCAAAACCACATGTATGTGATTGTACAATAGTCATATTTATTACTTCGACCTTTTCCACAAAAATATTCTGAGGAGCAGGCACCTGGAAGAAATATATATCAAACATCCGCCCTTGTAAGCATTGCTATACTATCCTGAAGACAATTGGTTGGGGCTCTTTTGTTATATGCACCGCAATAAATAAATAATTTTATAGGGAATTTCAAAAAGCTGAGGAAGTCTCATGTTCCATGACACTTGGAAAATATCAACAGTGAAAAAGTAGGTACCGATATAATCTGGGAATATTGATTTTTTCTTTATTTAACAAGGAGTTCGCTGATCCAAGTCAAATATAACTTAAGGTTCGTGCTAGCCTGCCCCAAGTCCAAACCCAAATGTAACCCATACAAAACAACAATTTATAAATAAAACTGATAAATATCAAATTGAAAATAAACACATTACTTTCAAATATTATTTTCCACACATAGATGATAAAAAATCTAATTTAAAAAAAACTATTTCTTTTTATATTTTCCACAAAAATTGTAGATGGCTACTTTTTGCGTAACGTGTCTAAATTTACGTCATGTTATTGAATACCCACCGTCATCAAAGATGGCGCTAGTGTTCCTTTTTAACAAAATCATACTTCAGCTTTCCGTGTCTCGTGTCTGTACAATTCCTTGTTGTGTGCGGTCGTGAATTGACAGCTCGGCTGTTTGCTCGGGAGGTTCTCTACTCGGAAGAATATATTACATTATCTGGTGATATCATTTGATAACTGCATCTTAATTCATACGTATAATTGTGCGGTGTGTTTCATAATTAAGTTCTCTGATGCCCATACATGTTATCAGCTGATTTAAATTTTCCTATAAAGTTTGATCACTTTCATCCGACACAGCGCCTGTGAAGTGATTGACAACTTGTTAAAACAAAATTATACGGGGATTTATATGCGGAATACGCATATTGCAGTATTTTCTGATATAAAAGGTACGTTTCATTATATTTATTTGTGATTTAATTCAACTTTTGCATAATTTCATCTTTTTTAAGTTTAGTTCATCAAAAATCGTTGTAAAACTTAGTTGATCTTTATAATTAGTAGAAGGAAAACTTTGTTTAAATCTAAAATGTTCATAAATAATTTGTAATCACGTGTTAAAGTATAACCAAATTAACCTTTATTCTGCAAATTACCAGAGAAAAACAATCAGTTACATTTTAAAGAGGAAACTTATAAGCACAAGGAATATATATAGTATAGGAACATATAATTATACAAGTAGATATGACTAGAGGTCATCTATTGTACATTGACATATCTTGTCACTCATTATTGTATATTGATTGACATATAACATATATCATCTATAACTGGAACTTGATTTTCTGTGTTTAGGGACTATGAAGTTTAACACTATTTTCCTGCGTGAATTGTGCATGAATTCAATTGCATATATTTGTAAACGAATCCATTCCCTCATAAAATTTCAATGTTTTCATTCTCTTCGGAGATAAAATTTTCGTATATTTGAATAATTTATCGTGTTTTTTATTTTATTGACATGGGCATGTAAATTTTAATAATTTGAATTGCGAACGAATTATTTTTAATACCTAATATAAAACAACAAACTTTCGAGTACAATATTTTTTTCTGGAAATCTGTGGTGGAAAATAAGGGATTAATACCGAAAATTTTTATCCGACAGATTTAGTAACTTGAACATTTGAGATTTTTTTTATAGAAGTAAGTATTTTAAAACAATATAAAAAAATACAACTATAATTTATTGTGTCTTTCGCTTTATAATGTACATTACATAGAGGATAAACGTTGACAAATATGAAAAATTAATATTAGAATATATCTTGGACCCCTTTTGACTTTATAATTTATGGTACATTAATTTTCTAGAGGTTTAATTGTTTTTTTTTATTTTAAGAGCGGTACTGATTTTAAATGTATGGATTATTTCATTATTACCTAAATCTTTGTCTGTCAATCTATTTTTAAGGAGCTGTTTAGTGATCTAAGTTACTCCAAGGGCGTCAATCACTTTTATATATACATACTGCTTTTTTATTTTCTACTCTCGATTTCACATGAAAAATTCTTATAAAATTTTATTTCACATAATCATATTTATTCTCAGAACAGCAAACATTTTTTTTTATTCTTACAAAATACGAATCTGTCAATCTCTTTTTTTGATTCCTTTATTTATTTATTCAGTTAAATTTTCTTTGAGTTGGCTCGATATCCAATTTCATTAAAAATGCATATTTTTCACTTATTTGCTATGAAAAATCTAATGATAATAAGTTTTATTTCTATAAAACTTGACAATATTAACTCAACCCAAAAAAATCACTTCAATCCGACAAAAGTTAAGCGACTATTCGCTTTGTGTCAAAGTTCGAATATATTGAAATATTTTTAGTTTTGTAAAGTAAGAATTTACAGAAAGTGACAGTATTATCAAGTATAATTGATTTGCAATAGAAAATTGTCCGAGCCCTGGGGAGTAATCTATATCTTCTATCTATATAAATAAAAATGTAAATGTTCGTTAATAGAAAATCTCTAATCTCCGAAAGTTCTTCACCGATTGCTTTGAAATTTTGACAAAAGGCTGCATTCGTATACAAGCATATTTTTATATATTTTTTATATACGGTTGTATATAAAACAGACGAAATAACGGGAGCGCCCCCTGCAGCGACACACGCAAACTAAACAATTCTCATTGACAGTTATGTCACATTGCATTTTCGACGTTTCGGAATTTATATTAAATAATAAATATTAAATATCTATATAAATAAAAATGTAAATGTTCGTTAATTAAAAATCTCCGAAAGTTCTTCACGGATTGCTCTGAAATTTTGACAGTTTCATTTAGATTTCGAATATTAAATAATAAATATAAAAAAGTATATAAAACAGACGAAATGACAGGAGCGCCCCCTGCAGCGACACACGCAAAGTAAACAATTCTAATTGACATATTAGAAACGCGTGCTTTCTCTTTTCTTTCTTTTCCATTTAGCCAGACTGAGCCACAGCAACGCGTGACCGGGTACAGCTAGTATTGTAATAAAACTATTTCTAAAATTGTAAAAAAGGCAATGCACATGTGTAATAATATTCATATTAAAAAAATTTAAGCGATATGTTTGTTTTCTTTATGTTTGTTCTTTGGTTAACTTTTAAAAAATGGGTTGCCTTCTCTCTGTCATTCATGTGTAGTTAATTTACTCAACCATACTTTATAATACCATATATTTTTCTCAAGACTCGCATTTCGTGTAGTTAAAATGAGTTACTGTATATTTTTTCCACTATCATTACTTACATGGTCCAAGTATAATATATAAATTATAAAATAAAATATATTTTAAATGGACCATTTTTCTTTATTATTTATAAGGCGATACCTGAATTTTTTATCTTTACTTGGAACTTTTATACGCTGTGCGACATACTTTATCTCTGTAGGGTTCTACATTTTTTGATATTGACATAATACTGCATTCGCTTTTGATCGCAGCCATACTGCGACTATGAGCTGGCCCGTAGCCACGGAACTACAGGGCTTGCATACATTTTTCAGGCAGTTTTAGTAAGATTGTTATGTTGTCTGTCTGGATTGTTTTACCTTTGGTTAATGTTCACACAAGATAGCTTGCGGCTTGACCGCGGTCAAGTTCAACCTAATAGTTAACTATTGTATTTTAATTGACACAGTTATTAAAATAAAACTAAAAAAATCGCTCGTCATTCTGACTCACTCGCATATCAATGATATGTGATGTTGTTCCCCTCCGTGACTTGTTGACTTACACAAATATGCAAATTCAATTTGAGTGCAACGATGTGAAGGAGAAAAAATATGGTTTATTGTCCTCTTGTTCATTGTAAACCTATTTATGTAAAAAGGGTAGAAGTTATCTTTTCTGTTCATTCAAATCTTTCTTTTTTTTCTGTTGACAAAGGGACAAGTAAGCATCTTTGGTAATCGGGTCATCTTAAATTTTATCAGGACTTCTTTTCTCAGTTCAAGTCCTTCGTTTTGGGCCAAGGATGTCCAAATAACTTGTTTGTCTTTAATATTTACTAAAGTAAGAAGTATTCATGAAGTGCGGACGTGCAAGAAGCAGAAATTAACACTATCGCGCCTTATAATGTGACCAAAGTCGTAATTGACGATTTATTGTTTTATTTATTGTACATTCTGATTAATATGTATAGATCGCTTTCTAATTATGAATAGCTATTTTTTACTTACCGATTTGAACGGATTTCTTCTGTTACACAAAGTGGGTATACATACTATTAAGTTTATTCGTATGGAAGAATATCAGTAAGGATTCTTCTCATTTTGCTAGACGATGCCGAGAGTATATCCACTATATCATATTATTTTGATTTGGGTGTTATATATTAATTTGCAATTAATTTTGTGGGAATATTAAAGAATCAACGCAATTCACTTATAATACAATTAATTTTTAAAAAATGTGTACGAGAAACAATATTTTTTCTTTATTTATCAAGATTGTGCAAGTTTATTTTGCAGTTTTTGATTAAAAAAAAGTGACTCATCGTTATGAAAATATGACCCTGAATAATGGTGATGATTCAGCTAATTCGTGTTTACGGACACATCGGTTGTATCTAAGTTAGTGATGGAAATGGTACAACACAATGGAATACGGAGGACATTTTCAAAAGCGACAATACACAAATACTACTTATATAAATAATCCTATTATACATTTTGCAGGGAAAAAATGTCAAATTCTTATTTGTTGATATGCATTATAGAACCCAAATGGTATAAACTAAATTTAACACAATTATAGAAACGATCGACTCTTATATGGAGATTATTACGTACATACCGTTAATGAACTAATAATATGATACATACATACGAGTACCATAACGCAGCATATATAAGTCAATGTAGAATTTCATGTTTTTTAAATAATGGACTATGATTTCATATTTTCAAAATTATCAATATAATACTAGTGATCTATCGATCGATTAATAAATAAAACTACAGTAGTACATAGGTTACATATATATACCACGCCCCTTTTGGGGATAGACAGATAGCTTTCGCCTTATCCACATCTATACATGTCGTCATACATGCTATCCTGTTTCTCATACTCATTACCTTTCCCTCGATTAAAATTTCTCGAAGTATCTCCTTCCACTCTTCCTCGCTTTTTATTCATAACGGACATATATATTATTTTTGTTTCGTAAGTCTTTCGCAACTCATTCTCCCAATGTCCAAATCCAAACCATCTCGTGACTCCTTTCTTAATTCCTCTTATAACATAGTATGTCTCTAAAAACATTTATCGGTTGAGATTTTTCTTGTGTAGAAATAAATACGTTGTCTCTCAATTTCCTCGTTTGTATACTCAATTATGAATTTTACGACTGACCCAAAATATAATATATTTTGCCAATAAATAAAAAAAAGTTTGAGTGGCTTTGTGATCGTAAACCGGACAATCAGGTATTCGTTCCCTCGTTTCGTGTCGAGGAGGGATCTTAGTAGCACCACGTTTAACATAATATAGAAATCGGAGTTTTGAACTGGAGTGGAAAATTATTATTTAATAAATATGCACATCTTTCATTTGATATGATATTGTACAAGTTCAAGTACACTTAGTATAAGCTATCCATAGTGAACTCTACTTAGTATTTCTGAATATGGAGTTCCAAAGTTACTTTTAAATTTTAATAACAATTTATGGCATGAAAATATAATCCTTATTGCCAGGTTCGTACTTTTCTCCCATTATGGAGTGAGTTTCGTTATATTTTTGGAATGGCGATGAGCCCTTTCGGCGGGAAAAACAACCTTCCCAAGATAACTTCAAAAATCTTTCCACGTTGCAACAAATAACTACTTACTGCTTTAGCAATAACACCATTTAGTGAGGAGACACAAATGGCGCCTCTTTAAAAATAAAAATCAACCACCTAACATGACGGCCACGCCCAATGCATTATCAGGCGATGTTACAATTAATATTTGATATACGAGGCATATCCAGAAAGTAAGTGTACTGAATTTTTGTAGGTTACAATTTTTTTTATTTAAACAAAAAAATTACGTGGCTACCGTAGTACATATGTAAGCTATTTTTCGACATAGTCGCCATTCCTCTCAATACAGGTGGTGAAGCGGGGTATCAACTTTTTGAAGCCTTCCTCGAAGTAGTTTCCCGCCAACCCCTCCGTCCACTTCTCCACCTCCTCCTTTACCTCCTCGTCGGTTGAAAACCGTTTTTCACCCATGTGCAGCTTCAGGGAGGTAAAGAGATAGTAATCTGAAGGTGCTAGGTCAGGGGAATGCGCGGGATGGTTCAGGACATCCCATTTAAACGAGGCGAGCAGTTCCTTCGTGGCGTTGGCCGTGTGTGGTCTGGCATTGTCGTGCAGCAAGCAGACTCCCTTTGTCAGCATGCCTCTCCTCTTGTTCTGAATCGCCCTCCGCAATTTTTTTAGGGTCTCACAGTATCTTGCAGAGTTGATGGTCTCCCCTTGAGGCATATATTCAATTAAAATTATGCCTTGACAGTCCCAAAACACGGATGCCATGATTTTCTTGGCTGAAATTGTGGTTTTGAACTTTTTGGCGGAGGGTGAAGAGGTGTGACGCCACTGTTGAGACTGCCTTTTGGTTTCAGGCGTGTAGTGTGCAACCCAAGTTTCATCTCCAGTAACGATGGAGCGGAGAAATTCATCTCCATGGAGTTTGCAGCGCCTCAAAAACTCTTGCCCGGCCTCCACTCGATTCACCTCGCGGACAGTTTCCGATATCCGAAGGTTTCTGTGATGGTTTCGTGTAGTAGAGATCTGGAGATTTGCGGAAACATCGCAGAAAGTTCATCCACAGTCAATCTGCGATCGTCACGGAGCGCATTTTCGATTTTTTCCACAATTTCGTCAGCCACAATTGAAGGTCTTCCGCTTCTCTGATCATCATGCACAGACGTACGACCGTTTTTAAACTCGCGACACCACTTGTACACACTCGTACGATTCATAGCTTTATCACCATATGCAGTTTTCACCTCATTATAAACCTCAACCGGAGGTTTTCCCTTCCAAACGAGGTAACGGATGACGCCGCGTATTTCGCACTTGGCGGGAGATTGGGTTGACATTTTTCACGAAATGTGTTGTCGCGTCGACACTTCTCAACGTACTGACCTCGAACCGGTCTCGTTGCGGAGGGGAAGGGTCAGGCTACACGGAAGTGTTGCCAACATGTCGAAAATAAAATCCATCCGGTCGTGAAAGCCTCAGTACACTTACTTTCTGGATACGCCTCGTAGATAAATAAATATAGACCCAAGACTTAATTAATTCATATATAACATTTCATATATACTCATATTAAAAACTATTTACTCATTAGCTGCAAATACCCTATGGAGCGTAACGCTCGTTATATTAAGCATTTCAAATGCCAATTCAATGAAAAAGTTTTTACTTTGCTCCATCTAGGTTCGCTAAATATATTATAGTAACGAAACATTTTGAAATAAGTAGATATTAAAAACAATTAAACGGAATAATTGATATGTTTTAACATTTATCTCTCAAGTGATAAAAATTAATATGAAATACATTTTGTGTGAAATCTGTTGATGAGAAAGAAAATTATTGGTTTGAAGCTTTGCTTTTCAATATCCCGTCTGTATACTATTGCAACCTTTCGTCAAAATTTCAAAGCAATGAAAAATAAGACAAACAGTTAAAAAACGAAATTAATTAATCTGAAATGTCGAAAATGCAATATGACATAACAACTGTCAGTGAGAATTGTTTAGTTCGCGTGTGTCGCTGAAGGAGGCGCAAACCCTTATTTCGTCTGTTTTATGTACTTTTTTGTATATAACGGTATATAAAAAAATATATATTGTATAAACATTCTCGTATACGAATGCCAACTTTTGTCAAAATTTCAAAGCAATCGGTAGAGAACTTTCGGAGGTTAGATAACTATAATTAACGAACATTTACATTTTTATTTATATAGATTTATATAGATAGATAGATAATCTACGCAATGCTGAATATACAACAAAATATCTTCAGAAATAACATAATCCTGATTTTGAGGGTTAATATTATAAAGTAAAAAAATATTCTTAAGTAAAATATTAACTTAAGTGTCGCTGTCGACTGAAAAAAATATTATTCTTCAATGTCTCCTAAATGAGGTGCATGACCGCGCGGTAATGCACTGGACTTCGTTGCTTCGAACCCCGCGCTGTGTTTCTTTCCTCGAATGACACAGGCATTTTTTCCACCTAGTTAGTATTCGGGGGTATAAGGATACCTATGATTTCAGTTATATCTATTCTTTCAAAAAGAGAAAAAAAACATGCCGGTGTGCTCTGATCGTCTTACTTCGGTGAGCCATCGGATCCAGTGCAACGGCTTACTCATTTAAAAAAACACTCCACAGCACAGCTTTGCTTTTCAACTGAATTGATGTTGGAATAGTGAGGGGATCCCCGACTGCGATGCCCAGCAATGAGGATGACGATTATTCTTTAAATGTGAATTTTCTTTTGAAGAGTGAGTGAAGATATAATAGTATGCTCTTTAGTTAAATTCTACTAAAATATGATTTGTCTGGAATTTAAATGATATTCTGCTGTACTCGCTATTTTTTTAATTTCACTATCACTCGTTCGCCCCGTATAAGTGGCGAGATGTGTTTTCGTATTTACGATACTAAGAGGTCTTGGGGTTTTGTGACATACGAGTATATGATTGATTGCGCGAAATGGCAAGAATTTGTATTATTTTCGAAACGTTTATATTTGAACATGTTTTGAGGAGTCTGATTTCAAAACGGCGCTATATAAACCCTTTTATTATTATTATATGAAGACGATCAAGCTGGTCTTTGTCCTTTATAACACACTGACAACACATGGGTTATCTGCCGTACAACCCTGATTTGGCACCCAATGACTTCTTTTTATTCCCGAACATCAAAAATAAATTGCAAGGTCAACGTTTTTCGACGCCTGAAGAAGCGGTTGATGTGTTCAAAACGCATGTTTTGAAGTTACCTCATTCGGAGTGGAAAAAGTGTTTCGAAAATTGGTTCAAACGCATGCAAAAGTGTATTGATCTTCATGGAGAGTATTTTGAAAAACAATAAAGCCATTTTCGATGATAAATATTTGTTTTTACTTGTCTGTCTCAAAACTTAAATAGCAACCCTCGTACAAAATGAAAATTCAAACACTTTCCATGGGTAATTTTCGTGGGCATAGGTGGGATTTTTTAAACTTTGTCTGTATAAAACTATTTATGAATAATAATAAAAATGTAGAAATTACAAGATTTTTAAATCCCTAGGTGACTTTTGGGACATTGTCCCGGGAAAAATATTATCTACAAAATTCTAGAGGTGTATAGATATTCCTTTGCGACATTTATTTAATTTACTTCGAGATAAAGTATCAAACTTCTCTAACTGTGAAATGTAAATTTCAACATATAAATTGACCGAAAATACAGATATTATCATATACCCATATTTTTATGAAGGTTTGCCTGTAAACCAAAATAACGTAATTAATTTTTGTTACTCGTTTATTTTAATCTGTTTCATGATATTCACACAAAATAATGGTTATAAATAGTTGATTTTTAATACTAATTTATTTGTTGTTATAAAATGAAGTTTATCTGTTATTTAACGAGCCTACCAAATCAACAATTGTGGTTTAAAAATTATGTCGAAAGCACTACTAGTATAACCTCTAAAATTTAGGTAAATTGTAATTTTGAATGTACCATTGGTAATAGTTAATTAAACCGAAGACGTCATAATTAATCATTTTTGATTATGACGTCTTTCAAATAAAGAATCCCTATTATAATCTACACGTGTGAATGTATGTATTATTGGATATTACAAGCTGTCAAATCCAGCTTGGTGGGTCAATATCGGAACGTGTGCAAGCTGGGTTTGGTGCGACTCATTTTAGGTAGGCACTGGAGTTCTTGATTTTAATTGTATTATTACTTTGATCTTCATTTTTGGAACTAAATAATCAAAATCATTATTTCGAGCTATATATTGATCTGAGGTATACGCAATCTCAACCTTTTTGTGCAATTATTAAGTCCTGAAAGTATCATATTTTTTTTCGATGCATCTCATAGTTTTGCCATCGTATCGAATGTAATGGTCCGAACGCATTATTTTTTTCCGACTTTCGCAACACATTTCTTCACTGCTCAGCCTCTTGTTTATTTTTATTTGATTTATTTTACACATGACTAGAAATATACATCATTTGTGAAAAAAACAACAGGTAATTTAATTTGGACACACAATTTTTATGGATCTGGGTTTGTTGCCTTTCATTTGTCGTGCCCCCAGTAAACTAGACTTTTGCCTGTATCTCACTGAGGACATATAGCATGAAAATATGAATCGATACTTTTTTCCGATTTTTGATTATATAAAACCCCGTTGCACATTCTCATCAACCTGACAAACAGTGACACTCAATTACACATGTATACATCACACGAAATCAAACTCCTCACACTTCATTACTACAGACATACCAAAAACATTCATCCCACAATGTACCGCACATAATCATAAAAATAAAAAAAATATGTAAAAATATAAATATAAAACAACAAAAAACACCACACTCAAGAGCTCACACAAACCTTTTCCACAAGTCATTCCTCTTGCAAGTCCAAGCACTCACACTTCTGTCGCATTAACAACCACGCTCCGATCGACTGCCTAAATAGTTTTCCTTCCTTTGTCTTTATTGTATTCGGCACCCCATTGTATGTCATGGGAGCTAAATAGGCATATTGGCTTTGCGCAAAATATGTTTTAACTCTAGGAATGGTGAACATTTGATCAGTTGCCATGCGTGTCATGTCTCTGCTGAGTCTGCATCTTCCCTTCAGCTCGATGATATTGCCAGAGAATGGATTTGAGATGTAAATTGGCTATGTTTAGGACCCGATACTCCCTGAAAAGCTCCGCGGCGGGATACCGAGTAGGAAATTTATTAATTATTTTTATAATCAATTTTTGGGAAACCTGCAATATGTGTTTTTGTGTTAAGGTGCATCCCCCCCAAAGTATATACCGTAAGAAAGTGCTGACTGACGTAAGGCGAAGTATATACTTTTAAGAATATTTTCTCTGAGCACATTTCGAATCATACGGAATATGTATCCTAGTTTTCTGATTTTTGTGTTCAAAGTATTAATATGGACCTCCCAGTGAAGAAACTGATCAACAAAAACTCCAAGATTATTACAGTCATTATTATTATTACTCCAAGATTATTACAGTCAGCCAAGGGTGAACAAGTGTGCAGTGTTATGATTTTATTTGTAGGTGCTTGAGTTCTTGTAGAGATACTAAATGTGATGTATTTAGTTTTTTGGGAATTTCGTTCAATAAATTTGAGTCCATCCATCCATTATTTAACTACACTTAATTCTTCGTTTGCCTTTGAAAACTTGTACCTTTATGGTATATAGATAACATCGTCCCGAATAAATTTATAATATTCTGAATAAAAAAACTGAAACAGATTCGGCCCAATCTTTCAATGTAAATAATAAATACAGACTGCGGTTTATCATAATCGTATGTCGAGAATGTCACTGATACTCGATTTTCAATGTCATATTGAACGTCACTTAATAGACTCACGCTTCGCAACTCGTACTGAAAATAAAGAATTCACATTTAATTTACTTTGTTTTAATTCTTAACGTATTCTTACACATCGATATGTTAATAACTTGAAATCTATTATTTATATTTTTTCATTAAATTTGTTATGTACTCGTATATCAAAATATTTGCTTTCCGAAACCAAAATCAAGCAATAATTTCATTTATGAAACTTATTTTGTTAAAAAAAAGTTTGATATCAGTTATCCACCTTTATGACCATATATATCCTTGCTATTTTTCCGATTAGAATTATATTATTTTTCGATCGAATTTGCTTTTCTTATTAGTATAATTATACAATTTTCAAAACTGGTAAATAATTTTTATATTCGGACTTTTATATTAGTACTTTTTTTTCGAATTATCCATACATTTTCATATACTAGTCACATATTAGCCTTACTTTTCCGTGTTGTTTTACAGTCATAAGTAAAAGCATGTGCCAAATTAACGATAAGGTTTCATCAAACCTGTTTTGCTCTATTTGATTTAATTTTAAGTGTATGTAAATTTCGGAAACCATCAAACGTCGGTCGCCTTCCAGAAGATCACGAATGGCGTTAATGTTCTGTTCGGTAATGCTCGTCCGTGGGCGACGATCATGGATCTCGTTTTCGACCCCTTCACGGCCTTTCATGAACTCTTTATGCCAGACAAACACACGGGACAGTGTTTGATCCCCGAACTGTGCCGTCAGTTTCCGCAGAAATTCGGTCGGTTTTACGTCCTCATGGGCGAGACACTTGATATTCTCAAACATGAATAAATTTACTGAAGACGGAGAAGAATCGGAGGTTTTATGTTAAAAAAATATTACTTTTGTCAATGTAGGGGAGAAGATTTTACCTCTAACTACATGATTAATTTTGCTTTACACTAACAAAAGGAATGTATTTTAAATTTAAGTGTACCTCTTGCTCCCTTTTTTTCCATTTAGGGGTTTGAGTAATAAAGTATCATAATTGCATTTACTCTCTTGCTAAGCCACCTCCTCCATAGACTCGTTGGTAAGATGCCTGTCTTTCAACCCGGGAGTTGCGGATTTGATTTCCGTTTGATCTATTTTTTTAAAAAAGGTTACAGATGGTTTTCACTTAACGGCTTGTTTAATACCTTTCTGGAAGATATTGCCACATGGAAATAATCCTGACAGGTTGTGCTGTATTCAACGAAAGTTTAATACAATATAAAAAGCAGTTTTTTTCTTAAACTGAATAAAAAAACCGTCAAGACATTGATTGATCTTTAAGGATAATATTATCAATATTTATATATTGTGTTAATCTCAAGTTTCATATCATTTTGAGTGTGTTGATATGTGTGAGGTCGCGGCAAAGACTCGTGGGGTCGCGGCAAAGAAAATAAAACCTCTATCTTTTTAAAGAATTCTGTAAGAGATATATATTCCCAAAGACGAAAGTTTTGTGACTTCGTCTTTACCAATATCTCTAGACGCAAGTTTTCGTTACGGCAAGTTACAGTTAGTTCGTACGAGGCAGATATTCGCGAAAACGTAGTTTCGCAAACCGTAAGGATGAGTCGTCTTCAAGCCTCGGGAATACTGGGTTAGTCCCCAGACGCCTTTGAATTACAAAATGATTACAGTACCCGGCGGTAAGTAATACACATCGTTTGTAGAGCGTCGTCTCTGTCGCACGATGCGTTAACCGCATCGTGACTACGATAGCGGACTGTTAGCGCATCGTGCGGCAGAGACGACGCTTTACACACGATGTGTATTACTTACCGCCGGGTACTGTACCTCCAAGCTGGTAAGGCCGAAACTTCGAAAGACGTGAAGTACCAGGCTGTGGACCGATCGGGATGGAAGAGTTTTATAGCATTTCTATGTTCCAGATGGAACGTGATAAAGTAATAATGAAAAAAATTAATGCCGAACTCCGTGGGAATTTTTTATTAAATCTTTATTTAACGATACTGAATTTTTGTACGCAATACTTTTTTTATGTAAAGGCAGAATCTATTGATGCCAATGAACTAATGTACTAGGCGCGTCCAGAAAGTAAAGAACGATTGCGCACCACGCCCTACGCCGATCCTCCACCACCGCGATCGTATGCGCGCCAGTTAGCTCCTTCCCGTGCGAACCGAGTTTTGTTGCTGAACGGTCGTGCGTCTTAGTTCTGTAATGTTTCAAAATGGCTGCGCCCATCAAAAATCCCGCCAAATGTGAAGTGCGTAGTGTCATTCATTTTCTGAATGAACAAAATGTTCGGCCTATCGAAATTTATAGGAAATTTTAAACACAGTATGTTACATGAATCTTTCCCACAAATTTCACGATCGCTTCTACATAAAATAGTGATAGAGCGAGCACCTTGGCTACAAAAAAATGTGTGCTCGGAAAAGAAAAACCGAATCTCAACACCAGAAAAGTGATGGCAACAGTTTTTTGGGACCGAAAGGGTTTGATCCACGTGGAGTTTATGCGAAGAGGACACACAATAAATTCAGAGGCCTATTGTGAAACTCTTCAACGACTTAGACGCGCCATCCAAAACAAGAGACGTGGAATGTTGTCAGGAAATGTAGTTTTGATTCATGACAATGCGCGGCCTCATGCATCAGCACGAACACAGCGAGAACTTCAACGTCTTAAGTGGGAAATTTTTGGACATCCTCCTTATAGTCCTGACTTGGCACCAAGTGATTTTCACTTATTCCCGAAACTAAAAGAATTTTTGGAATGAAGACCTCAAACAAGAAGTGACACCCTGGCTCAAATCTTTGGCGGTAGAAGAGTATAACATCGGAGTTGAAAAATTAGTTCCACGTTACAATAAGTGCCTTGACAGCTATGGCGACTACATTGAAAAATAGAGTAAGGTACTGTGACTTTGTAAATCAAGTTTTGTGTTGATATATTTCGTTTTTATTTCGTTATGCCAAAACGTTCTTTACTTTCTGGACGACCCACGTACTATGATTAAAGAAAGGAAATACATCAAATGAAAATAGCGAAACTTTGAAATAAATATACTATTGCAAGTTGAATATATTTTTATCGCTGTTTTGACAGCAGCGGATTGGCAATTAGAATAGACCGGAGGAAATCGGCTGAGACCTCTGTATGATCTCAAATATTTCGCGCACCACTCCATGCAATTTTTTTTTTCATTTGAAAATTATTTAGTAATATGCTTTTTTATTGTTAAACCATCATTACTAATCTTGCTGAAGAGATATTTTCGCAAAACATTATCATAAACGATCAGAAATGCAACTGATTCAAAGAATTTCGTGATCTGGTTCAGGATATGTTTTAACCTGGAAAAAAACCTCTGGAAGGGTATCTGTGTTGAAGAAAGTGCTAACAAATATTCATAAGTTATAAACACGTGGTTTTAGGCCAGTGAATGCAAGTTCACCTTCTGCAGAACATAAAAACAGCATGCCGTGTTTTTACAGTTTTTATATGATTCTACCCAAGTTTCCTTACAATCTTAGCTACTCGCAATCTTAGTGTGAATTTCGTTGTAAGTGTAGCTTTCCTAATAGTTCCCCATTTTCTAGAAACATCTAGTAAAAGTGTGTGTTTTGTGATATCATGTACGAGTAAATAGTAGACAAAATACCACTAGCATTTACATGATCTTTCCCTGCTGATCAAATTAAATGTTTTGTTGTTTTATAACGTTTTTTTTTATGTTAAACTGTACAGTGAATATTTCGATCCATTTGCACATTAACCCATTCCCGGTAACCAAGAAATTCCCGGTAACCAGCTCGCCAGTTCACCGCTGTGTATCATCAGGTCACGAGAATGAAGCATGCCAGTTACGGCATGGACCTTGTTGGTTTGAATATATTAATAATGCGGAACTTGACAAGACATATTCTGCCACGAGAACTTATCGAGGGCAAAGTGTAATATGATTATTTTATGTATTACACTTAACTTCGGTTTTTCGACTTGAATGGTCGATTTTCGACTCGAATTCGAATTACAGGCAGATAAAATTGTAGAAGGTCCTGATTGAGACTCGACACGCTCATTTTAATTTCCACATGCTTTTTTGCATTTTTTTAAAGTGGTTTTCATTAAGTTTTACAGAATAAAGGTTCGCCACCTAATAAGTCTGGTGTGACTTTACAGTGGGTCCCTTATAATTGTTAATTTATGTCAAAGTTGCGACATTCGTAGCCAAGTTGATAAGACTCCTGACTTCCATCCGGGGGTTTCGGGTTCGATTGCCGATGATACCTGAAAATGAAATGATCTCAGTCTGATTAAAACAGTTGTCTGGTAACAATACCCAGATGCCTTAGATGTGTGCGAGTGTTGTAACCTCTTCACTTGCCGGGTAATATTCACAATACAGGTGATATTGAACCGCAAGTTTCGTGCCTACTTAAATTATTTTAAATCCTAAGGCTCGGTAAATCGGGTCGGAGATGATATTGTCTTCTGGCCACGCTCTTCAATATGCCCAAAATTTATTTGGATCTGTTGAAGAGTGTCTTACGAATGAATGAATGTCTAGTAATAGCGGAGTAAAATTTTAGTCTAACATACATACATAACCATCACTCCATATCGGAGTAAGCAGAGAGGAGAGTACGCCAGACTTTCTAATCGCGAGACACATCTTTAGCCTCTTCTGTATCTATACACCTCATACTATTAAAAATTCTCTGACTTTTTACATTTCCTTCTTTCAAAATATACCATTAATCAACCATATTTCCCTTGGTCTTCCTTTGCCACACCCTCCACTCACATTTGCAATGTATTGTTTTATTAGTTTTTCTTTATTTATTCGTTCTACATACCCAAACATCTCAGAGTGATCTTCTTCATCTCACTTAATACATTGTTTTCACGTCTTAATAATAATAAGGACACTATGTAGACAGCGCCGTTTAGAGAAAAGACTTAAAGGGCGCTCTTACTCAGGATTCGAACCCACACGCCACGCCACCCATATCTCTAAGACCTCGGCCACACAGGTAGGAGCCTCGCTTGGTGCTTAGAGCTACGCTGCGAGTTGGTGACATATCCTAGCGAATCAACGCACCGCATACTATCGCAATGGCCACACCACGCTTCGCTCCACGCTACGTGACGATTAGTCACTTAGTGAGTCTCCTAGCGAATATACGTGTTGGTTAATTTTATTGTGTCACCAAGTGATTTTACAAGATGGCGAAAGTTTTACTAACAGCTGTGTATAAAAGGGAGCCTTTGTGGAACCCATCGAGCAAATTATACAAAAATGTACCTGTAATAAAATCACTTACCCTTACTTAAACAGGAAGTAAATAAAGATGGTAAGTTGTAATGAAATTGGTTAGTTTTGAGAGTGGCATCGTTTGTTGACTCAACCGCTCCCAAATGTCAAATGAATTTGTGCGAAGCACTTTGGCGTGGCCAAGCATGAAATCACATAATCTATTAGTCACGTAGCACCTAGCGAAGCACTTTGATGTGGCCTCGGCCTAACAATTTGAGGTGGACAACATGTTAACTGAAGTGATATCATGAATTCTAGTTTTTTATTCATAATTAAATAAACCATCCTGTTTTGGTTCTATTTAACAATATAAAGATAGACCCAATTGAAATATTACTCAAGAAAACGAACATTTACCAAAAATAAAGATTATCGATTTAATAAATATTATGCGATAATAATAGGACTGTGCAATAAAAAAATAAACACGTTAAAATTACGAAAAATACACTATTCTCGACTAAAACCAATCAAGAAATAGACTCACATATGTTACAAGTAGAATGGAATATTTTACACAACTTTTAACCAAATATCTAATAAATCACAATTTATTTTAAAAATTCAAACAGAGAACAACAAACACGTCGGATCGCTACAGTATCGCCCGAGGGAAGCCTAAACCTTCAATATCATTGTTCTCACGTCCTAAATCATCGTGGTTCAGGTCTAATTTTTAAAATGCACTCTGAAGTAGTTAGTATCTATAACGTAAAAGTATTGATTGGTTGGAATACTAGAACAATTAAATTTTCATTATCATCATCCCGGTTGACGTAATTGTTATTGAATAAAGGCTTCTCCTCTCCTCGTTTAAATTATAGGCATATTGTTTTCAGTTTCACCAGCCATTTTCTTGATGTCATCAAATTATTTATCTTGTGAGGGGTCTTCCCACACTTATTTTCCTCGTAACATTGGTCGCCACTAGAGGGTCCACCTATCATCGATATATCTGCCAATGAGCCCTGCCCAGTTCCTACTTTGGGTGGCAACCCTCTCAGAGACATCTAAAATTAAAATTTCTACTTTTCTAATAAATAAAATATCTAAGTATAGGGAGATTATTGTCGGTGGAAAGAAATTTCCTCTCGCCATAAATCAATCAAATTGATATTGTATGTAAACAAACTTGCATTTTGGAATTAGTCTATATAAACGATGTATTTTCCAGGTGTGTTATATTTTGTATCATATATGAATTTTTGTGTTTGTTATGGCAAACCTCTGTCCGAGTTGAAACTTTAGAAATTAATTAATTCTTGATTAATATTAAACAGGTATTGTTACTTGAAAATCGTCGCTTCATCGTTACAATTCAATCGTGTATTCGTGATATTGTATTGTGTGCTGTATAGAGCGTCATATGTTTTGCGTCATTTATCGAATAATTTCCCCTTGGTATCATATGGCCATGGTATATATAGTACATATTTTAGTATCTAATAAAATAATTTTTAATTGTTTTACACACAATATTCATTGACTATTTCACATTTTTATCTGCATATGTTACTAGCCCATATCTGAATATCTACTAAGTTTTCTTTGTAGTCTGTCTTGCCCTTGATATATTTTCTGCTTTTTTACCATATATGTTTTTCTAAAGATATAGATGCGGGGAAATACCGAATCTAATGACCGCAGTCACCACCTTCTTTCCTTACACAACTTATTTTTTCGTAATATTTTTAATCTTTCAATAAGTAGATTCGATTCCCAAGTTATAGACTGCTCTCTAAACGGCGCTATGTAAGTTGGCGATTTATTATGAGCCCACAAGACCACCCAAGACTATAGAGAAATACAAGATCAAATGTATTTTTATGAGCCACAAGCGATTGAAGATCAAAATACAATCAATCGACCACTGTACGATCCAAGAACACTTACGAGTGGCAATCTCTCCCTATGACACAGATACCTCAAAAATCTCCAGGGCCGCCTCAACTGAACCAACGTACGAGTAGAACCTATAGTTAGGGTTCCATATTACAGAGGTTTACTCCAGGTTGCTTCTTACCAATGACTTATACAATATCATCAATAATGACAATTTTTTGAATGATGCCCCGTGATTCTCATTCAGAATCCCAATATAATATGGTTACGGTTCTATATTACAGAGGCATGCTCCAGGTTGCTTCTTACCAATGGCATACAATACCATCAACAATGATTCTCATTAGTAATTCCATCAATTTAAAGGTATTCTTCACCATTTCGTTCACATGATAATAATTTGCAAGGAATCGTAATGAACACCAAGATCCTGCATAACCATTGACCATTTAGTGTAAAGCATCATTGAAAACGTTGATGCGGGGTTGCGTGTAAAAGCAATTTCGTAACACTTATCCGTATCAAGCACAGCGAATCGAGGTCCGTTTAAATAGATAAATAAATAACTATAGGTTTGTTGATAGCAACATAACATAGTTTGTACATATATAAATACATTCCGAAATCGCACATACATATGTATATCTCAAGATAAATTGCAGAAAATACATTTAATAGAGAAACTATCATAAAGTCTGGGCTTATCTCTAACATCCCCCCGGTCGAGATACACCCCATCAATATAGGGTGAGCTCGGCCGCGAGAACATCAGATGTTTTTCAGTCCACACCCTTGTATATGTAGACTAAGAAAAAAAACAAAATTGAATTGCAGAAAAAGTAAATCCACAAATCCACCTCAGATTAACTGTCAGCAAAAAAAGAGATAAGCTGATAAGAGTCCAAATTTCATCAAAATAAAATCACAAATGGAAAATGATGTTCACACATACAAACCACAAAAGATGAAAATAAATAAGCTGTAATATAAAAATAAATGAGAAAATAACGCACACACAACCCCCGATTCACCGTCAGCGAAAAGAGAGAATGCAAATAAAGAGTCCAAATCACAACATCGTTATGTCGTTTTTGCAAGAAATCATTCGAAATATCTTTACATCATCAATATACTCGTACATCAAATGCGAGCACCCAAAACTCACGAAATATTATTAATGAATATTTATCATATTTACGACTTCTAAATTATTTTTTAGTCGTTACATTAACTTCACCTGTTGCACTTCTCTCAGGCATCTCATTCCAACAGTCTGGTTTCTTGAATACACTCTTTCAGGCATCATCCATATTTGATGGCCGTATAATTTATTTATTATTTCGTATATAACCCCTCAATATATCTGCATTGATAATTCGGACATGTTGAAGACCCTTTGGGTAAAGAACCACTGGGTTAGGTAAGTAACTGACAGTTCGCCATCGCACGTGTTGGAAATACAACTCTGGGGATAGGTAACAACACTCCCACACGTTTAGCGAGTGCGAAAATTATAACCAGACGAACGAGACTGGTACCCTTTTCTTGGTTCTATCGGGAATCGAATCTGAAATACCCGAGTAGAAGACCAGCCTCCTACTAAAAAGGCCCCGGAGGTCGTATAATGCGGGGCAATAACATATATAGATTTAACAACTGCGAGCATTGCTTTCTCACTCAACTTGATTTTCTTAGCACCGGGGACTTGAGAGGACGTAAAATATCATCTGCTGATGACGTATTTCATGCTCTATATATCATTTATTTTTATTTATTTAACACTTTTATTGCAATACAGTCTGGCGGGCTTATTGCCAGGCGGCAATATCTTCCGACCAACCAGATATCTGTGGAATGAAAATATCTGAAAAAGGATACAAGGAAAAAAGGATTTTTTCTCTGAAAACCATCAAAACCAAATTTTTAGAAGATTGGAGACATTGCTCTTTTTCCGAAGTGTCTTCAAATCGTTAAGCAATATATTGATTTAGGTTGGAAGAGATTACCCTCGGACAATAAACCCGCCAAATTGTATGAGTACATTGAAGTGGACTAAATCAATATAACGACCTCAACTTCCACCCGGAGGATTCTGGTTCAAATCCCGATGAAACCCAAAAATATCTTTAAAAAAAATAAGGTTCCTAGTCTGGTCAATTGGTTTGGTGATAATACTCGCCGCACGCTAGGTGTGTATGAATATTTTTTTCTATTCACATGTTGTAGTATTTCCAACAAGTGTGATGAACTACGAGTTTCGAGCGTACTCCAGTGGTTCTAATGCCCGATGAATGAGGCCGAAGACAATGTTGTCTCCCGGCCACGCTCTTCAATATATCCGCATCGCCAAATGATGAGATGCGCCATAGGAACGGATGATTCAAAGGATATAAAAATTTGTAAAATAATCTACCTTGTATGTAAAACTGATTATATTTTTTGATCGTTTAAAAAACCAGAATAATGTTCATATTGTAACATATACCTTTGTGTGACGATACAATACACTAGCATAACTTGGCGTTAATTTGTTACTTTTGTGTAGTATTTAAGATTTTTTTTTCTACGTTTTACAAAAAGCTATAATAAATAAATGCTACTATGCATTAAAACTAAACAACATAAACATTCGGAAGATTGTCACTTGTAAACAAGTGACCATGAATCACGTTTAACTTGTGTGTTCTAATGCAAAAATGTGTGCTTGATGCGCATCACATATAACTGGATCATCACAAGGTCAAAATAACTAAACGGAACGAAAATAAACCGTGGATGTGATATGTGGCTAAATGGTAAATTTCGTTTGTCTATTTTCCAAACAAAAAACTTTATTTTTTATTGTTCCAAAATATAATATGATGATTAAATGACGTTTTCTTTAATTCAAAATTTAATCCTTAATAATACGGTATGCGAAATAAATTGTGTACACTGTATTGCCAGCGAGAAAAACACCTAAGTAACATTTCTATCAAATCCAAGGGAACATTCTTATTCGCACATTTAAAAAAAAAGTTTCATTTGAACAAAAAAAAATAGAAGTGTAAAATCCTGACTGATTATAATTAATATTTTTTACATGTTTGTTCAAAGTAAAGCGACTATTGAATGCGTGTAATATTTGCTATGGAAATCATATTGTTGAGCTGTTAATCCTAAAAAATGGAAATCCTTTTCGGTAAGGTATATTTGACTAAAAATTAAGTATAATTTATACAGTTTATAAAATAAAGTATTTAAGAGTTGGAGATACATACGATATCTTTGATGTTTTATAAATTGTTTATCAACTTTTGTAGCCTTGTGAACCTCTAAAAATTTTATTAAATTAAGACTTCGCAACCCCTCCGCAAAAATATCTTGTTGGTGCACGATATCTAGGATGTTTTAGATACTTGTTTATCAAATTTTGTAGCCTAGTGAACCCCTTAAAATTAAATTAAGATTGCAGCCCCCCTATAATAATATCTTGTTGATGCATGTGAACGTGACCGCACAAATTTGTACTTGCACAAAGACGATAAGCTTTATCATGTAATGTTATCAACAGTTTTACATCACATACAGGGCAGCTTAACAGTTTGAACTTATCAATCCGTAGAACCAGTAACAAGCTTTGTTAGCTTTTATTCCTAAGCTTGATTATGATTATCAACTTACGTTACCTACTACAGACTGTCACTAGTTATGTTGTATAATAGAAAAGGTATACATAAGCAATGACTTTGGACTGTATTTTTTTTTAATTATTGTGCCTGTTCTCAGAAAATAAGTTATTTTCTTTTTTGCACATGTTATTTTTATTTTCGCGCTAAGTTCCCTCCTAAGGATTACGACCCACAGTTGAGAAATGATGTTCTAGATTTTCTGCGACTACAGTATATTTGATTATTATAGAATCTTAACATTTACGTAATATTTCTGCAAACAAGTTATCTCAACTTGCGCTGTAAGAAAATTATCTCTGTTGGAATTTTATTTGTACTTACAATGCGTGTACCTTTAGAGCTTGTACATAGGAAGTCCAGTTCCTAGAATAATAGAAGTGATTATGGATTGTTTTAACGTATTTTAAACTTCACATCGAATTATGTCGTTTTTTTTCTTTATTAAGTTTGTTACAAATTTACAAATCTCAATACTTTTACTATTTAATAATATAGGGTAGTAACACTATCGGCATGACGGAGTCATTCATAACCCTGCATTAAATATTTTGACATAATTTAAACTATATGTTTCTAATGCATGTACCTCATTTATCACATACATATCACGCCGTTTCCCTGCCGGGGCAGATAGAGAGGAGAGGGCGCCAAACTTTCATATCGTGAAACATCTGTCGACTTCTATACATCCATACACCTCATACAACTCCTACGATTTATCAGACTTCATTTTTTCAAATATCATACACTTGATCCAACCACGAGGTATTATTTTTATCAGCTTTTAAGATTTCTAATTATGTCTTTTAATTAGGGCTAAGTAATTTGAATATCTGTCAGAAAGTCTCTGCTTGCCAAAAACATGTTAATTTATTTTCTATTATTGAAATCCTGGTTTTAATCCTGTCTTAAAATTTATCCAACGAACACTTCTTGGGGGGTTGAATCTATCCGTATTGCTAACAGGGAGAGGGGGGGACGTTGCAAAATATTATACGAAAGCAGATTAACCACTCTTGTCTTTTTTTATAAAATTAAAAAATATTTAAAAAAAGCATTTGAAGGTTAATACCGAAAAATAGTTTTTATTGATCCCCATCTTATCAACTTTTGTAGCCTTGTGAACTCCTATATTCGCCAATAAGTCACCAAGATGAGCCGTCTTTAGGATTTCCTTCAGGACTCGGTGTCGTTTGCTTAATCCCTTTACTCCTTTAAAATAAAATATTACTACAGCCATGGATCGTCTCAGATCTGGTTCGTCCACAGCTTTGAAGGACAGGAAATGCCAGGCTGTGGGCCGTCCTGGATGGATGCGTTTTATGGCATACTTGTGTTCCTAGTGGAACGTATAGGCTGAATTGAATTGATATAGAACAATTTAAAAGTGAATTTATGAATCAAGATTAAAACATTATCTTCATTACACGTGTCGTGTCGTAGACATTACACTGCTGATATTATACTCGTAAGTATTGTATTGATGATAAGTATTTATTTAATTGGCTTGCAATTTTAATAAACAGCATTTACCGTGATTAAGTATAAAGAGGTAATCGATAAAAACAAGGATACGATAATAATAATCTTAGAATTTCTTATCGTTTTATTTTCAAGCCTTTTTAAGCTCAGTCAAATTATTTTTTAGCGATATCTTTTGAAAATCAAATTTATAATATAATTAAAAACAATTACTGATGCAGATTGCTACATGTCTACGTAGCAATCTGCATCAGTTTTGGTAATTAATGTGTAACACATGACGTAATATGCAAATTTGACGGATGGGATAATGCGCTGTAAAATTTTACGAAAAAATCTTGAAACTGCAAAATGTAAACGCATATTTTGTCATAATTATCTGATTCAATTAATTATTTTTGTGGTAATTTATTTAGATCGAATTTAAGCGTTTATTTTTTTGTCTTTGTCAAATTCTCACGGTAAAGATTACGATTTTTTTCCGACATACCATATTAAACCATTTAAAATGTGTTCTGGTTTATTTTTTTTATTACAAGTATGACATTATGAAGCTGATGTTTTAAATAAATTTACTATTAATCAAAATGTTAATATTGGGTCCTTACATGTGAAATTGGCGTTTTGTTTGGGAGGAACATAAAGTAGATTTTTTTTTAATATAATATATTTATTTAATCAAAGTATGTACCATTGCTATCTATGCACTTTTGCCATCTCATAGGTAGTTCATCGATCCCTTTACTAAAAAAACCATTCGGACGGGAATCAATAAAATCTTTGAAGTCGGTTTGGACTGCCCCATCGGAGTTGAATTTTTTCCCTTGCAAGAAGTTATCCAAATTTCGAAAAAAATAGTAATCTGTTGGGGCAAGGTCCGGAGAGTACGGTGGATGTCTTAGACATTCCAATTGAAGCTCTTCTAATTTGGTAGCCGTCTGTTGTGCAGTGTGTGGTCTAGCGTTATCATGAAGCAGCAGTGGCCTAGAGCGATTAACCAGCCTCGGTTGTTTAGCAGCTAGCTTTTCCATCATGGTTTGCAGTTGCTGACAATAGACATCTGCCGTAATCGTCTGGCCAGATTTAAGAAAGCTGTAGTGAACGACACCAGCACTAGTCCACCAAACGCTCACAAGTAACTTTTTTGGAGTCAATTTTCGCTTGGGGCATGGTTTGGCTGGTTCGGCAGGGTTCAGCCATTGCGATGAGCGCTTCCGATTATCATACAGGATCCACTTTTCATCACAGGTAATGATTCGATTCAAAATCCCTTCATTATTGTGCCGGTTGAGTAATGCAACGCAGCAGTCAACGCGCGTTTGTTGATTTGCTTCACTCAATTCGTGAGGTACCCACCTTTCAAGCTTTTTCACCTTCCCAATTTGCTTCAAGTGGATTAAAACAGTTTTATCACTAACACCGCAGCCTGCAGCTAACTCGGACGTGGTTTGCGATGGATCCGCTTCCACAATAGCCTTCAATTCTTCATTATCAACTTTGGTCTCCGGCCGTTGTTCTGCAGGTCGAAATTTCCAGAACGAAAACGTTGGAACCAAAAACGCACTGTGTTTTCTTTTGCGGCACCGTCGCCATACACATCATTAATCCTTCGAGCCGTTTCTGCAGCACTGGTGCCACGGTGGAACTCGTACTCGTAAATAACGCGATATTTCAAGTTTTCCATTTTGTAAACTGAGTGACGCAAAGAAAAAAAACAATTGAGGAAAAAACAAATGAATTATAATTTTCGAAACACAAATACTTGAGTAAATAGCTGTATAAATTTGAATTTGAAATTCCTAACCAAAGAGAAGATATTTGAGATCAAAGTTGCCAGTACGGCAAAACGCCGGTTTCGTATGTGGGGACCTAATATTAATTATAAAAATGTTAGCGTAGTTTTTGTACACAGTACTCGGGAAGATAGTCCTTTAACCTTATTTACATTCAGAAATGTAATGGTTAAAAAGTCAAACAATATATGTGTTTTTTTTATTTAGGTTGTAAAAGTTAAGATGCTGTTTCTTTTAAATTTTCTCGTGATGTCGCAAGAATAAAGAAAGTCTGTATAAAAATTGAAAAAAAAACTTATATGATTATGTAACTAGAAATTGTATGTTACATTTTCAGCAGGTGCTCTGGCAAGCTTTGGTTACACTGGATTCAGATTCTTTAATAATCCATTTGAAAAACGTTATCTTGTATTTGATTTGACTCAGTGCGTAACATTGCGAATTATTGTAATATTTTTTTACTGATTTTCAAGAATCATGTGTAAGCTTACGATGTAGATATTTCCTAAGCAATTATTTAATTTACAGCTTCAATGAAAGGAAGTTATTTCGATTATTTTTGTCTCACAGAACCATGACCACCTTTTTATGACTTCGCTGCATACTTGCTAGTGGTAGAGAAATAAATTCGTTATCATTTTTTTCATCCGTGTTTTGATGGAATTAGATTTGTTATTGATAAATCTTCTTGAAGTCTAATAAATATTGTATTATGAGATTTATGGGAAAGCTCTCTAGGGAACTTAGTGGTGACGCTGCTAAGAAATATTTATATAGTTAACTGGTTCATTGTAGATTGGAGTGCGACTCAATAATACTATATCATATATTTAACACTGTAGAGTACGGCTTAATAATAGAAATAGATTTCTGGGACAACCGTATTCCGGGAAATATGGATTTTATCCATTGCTCTATCCTAAGATTTTTAATAGGTTTGTTTGTCTATTACTCCTTAAGCGTTGAAAAAGACCTTCTCACATGTTTTTGCATATACAAATTACTAACAGGAAAAATAGCGAATATCTTGCTGATTGACAAACATTTTTTTAATGTACCTAATAATTATTTTCACATCGTAAATTTAGATTGTTTTCGGTGCCGTATTCACGAACTAAGTTATTTAGAATGTCACCGCCAATACGTGGAATGATGTTGTTGAACGAATATTCCCATATTGATATCTTTCAGACATACATACCAAAACGTTCATCCCACAATATACCGTACATAATCATAAAAAAAAACCCACCACTCTTAAGAGTTAACACAAACCTTTGCTACAAGTCATTATTCTTGCATGCCCAAGTATTCAAACTCCTGTCGCAATAACAACCACGCTCCGATCGACTGCCTAAAATTGTTTTCCTCCTTTTGCCTTTATTGTATTCGGCACCCCATTGTATATCATGGGAGCCAAATAGACATATTGCTTTTGGGCAATATATTTTTTAACTCATGGTATACTATCAACCCTTTCCAAAGAAACATAACTAGTCAGCCAAAGGTGAACAAGTGTGCAGTGTTATGTATTTATTTATAGGTGCTGGAGTTCTTGTAGGTATGCTAAATGTGATGTATTTTTTATGGGAATTCAGTCAATAAATTTGAGTCCATCCATTCCTTAACTATACGCAATTCTTCGTTTGCCTTTGAAAATACATCATCCCATTTTCTTCCCTTGAACAGAAGAACGGCTTCCACCCTACCATCCAGATCCAATAGAAAAAGTTTGGGCTTCTATAAAGGGATATGTGGGCTCTAGAAACACTGATATGACGTTGAATTCTGTCGAAAGGTTGGTCAAAGAGAAGGTTTCTTTGATTTCAAGCGACGAGTGGAGTAATGTTTGCCGGCATGTACAGGAAACGGAATTCAAATACTGGGAAAATGAAGAAGCTGTGGACAGTATTACTGATCTCAATCAATTTTTAATAAATAGCAATTCAAGCGACGATAGCGACGATTAATTGGTCTTAGTATTTATTAGTGTTAATTGTGTTTTCTTTGCATATTGAATAAATAATTTAATTTTACATTGACCATTGATTTCATTATAGTCATTAGGTACATACCTCAATCGTTTATTATTATTATTATTATTATGGTAAGTAAGTATTTTATTGGAATAGAAAATATCAGATAGACAATATTTAAAAATATATGATAATATATTACAAAATAAATTAAAATATGGTCATCCTAGACCAGCAGTGCAAACTATCGTGAAACCCACTCTACTTTTATAGAATGAAGAATAGCATCATTCAATGGCTGTTCAGTCGTTTTGTTCCTATCAAATGTATTACGTGAGAGATTATTGCCTGCATTGGCGAAATATTCATTAATGCTACTACAAAATTTTAGTGGTTCTTGTGTCAATATTTTCGTGCTATCAATTTTTATGGAGAAGGGGCATTTTTCTCTTTCACTGTACTGGTGATGTCCCTGATTACACTCCAAATCGTCTTTTGATCATTGTTTGAGGCTTCAATCTTTGCTCTATAGTAACTTTCCTTTGTTTTTTTTGATAAGTGTTTTGCATGTATTTCTGTAATGCTTGTAAAATGTTTATGAGTGTGGATCACTGCATGTCTTGAGTTCCCGGTGTAGACAACCTAACATATATAGAGTATATATTTTTTTTCTTTCTTGTATTATGCATTTTGTTTGATGTAATTGGTTTAAACTTGTATCAAATGTAAAATACAGTAAAAAAGTAAGTCTGATTTACGAGGCGTATCCAGAAAGTAAGTGTACTGAGGCTCTCACGACCGGATGTATTTTATTTTCGACATGTTGGCTACACTTCCGTGTAGTCTGACCCTTCCCCTCCGCAACGAGACCGGTTCGAGGTCAGTACGTTGAGAAGTGTCGACGCGACAACACGTTTCGTGAAAAATGTCAATCCAATCTCCCGCCAAGTGCGAAATACGCGGCGTCATCCGTTATCTCGTTTGGAAGGGAAAACCTCCGGTTGAGGTTTATAATGAGGGGAAAACTGCATATGGTGATAAAACTATGAATCGTACGAGAGTGTACAAGTGGTGTCGCAAGTTTAAAAACGGTCGTACGTCTGTGCATGATGATCAGAGGAGCGGAAGACCTTCAATTGTGACTGACGAAATTGTGGAAAAAATCTAAAATGCGCTCCATGACGATCGCAGATTGACTGTGGATGAACTTTCTGCGATGTTTCCGCAAATCTCCAGATCTCGACTACACGAAACCATCACAGAAACCCTCGGATATCGGAAACTGTCCGCGAGGTGGGTCCCAAAACAGCTGACAGACCAACACAAGTTGAATCGAGTGGAGGCCGGGCAAGAGTTTTTGAGGCGCTGCAAACTCCATGGAGATGAATTTCTCCGCTCCATCGTTACTGGAGATGAAACTTGGGTTGCACACTACACGCCTGAAACCAAAAGGCAGTCTCAACAGTGGCGTCACACCTCTTCACCCTCCGCCAAAAAGTTCAAAACCACAATTTCAGCCAAGAAAATCATTACATCCTTGTTTTGGGACTGTCAAGGCATAATTTTAATTGAATATATGCCTCAAGGGGAGACCATCAACTCTGCAAGATACTGTGAGACCCTAAAAAAATTGGGGAGCGCGATTCAGAACAAGAGGAGAGGCATGCTGACAAAGGAGTCTGCCTGCTGCACGACAATGCCAGACCACACACGGCCAACGCCACGAAGGAACTGCTCGCCTCGTTTAAATGGGATGTCCTGAACCATCCCGCGCATTCCCCTGACCTAGCACCTTCAGATTACTATCTCTTTACCTCCCTGAAGCTGCACATGGGTGGAAAAGGGTTTTCTACCGATGAGGAGGTAAAGGAGGAGGTGGAGAAGTGGACGGAGGAGTTGGCGGGAAACTACTTCGAGGAAGGCATCAAAAAGTTGATACCCCGCTTCACCACCTGCATTGAGAGGAATGGCGACTATGTCGAAAAATAGCTTACATATGTACTACGGTAACCACGTAATTTTTTTGTTTAAATAAAAAAAATTGTAACCTACAAAAATTCAGTACACTTACTTTCTGGATATGCCTCGTAGAATTAATTATACGAATACTTTTCTTCGTTAGTCGTAACAAGCTTTCATTAATGAAAATTCTGCGTTCAAAATTGAATTCAAAGCATATGAATCCATCTTTCCAATTTGGGGCATTGATTTTGTGGCATTTGATTCTTGCGATTTTAGTAAAAATAAACTGTTCAATCAAGTATGTTATGGGTCCACAGGGGTGGGCGTCCATATGTGTAATGTGCGCGGCGGACATATGCGGCCTATTCAAGGGATGGCCGCAGGCCGATTCTTGAATTGCCTGTCTATGCTGGTCGCCTCTTGATGTGGCTGTCTTCATGAGTTTTTGAGCGTCATTTTGAATTTTAAAAATGTTTCTACTCAGAACACGCAAAATTATTAACTAAGTGAATTCTAAGACTCAAGAAAACGATAAAAAATAAACGCATATTGTTTTTAAAAAAGTGGTATGTGACAACCTTTGGACACCATTGTATTAGGGTTCTGACACCCTTTTATTATATCTCTTAATACACGTATGTGTATTTGTTTTCTCGACGTATTCTTAATGCTCTGGACTATAGAATGAAACTAGATGTGACAAAGGATATGGGTACCTTCTTAAGACTCGCTGTAGCGACCTTAAATATAAACAAATTCGAAATATTGAATTTACGATTATTATATATGTATCTACAATATAATGTATCCGCTCAGTAATAAACAATGGATTTGCTTATGCCTGATAATTATAATTAGTGTTGTAATGTATCCCTACCAATGTTAATTTGCTTATCTTATCATATACTTTTATCCACTTCCAATATATCATGCAAATCAATGTTATCTCTACTATAATGTATCCCTACCAATGTTAATATGCTTATCTTATCATATACTCTTATCCACTTCCAATATATCATGCAAACCAATGTTAAGCTTCGTTAACCATATCTCTGTACTATGTAATCTAGAACCTATAAATATTAGTGTTATCACATGTATGTCAAACTTAACTCAATGTATTATGTTTAAATTTATTATCTTGTTGGCGGTTTACAGAATTCAATAAAGATTTGGTATCACTAAATGGAAGTAAACCGCGAACGAGATAAATCGCCTGATATCGATAACATACCCGAAACATTCCTTTTTAATCTATCGAAGGGTCGTGCGTATGGTTATCTTTGCTTTAAATAGGACGCCATATCATATGCAGCATCATTATTCTTAAAGCCACTACGATGTTAACATCATCGTTATTATTACTTCTATAAATACTGTTAATATTATACTTCAATGTAATTCAACCATTATACAAATAAAATTACACAGTTGAAATTCTATGTGTTTTCGTTGCAAAAGGCTATAACAGTGTTATTAATTTAAAAAAAGTCAAACAAAAACTGATGACCACTTAAAAAATTGATATTCGATACAAGTGATTATATTTGCTTCGAGTTGGCGATAATTGCCAAGTTCTCGTGATAATGTGGGGTCAATCGACGAGAAAAAAACTTTATCAATAGATTATTTAGTTTTTTTTATTTATCGTTATAGAATTAAAACACTATTATTTACTTATAATAAATTTAAGTATGCCGGTATCTATATATTTCGTAGTTATAATCTTAAGTGGTGTATATGATATATTGGTAATTAAAATTAAATCAAATGCAAAACGAAAACAGTGTGCCTATACTCCAATTATATTTAAATTGAACTAGAGATAGTGGCGGCATTTTTCATTACAGGCGGCTGTACCTCTTGTGGCCATCCTGTCGGTCCACGTAGTTCACATATTGGCCTAAATTACTTTCGAGTAGTCATAATATAATTCGCCTAATAAGTAATGTGTTATCGATTATAATTATTACCCTTTGAGAAGAAATGTTCAATTTCTTAATTGTCGTTTGAGATGTTTGTCCCGTTACTTTAAGATTGAACCTCTTGAGGTATTCGAAGGTAAGTTAAAAGTGATCTGTAAATCCTGTCATTCGCTCAACTATGGTTTTTAAATCTTGAGAACAAAAACAGCAGAATAAATCTATGCAGCCTTAAACACGGAATATTTATATTCAAAATAAGCGAAAACCTTTATGGCTCAGTTGTTAAGATGCTTGACTTCCTGCCGGGGGTTTCGGGTTTGATTCCCGATTGTATCAAAAAAAAAGGGTCTCAGTTTGGTAAAATAGTTCGCTTGGTAACAACACTAAGCACTAGAAACGTATTCTCTAGTATTCTCCATAGCTCTGTATGGAGTGGAAATATGGATAATAAGAAAGAAGGAAAGAAACATGACAGCTGTCTTCGAGATGGTGTTGAAGGTGACTACTTCGTATCATATGAACCAGAAGGCCCACCAAGGTCTCTATTATCCAAGAATTAGAGATTGCCGAATATTTTCGACTAGATGTAGGAAAAGAATCCTAACGTACTTTGGGCGTGTTCCCAGAAAGAATGATTTAAATCTGGAGAAAGCTGATGATCACGGTTGAGAGAAAGTGAGCACGAAGGTTTGCTATGAGATGGACGGACAAAATAAAAGGATTAACAAGATACTTTTAAACCGCTGCATTCACCATGCCCCAGGATCGGGAGGGATATAATGGTACAGGTTGAGTACTAAATTCGAGTTAAAACAGAGGACTACGACGCTCAATATTGATCGCGCGATGTTTTAATTTATAAAAAAAAATCGACGTGTGCTAGTGTTATAGCCTCGTTACATGTGGCTTATTATTACTAACATATTCGATGACGAACCTCGACCTCCCCCCTCTACGTTCTCAAATGGTTTTAAGCCTGAAGGTTCAATGAATGGGGCGGACAAGGTTGTCTCCCAGCCACGATCCTTAATGTCGTTATGTATGTGTTGAAGCGTATCATATGAATAATTGAACTCAAAATAACCATGTAATAGTTACTCTATTTTTACGCAATATTTGTTAATTCAGAAATTAAACTGCATGGATTAATAATTCAAGAAAATTTCACAAAGAGGAAATGGTTCTAGATTTAGTGAAAGGTCCAAATTAATCTTTTTTTTTACTCATGAATGTCGCGAAATGAGTCGAGGTACAAAATAATATGGAATATGTTAATATTCAAAATATGAAACCGATTTGTGTAGATAGTTGCACAAAAAGAAAACGTTCATAGATTTAGTGGAAAGTCCAAATTCATCAAATCTAAATCATTTAGTTTTTAATGGAGTATTACTACGAGGTTGATATTTATTTACTGCTGTTGCACTTCGTTTTTCTTTCGTATGGTTTATATCATTTACCAGAATTGGTAATGCGGAAATGTTGCAGAGCTTGACCGGGAAACAGCATTGTTATCGAACCTTTATATTATTGTAAGAAACCACTGGAGTAGGCAAGCAACTCATGGCTCACCGTCTTACGTTTTCGGCAACAACTCACAGATATCTACTGAATGCGAATATTGTTACCAGATGAACTTTTTAACCAGAACGGTATCCTTTTTTACTATTTTTTTAGGTACCATCAGGCATCGAACGCTAAACTTGGCTGGAAGATCAGCGTCTTACTAACTAGACCATAGAAGTCGTCATAGATGCCCTGTGAGATAGTGATTCTAATTATCAGTGTTTATCAAATTATTTTAATTTTTGTTTCTCAAATGTTTTAATAGTGTGTTATATAGTTTTATTCGTATTTTTTACCTTCGTTTTGCATTAAAAAGCATCTTATCATTGAACTGTGTGCATAATTTTACTGTATTGCTTAATTATAATATTATCTCCAGTGCCACTGCAAATTAATGTTTATTATGTTTGAAGTGTAAACATTTACATATAAATAAGAATGAATTATTTTATGTCTGACATATGATACACGTACTCGTATAACTGTATGCTCAACTTATAGTGCGCGTGGATTTTTTCGATATCTTAAATGTTCACGCGAGTACAATGACATTTCTGAAACAAATACATGAGGTAATTACACCATGCGCCTTTTGGGGTAGCTAAACATATGGTACATACGTGTTATACTATTTATCATGCTGCTCACCTTTCCTCTACTTAAAATGTCTTCATATTTTTCGTTCCATTCTTTCCTCGGTCTTATTCTTTCTTGTTTTCCATTAATTTCAGACTTAAAAGAATATATTTGTTTATAGATTTTTTGCTGTTCAACTCATTATCTCAATGTAGCCAAACATTCTCAGGATTTTTTCTTGATTGTCCTTATAACATCTACCTTGAAGAAACAGTGATATTTTATCCGTTCATTTCTTACTCTATCATTCATTGTTATACCACATGTTATTTGCTATAAATGCATGACAATTATTGATTCAATATGTGTTTTTTTCATTTATTTTCTCATTTAAGTTTTGCCAAGTTCAACTGAAACTCCTAGGCAAGTTAAAAAGATAAACTATATTTCAAGATCCTTTTTGTATTCATAACTTGTAAATAAATCTAACAATAAATTTCTTTGTTATCTCTATAATTACACCAATCCCCGTTACACACGTTTCTACCTTCTATCCCGAGGCTTTCTACAGGCAGAATAAAATTTAAAAAAAAACAGTGAGTTTAAAATGAAAACATCAATCAATCAAGCAAACCTCAAAACTTATATAAAAATGAAAATCAACAATATAATTGAAAAACATCAAAACCTGAACACGCGATCCAAATTGAAAAACAGTATGAGCACATGTTCATGAATTGATTATTAAATGTTCTTATTACAAAAAAAAACTTACATTCCACACAATATGTTATATCCCAATTACATTAAAACGTTACAAACTAATAAATGCTTACTATTTTATCTAATATATATTTTTTTGTGTTGTAGTCTTCGGAACACGAAGATAAAAAAAGACTTTCATTTCAAGTTATATATTGTATATATATGATAAGTGTCCCTTTTTTGTTTTGACCGAGCTCTTATATGGGACCTACCATGTATGATCTCGGGCACATCATTTGTGGCCATACTCTCGTGAGGAAAATTTTGCTCCCGGAGATGTTCCTTTGGACACTTCTTTCTTTGTCATTACGTAACGTCGCGTCCATAAAAAATAAAGAATTTTTAAGATCTTATGTAAGATCGCGCTAAATGGGGACTTACTTTGTCCCCCATAACGGTGTGGGTGATGGTGGGATTGAACTGAATTGGATGTATCTGCCTAAACATCGTAGAGAATATTACCGGTGCCATTTTTGGCACCATGGTTTAAAACGAATTTCAGACATGTCACCTGAATTTGTGTTAATGGCGTTTATGAGCTATCTTTTAACTTGCCCTAAACCAAAGTGCTCCTGAGGTGTTATTATCACATATTATATACGTACTTAACGTAGCATAATAAATCACAAAAAATAATTTTATTAAAAATCTAATTTCATATTAAAATAAGAGTACGTACTAAGTAGATTGTATATAAAAGAAAGATCGAAATTGATTTATGTATATTGCAATTATCTTAATACGTAAAGTGTTGAATAGCGGTGTTTCACCAACTTTGCCACGATTTGTATGGCGTTGTTTCACAAAAACATATCACTTCAAGAACGCTTTGTATTTCAATTTACAAATGACTGAATAAATTCAGGTAGAATCATTTTTGACAAGTATATTTAGATCCGAAATGTTTATAATGAAGAAAATGTCTACTGTTTACCAAGTCATATGTACTTTCGATTCTGCCTCTGATGTTTGGGCAGATAGATATCTTTAGTATTACGAAATTATAATGACGTAGAAATATAAATTGATTAGGGCTCGTTAAGAAAAAAACTGGGAAGTATTTTTATAAGATCGCTGTCTATGATTAATTGCTTATTCTCGTACTATCAAGGTAAATCCGAATGCCACGACATTGAAATGTAATAATACTTGACTGAAGACCCCATGTAAAGAGTGGTTATAGCATTAAATGCATGCAACAACTCACTTAAATATAATTAAAAGTTATTAATCAGTACAAAATAGAAAATTATGTGTTACTGTTTACGGAAGTAAACAAGTGTCAATATATATATATAGTCAAAAGGTCAATTTATGTTAACATCTAAAGGAGTATGAGTACGGTCTACAGTGGGTGACACACCTGAGTGTAGTGACGAAGGACTTGAGGCATGACATCACAGGAGAAGGAAAATGACTCGCAGCGCAGTAAATATACTTAGGAAGTGTTCTAGTTCAAACAGCCTAGAAAGTTGTCAGTACTTTTACTGAAAATTTCGAATATAGCATAACTATCCTTTGACGCCACAAGATCGGAGTAGTCAATCAGTCAAATATGAGCCGATTTAAGGCTGAGTGGAGTTCCATTCGGAAATTATTGGCTCGATTAACATCGCAGTGTCACGGAATGTGATCTGCGGAGTGGCCGCAAAAATTACAACATGGCGAAGGGACAATATTGAATCTAAAGAGTTTGCCATTGAAGCTCCCATGGCCAGAGAGAAAATGGATAGTCCAATAGTTTGGGTACACCCACGGGGCGCTGAGGTGCGCCATGAGGCAAGGAAAAAATGAATGTTTGTCTTCTCACGGAGGAGGACGATCAACGATGTTGCCAGTTGACAACTACGCCTTTGGGCAGGCTTAGAAAATCGCATGAGGGGTCATCCCTGGCAAGAGGTGAAGGTTCGCGGGCTGACCCTTACCGAGAAGGATAATTACGGCGCGACGCTGGACTTCCAGATTCAAACAGCGAGCTCCGTTAAGACCGATAGTCCAGATACATCCACAGGCGTTTCAAAGTTTATTTGAGAATAAATAATACGATAATCTCGTATTCGTTATCTAATTTATACAACATGATGACTTCCATGGCCTAGTTTCTGTGTTCGATTCCCGTTGAAACCCAGTATTTTTCTAAAAGGATTTCAGTTACTATATCGTCGTTGCCGGACCTCGTAGTCGAGAATCCCCTCGCCGCTCCAACGTCAATCTTGAACCGTTCTTCCACGTCGATCATGTGATCTGTGAGAAAACAGCCCGATCCTAAATGCGCACTCCCTCCCGCAAATGTTACAGACATGTGGACCCTGCTGAGCCGCCCGGCCATGCTGACGCATGTTCGCTGCGCGCTGACTGTTTCTCACACGTCTAGCCGCTGAGACGCCATCAGCCTGAGAACATACGGCTCTACACCCCTCAAGGTCCCGAGCCACCTGCTCCCAGCCCTCAGACGCTACGCACAAAGTAAGCGACTCTCGCAGACTGTCCTTATAGCACTTCCTCTACCCCAACTCTTCATTTGCCCACCACTTCTCCGTACAAGATGCGCTTTGGGAGTCTATGATCGCCCATGCGTATCACATGCCCGGTCCACTGCAATTTCGCCTTTACAACCATATATTCTATAGGTTTAAGCCGTGTATATAAAGAGATAGACGAAGACTAGAGGCTTTTGAGATGTGGTCCTATAGAAGACTATTAGGAATTTCCTGGAGAGACCGCATCACAAATGAAGAGGTTCTCCAACGAATCGAAGGAGGAAGGCACCTGCTCAGGATCCTGTCCGAAAGGCGTGCAAGATGGATCGGTCATATAATACGACAAGAGGGCCTCTTGCATGCCATAATGGAGGGTATGACCGAGGGGACAAACTCTAGGGGACGCCCACGCCGAGAGTACCTGGAGGACCTGTTGGTGGACGTGCGCTGCTCAACATATACAGATTTAAAAAGAGCCGCACAGGACAGGGGGGAATGGAGGAGAAGAGTTGAAATTGCTGCAAACCAGTCTTAGGACTGCAACCACGGAAAAAAAAAGCCGTGTATCGATTACGCGCGGCAAACCATCGAACATTGGCTCGCGCGGCAGCCGCGCTTACTAATGGATACTGAGTTGCCACGCGAGCCAAATCGAACATTGGCTCGCTCGAATGTGCCGCGCGGCGATCCGATCACTGTCGGTTTTTAGGCGCGCGGCAAAGGAGAATCAGTTCACTGCTCGTGCTCAGTTGAGACGGGCATTTAGTTAATTGAGTTGGCTCGCGCGGCAAAGCGACAAGATGGACAGTGAAAAGTGGCGTTATTTGATTCAGTTGTACGGCTCCAAGGAGCTTCTGTGGAATAGTAAAATAAAAGATTACCACAACAAATCGCTGAGGCAAGATGCGTGGAAGGATGTAAGCTCCGTATTAAGCTTACCTATTCCCGACTTGAAGAAAATGACCACGCTTCTCGCGTCATACAGAAGAGTTAGGTTCTGGTTCATTTCTCCAAGCTCCTGGTGTAAGTTCCCCCTCACTGTCACTATCCAAAGATCCAGGCGGCATATAAAGAAATCGTGTACGTGATTTTTTTTTTCAAAAAGTTATGCAAACGTATAGTGGCTAGAACAATTTTAGTGGCTGTTTTTGGTTCCAACAACATAGGCTTCCATAATACTCTAAACACTGAGCTGAGCTACGAGCTCGAGATAGCCGGTAATTGAAGATTCTTTCCTGAGAACCTCTTTCTGGCTCTCCTTGAAATGGTTTCACTGTGTATTCATTGAGTGCGAAAGCCTTGTCACCCAGAATTACATACGGCACTGTAACATCATATGGGAGCCGTATTGCCGCGCTCGGCAGACGATTCGTAGCCGGATCATCTGCCGCGCGCGGCAGCTGCGCTGTGGCAAAAGTCGTGACAAATTTGGCTCGCGCGGCAAATAAACGGAGTTGCCGCGGTCGAACATGGCTCGCGCGGCAGCCGCGCGTAATCATTACTCGGCTTTACAGCTAGAGCGTTGCAGGACCGAAACATTTGTGGCATGATCACTCTAGTGGATCCGAAGAATTTGGCGAAAGAAACGCTGGTGGAACATTTCAAGGCTTTGAATGTGCCTTCTATAGGGAACCCAAGTCTTAGACCCATAGAGAGGTGTGGGGAGGATAACAGGCTTGTAGACTGATATCTTTGTAGACTGGGGTGAGTCTCTGCTGTAGAATACTCGTACTATGTCATTCAATTTAGCAACAGCCGCTGACGCACTCCTGATGCGACTCTTCAGTTTATCATCAAGAGAAAAATTCGAAATGAGGATGCTGCCGAGATATGTGAAGTTAGGTACGTTCTCCAGTTGCACACCATTCACTCGAATATCGGGTGATTGAAGCACCTCATTCCCTGCAGACCAAGCTAGCACCTAAGTTTTCTTCACATTTATTTCCTGGCCAAACATCTGATACACCTGTATAAACATTGATGATCTCTCGAAGGGCTTTGCGTTTAGGTTTGCTCGCTCTGTTGGAAAGCGACGATGTGCTATGGAGTTGGTTTTAAGTGAGTGAGCCGTTGCACACCAGCAAATTCACCGGCCACACCGCTGTACTGGATCGAATGGCACACCGATGTGAGACGATCGGAGCACACCGGGATGTTAGGTATTATTATGGATAGGGATGGGGCAAAAATAAAATGAGCAAGTAGAGGATTGAAGGTGGGGGATCAATTTACAGGGAGGGGAAGGAAATTATGAAAGGAATCCCTCCTCCTTTATCCGGGCTTGGGACCGGCTCCGTCATTCGATAAAGAGCATTCATCTAAGTACGGAGGCGGAGTTACAACTACCGTGTATAACGAAAGTGTGATACAATACAATATCAAGATTATTATGTTAAATAAATGTAGGATGATAAATATAATGGGGCTATTTAAGAAAAACCCAGAGGCAATTTTCAAAGATCGCTACTTCTGACTAGCGTCCAAAATCACCATATACGAGTATGACTGTCCTTACCAAAAACTGATATATTTTGTATTTTTCAGTGATATTTTGTTTACAAGGTTATGGCTTCCTTGGTTTTTTGCCATCGTCGGAATATTGTACTCATTATGGGGTAACACATTTTTCAAATTTATTTAGGTAAACAAAGTGTGTTAATCCAACATTTACACGATCTTCAACCACTATATGTACTCGTATTTTCTTCCTGCGTATTTCTCGAATCTTTCCTTGACAATGGACGAAAAGTTAAACTCAATCAATTCATATACGTCATGTTATGTATTAGACCTTATAGCTGTATTTTTGTAACATGTTGTTAACTTTTTGGTTGAATTTTTTAATAAGGCGTCGCAATATGGAAATTAAAAAACTGCTATATTGCAGATACGCGAAACAATAATTCAATTCAATAAAAAAACCAGCAATCACTTCCGATAATTATTATTTTGGTATGATAATTTTTTTTATTCACGTGCATAGATTTTATTTCAGCAAATTTTTTACACATTATAAAAAATAATATTGTATAGAAATTAAATGTATTTCTTTATATTATTATTATTGATACATCTGAAAAATGGTATTGGATGACCGTCGATTGAAAGTGCGCGAGCTAGCAGACATGGTAGGCATTTCAAAAAGTGTTGTACATCGCATATTGACTGAAAATTTGGACATGACAAAGCAGTGCGTAAGATGGGTGCCGCGTTTGCTCACAATGCAACGAATACATCGTCCTGAGGATGTTTCAATCGAGTGTTTGGCGATGTTTCACAGCAATAAAGCCGAGTTTTTGCATCGATTCATAACCATGGATGAAACATGGGTCCATCACTTCACACCTGAGACGAAGGAACAGTGAAAACAATGGACTGAAAGGGGAGAATCGGCTCCAAAAAAGGTGAAGACAGTTCCATCTGCATGCAAGGTCATGGCGCCAGTTTTTTGGGATGCACGTGGGATAATTTTCATTGATTATCTTCAAAAAGGAAAAACAATCAACGGCGAGTATTATGCGAACTTATTGCAGCGTTTGAGTGATGAAATCAAGAGAAAACGGCCGCATTTGGCGAAAAAGAAAGTGTTGTTTCATCAAGACAATGCACCAGTTCACACATCCGTTATCGCGGTGGCCAAAATCAATGAATTCAAGTTCAAATTGCTTCCTCATGCACCCTATTCGTCAGATTTAGCCCCCTCGGATTTTTTTTTTCCAAACTTGAAAAAATTGCTCGGTGGTAAAAGATTTGCTAACAATGAAGAGGTGGAATCTGCGGTTGATGGCTATTTTGAGGCGCTCGACGGTTCTCACTATAAACAGGGTATCGAAGCTATTGAACATCGCTGGGAAAAGTGTGTCGAGCTGAAAGGAGACTATGTTGAGAAATAAAAATATTTTTTCCCAAATTTTTTGTGTTTTCTTTGTTAGGTTGGGTACTTTTGGGACTACCCTCGTAACATATATGAGTCATATTTTTATTAAAAGTTGTATTGCAAATGTGTCGAGCATGTCCTGTAATTGTGACACAAAGTCACAATGCCAGTACGGAAACAGGAAAGACTAACCGATTAAAGTTCAGATGAATATGATTCAATATTTGGTGTGTCGTCGGTCTTTACAATGCTCATTTTAATTAATATACGTTTTTCTAATCGGTGATACGCTTTATTTATATCCAGACGTGTGCGAGTTTTATTCTCTTCACGTGTGGAGTATTGCTAACACGTGCGATTACGAACTATGAGTTCCGTGCCGACTCCAGTGGCTGTAAACCCGAAGGTATAATTTATGGGGCCGAAGATAGTGTTGTTTCTCGGCCTCGCTCTTCAATTTATCTGGGTCACCGATTCGGATAAGTCGACGGGAACCATATAAAAGAATACATTTGTGTATCATTTAAGTGTTTTATATTGTGTAAAAGATTAGTGTTTGGTCACAGCGTTTATACTATGAGCTTGTTGAAGCTTTTTGTGAGTTTCTTGCAGTTTTTTTTATATGAAAAAATTGTCATTTATTTTATTTTCTAAATCGTCCAATTTTAGCTCTTCGTCAAGCCATTATAATAAGAAGACATAAATCGAGCGAATTGAGAAACACGATTCCTCATATTATCAGCGGTTTTCACACATCTAGTCTGATTTACAAAAATTGTTACTGCTCGCGTTAGTCAACGTGCTATTGAAATTCCCCACTTTTAAGTTGAATCTCAAATAAAATCTATGTTATTCTTCTAGATTAAGGATCTGTTGTCTTAATATGTGTATTGTTATTTGGTTCCAGACTGAAGATACACGGCAATGTCGTCACCAGATCCAGAAATTCTTCCCGTAGAAGAGGAGGCCTTTCTAGGCGCATCTCTCTTGGACTGGGCACTCATCGGAGCGCTGCTGGCCGGAGCCTGGTGGTACTTCTTCATGCGGAAGGAGGAGAAAAAGGAAGAAATATCCACCACGAAGTATTCCATACAGTAAGCTCATTGTTATTTCATTAACATTTTCTTTAAATGAGACTACTTTCAGTCTGTTGAGGTCATATCTTGAACATATACTGAGACACATATTATACGTGTACTTATGTTGCATAAGATATAAGCTGGCGTCATTTCTTATCTTGTGGCAATTAAACTATTTCATTTTTTGGTATCATCGTGGACACAAATCCGCCTTAACAAATACTCTAATTAATTCTGAAATGGCTAATCATTGCCACTGTGAAAACCACACATTTTCTATCGATGATGCCAAATTCTTACATATCAGTAGTAACGGAAATAAATTGGACAGATTAGAGGCCCTTGAACTTTCTAAGTCAGTGCATCGAGGTGAACATCTGGCATACATATACATATATCCCAAGAATCTCTCAGCTGCTCGCCGAGATTGTCTCATCCCTCCCTCCACCCCCAGTCCTCAACCCGAATGTTTACCGTTAGAAGCGTGTATCTCGGTACCAGTTCGAACATAATTCAATCTTGTTTGTGCTCCCTGATGATGAGGTGAAAGCCTTGAAACCGGTAGGGTTATACTGTTACAAAAAAGTGGAATAAACGGTGTTTGATAAAACAAATTACAATGTCTTTAAACCTCCACAATGTTAATGCCTTAACTATAAATAATATATTTCTTCTCATTCTTTCTATCAAAAAAATCCGTACAGTTTACGAGTACTTACTACATACTAATGGTTCTGTAACTTCGACACTACATTATTGCACCCTTGCCTTTATATAACGGAACACTCCGTTTTTTTTAGTATTCCGGTGTGTAGTTAGACTGTTAGCATACACATACATATATTGAAAAATTGTCTCAACAACTCGATCATTCCTCACCACACACTATTAGTTATGTGCTCACGTCATCACAACCTGATAAATATGTAAAAATATATATACCATCACGCCACTTCCATGTTGGAATAAGCAAAGAGTAAGAACATTAAAATGTCTTGACACGACATACTTCCTTCGGTCTCGTCTACTTCCATACATCTCTCATACAGTTTCTAGCGTTTATCGTACTCCTTCCCTTTCCTTTGTTCAAAATTTAATTCACTTGGTCCAACATTATTTTTCTCGATCGTACTCTACGATGGCTCCCACTTATTCGTGCATTATACATTTCTTTAGTCAGTTGTCCGTCGCCTACCCGTTCAACAAACCCAACTCACTTCAACATGTTACTTTTCATCCTACTTAATACTTATACTTTTAGCTTATATTCATTCATTCTTATATTCATTCATCCTTAACATTTCTTATTTTGTCATACATAAAACACGAGATATTATTTTCAGTGTATGCATTTCCACGGCATTTACTTTGCTTATTAATTTCCACCTCAACGTTTCACTTAAATACATTTATATTCCCGTATCCCCGTACAAAAAAGTACAGTTATAAAAAACAAAAATCTTTTTTTTTTTCAAAGTTTGCTTTAATGATGAACGTAGGATTAGTTATGGCAGTAATTATGATGGTATTTAGTACAGACTGAATTCCATTATTAGTTGCAAAACTGGTAGATAGAAGTTATGCACTGAGTCGCACAACACGTAGGCGTTAGAACATTGAATCGCGGGGATAAGTTACCGAAGAAAGTCATCGAAGCGGGTAATGTTAATCGTGAGTTTTTATTATATAAGCGGAATTTTTAAAAGTGTTGAATTGAAGGAAAGGGATTCTGAAGTCTCCTAAAAGAATAAGATATTTTTCCATACAATTGATTTTACTATGTGAAAATTCGAAAACAGTGATAGAAATTAATGAAATGTCATATCTTGCCCACGTCCATTGAATGTTGCGTTTCTTCTTTCTACGAAGTTCTTTTCCACTTATACCATAGATCGTTCGTCATGTTAAGTCAGTTGAATTTTTTAATGTTGTGAAAATGGATTTTTTCACATAAATTTAATTTATAAAATTGACTCTCTCTTTCTTATAATTTAAATTTTGAGAATAAAATGTAAAAAGCATCTGACATACTTTTAAATCGATTCGGGTTATGTAAAATACATTCACATTCACATTTAAACGACTTCGTAATAAATGTACACAATTATGTCGGAATGCAAAAAGAAAACACTATTTTGATACCCTTCAAAACTGTCAGCCTGCAAAAAGGTGGAAGATCCTGAACTCGATGGGTGTCAAATCCTCGGACACCTCAGGTAACTTCACATTAGATGTTAATAACCTTAACAGACATTTTGCAACACCATCACTCAGTTTAGACATTAACACAAAGGAGAACACTCTCCAAAAAATTCATGTAATGCCTCGACCCAATGTTCCTGAGCTCCACTTTTCGGAGGTTGATGTAGGTGAGGTCCGTCGTATTCTTTTGACTACTATATATCCTCAAAAGCGATGGGTGACGACAATATTTCGATTGTATTCATCTCCTTCATTATCGATGCTATTCTTCCTATCATAACGCATATTATAATTTTTTCTTTGTCTACTAGCAGCTTTCCTAGTGTATGCAAGAGGGCTCTAATTATTCCGACCCCGAAAATTGACTCACCCACGTCATATAAAGATTTTAGGCCCATATCTATTCTGCCCACACTATCCAAAGTTATTGAAAAAATTGTTCATATACAAATTGACTCCCACCTTAATCAATTTGAATTGTTTAATCCATTGCAGTCAGGATTTCGTCCGGGATATAGTACCACTACCGCACTGGTCAAGATCACGGATGACGTGAGACGTGGAATGAGCTCTAAGCAGCTGACATTGTTATGTCTACTGGATTTCAGCAATGCATTCAATACTGTAGACTTTGATCTGCTTATGGCTCGAATACGTTCATTATCTTCTCTGAATTCTCTGATTCTCTGAATCGGTCATAGTCTGGTTTTCGAGCTATTTAAAGGGAAGTCAACAATCCTGTAAATACCATGAGCGTATATCTGAATGGACTGACCTCTCTGCAGGTGTTCCCCAAGGTGGAATTCTCTCTCCACTCCTTTTTTCTATATTCATCAACCCAATAACATCGTCTCTTAAATGTTCTTATCATCTGTATGCGGATGACCTGCAGATATATATTCAATTTGATCCAAATTTCTTTCACGCGGCTTTGAACAATTTAAATGCGGACCTTCAATCGATCTCGGAGTGGACTGGGGAGCATGGCTTACTCATAAATCCGAAGAAGTCTCAAGCGATCCTCATTGGCAGCCCTCAGCTTCTCGGTAAATTCAACACTGACTTACTTCCTCCAATATTACTTGATGGCTCTATCATACCATTACATAAAACTGTTAAAAACCTAGGAGTGCTAATAGATAACACTCTCTCATGGCGAGATCAAATAAATGAGGTAAGCCGAAGGATCTTCTTCAGCCTTCATTCCCTTAAAGTGTTGCAAAGATTCCTTCCAACTGAAACCAAAATTTTACTCGTACAATCTCTGCTCATTCCGATTCTGGACTATGCGGACGTATGTTACTTGGATGTTACAGAAGAACAGCTGGACAAATTACAGCGTCTTCAAAATGTGTGTCTAAGATTTATTTTCAACCTACGAAAGTACGATCATATAACTTCATACCAGAAGGCATTGAACTGGTTGAATGTTAGAAATATACGCCAAATTCACATACTGTCTCTATTATATAATATCCTTAACTGTCCCGCCGCACCCTCTTATCTCGCCGAAAATTTTCAGCGTCTTTCCAATCATGGATTAGCGCTACGCTCAAACAGAGATTGTTTATTGGCCTTTCCAGTTCACCGCTCCTCTTTCTTTACGTCGTCCTTTACTGTCCATGCAGTGAGACTTTGGAATCAGTTACAAACCAATATAAGACTCGCTCCGTCCTTGGCATCCTTTAAGAAGCGACTGAAAAAACTCTTAATTTCTAGTCAGTAAAATAACGTGTTTCATTCCTGATTTTTCTTTTCCTTTCCTCTCCACCATCCTTTCCTTTCCTTTTGATTGATGATATGTCACTTTATATGAAAAATAATGTTCGGGTGATTGTCCGTCTTTGTGGGGTTCGTGAGCATGTTCTCGCGTATATGTTTATGGATTTCGTGGGGATGGATAGTCATTTGAATGATTTATGCGACCACGTAACTTGCTTTATTTACGGTTGTCTGGTTGGTTGGAAGAGATTGCCACCTGGCAATAAACCCGCCAGATTGTATTGCAATAAAAGTGTTAAATAAATAAATAAATAATTAGAAGCGATTACAAAAAACATTTTTTAGATTTTTTCAAAATTAATTGTAGGAGGCCACATTTATAAAATAAATTGGAAAACACTGATGTATTACGTTGCACGTTTATGACGTGGTATATCGCAGTATGCCTTGACTCGGGGTTAATGCATCCTTTGAATTGATCCAAATTCGTGAAATAAATAATTTGTTTGAAATTATTATATTAATAATACTATTACCCATTATTTTAATTAACTGACTTACTGTGTGATGTTACACACGTATATCTAATGCCAACTTGATAACAACTATTTAGTTAGTACAGTCATCGTAAATTTATAAAAGAGAATATAAAGTGAAATACTGAAATGCGCATTCAGTAAATATGTACTTAAAGTGCTTGGTATCCAGGACAAGTACTCAACTGTGTATCTGAGACGAATACTACGAGTAAAAAGCATATCGCCCGCAAGGAAAATTATAACTTGAAAAAACTCATGTCGACCGACAATGTGGAAGGCGGGCGAGTTAAATAGCGCTACCATACTGGTTGGACTGTTTATGAAGCCGAAGCCGCTAGTCTTTTTGTAGCAGGTGCTTTCATACTGCGGTGTGCAGAAACAGGCGGAGAAACTATCTTCATACATGAAGATACCATTCCCAAGGGGCTCAAAATCCTCATTCATGAGGGACGTAACAAGACAAAGAAAATGATAATATTACATACATACCATCACGCCGTTTCCCTATCGAGGCAGTCAGAAAGGATCCAGCACCAGACTTTCCTTGTACATATATTTCGCCTCTTCTACATCCATACACCTATACAATTTCTAAGATATCTCACACTTTTTACAGTTCTTTCAAAATATTCTTCATTCATTCTACATACTTTCTTCATCTGTTTTACATGCCCAAATCATCTCAGAGTCCTCGTCTTTATTCCACTTAATCGTCTTAAGTTCACTTTCATCCCTAATCACTTCATTCCGTATCCTGTCATACATTTCCACCTCATGTATTTTTCTCAGTGCACGCATTTCTTAAGTATTTATTTGAATTCTAAAAATACATAATTGGAGCACAAGCACAATTTTCCCAGTTGAAGCTTTACATCGTCTAAAAATGTTTTTTTCACATCCATTTCTTTTACTATCGTATAATATATTGACACTTTCATAAATGCAGTTTTGCCTTTAACGTTGACGGCACAAAACATCCTAGCGCGTGGGTAGATTGCCTATATATGTATATACAAATATATTTATATTCAATTCGACCTTAATAATGTTTTCTTTGATGATTCTTTAAATTTTATTACATATTTAAGAATCGACACATTTCTTATAAGTAAATTCTCAAGAAAATATTATCAAATTTATTTGGTAAGGTAACAATGGCTATTTTTCAGAAACGTAATGGAAATTGGAGTGACGAAGCATAATAATTCATAATGCTTATCTTATACGAGTAGTCACGTATAGAATCACTTTACATTCAGGTCAGGAATTGAAATGCGCATTTCAATTAGTTTTTTAATAAAGAATCTTATTTTTCAATAACAGGGGCGGAGAAGCCATATTTACTTTTTTTTATCATATCCCGTATTTTATATTCTTTTTTAGATAAATTTTGCTATGTGGGGAGGAAGCATGTTTTCAAGAGACAGTAAGACAGAGAAACATGTGTGTGAAAAAGTGTGTTGCTGCAGAAAAAGCGTACTCATTATTGCTTTTGCTATTTAATCAAATGCGAAATCTTCAAAAATAATTATGCCCAGTGCTGTGCTAGTACCCTCCTTGATGGATGGAAGTGCAGCCTGTGCACTGAATGGATCAGAATAAATACGGTATAAATGCTTGCGTTGCTTAGATTATCTGGTATTTCAGTGTATGATAGAGTTAGTAAATATAAAATAAACAATTGTTTGTTAGATACAGATTTTACAAAGCAGAATTGAGAAAGAAATCTTGAAATGAATTGACCACACTAGAAAATGAATTACAAAAATACAAATTTTGAAAGAGAAAATAGAAAAAAAAATACAGATTTGCAATATACTCGTAACTACTTATTTTGTCGGTGCATTTCACCAAATGTTTAAGTAAAATGTTTTTACTGGAAGAAGAATCAATCGTATTGCAATCTCTTTCAACTAACCAGAAAAAGTGCTGAAAAGAAAAACAAAATCGAATTATCTAAAAAAAATAGGGGTTCCAACGAGAGACAAATTCGCAACCCTCGAGTTGAAAGATAGGCGTCTTACCAACTAGGCTACAGAGGTCACCAATTATGTTGTTTTGTTTATAATTAGTTTATAGAAATTAGACTCTTTTAAGAAATTAATTTTCGGCAGTTTTGGTGGGAAATGTGGAAAGATTTTTTTTGTATAGGTAATCTACTCACACTAGGGTAATTGGTGTCACTATCGTTAAAGCCAAAAATGCAATTACATCAATGAAATCTTTAAAAACAATATTTTTAAACGATTTAAAGTTTCAGTTGATTAAATTTAAAAAAAATAAATCCATCTATAAGTGGGACAGTTCTTTGAAGACAGAAAAATGCAACATTAATTGGACGCGGCCAAGATTAGTAAATCAAATATGTCACGTAAAAGGTAACTGAAAAATACAAGATCTACAATATAATTTCATCACCCAACCCACACTCGTAACCTGGATCCTCTTCAATACCCAGATATGTATTAAAAATCGCATTTTAGTCTCAATGGTCTTAAAAATAAAATATAATGAAAATAAAAACAAGTTGTGTGTCGCTTATACGCATTTAAACTGCACAAAATTCATTAATTAATGAAGCGATTTGTGACGGAAGATTTTTATTTGCCACCTTTAATTGATGCTTAATGATTGTGAAATATATTTCATCGTGGTACCCATCATAATTAGATTCTTGGATGTGTAATTTATGCCTAAATCCAATGAACTTTGATAATTTGTTATCGTACACCTACTTGTTACCCGTTTTCCTGTTAAATATCGGGATAGTTGGAACATTTTGATTGATATTTTTTCGAGCACTGTGTAAATATTCCATTAATGGGGAGTGATAAATAATTATTTTTTTTCTATTTCCCTCAAAAATTTGCTCGATAGCTGAATTCGAAGTGGTTCTTCTACGTTGGAATGTGTTAACAACGAATGTTTTTTTATGTAATTTGATAAAATATATTTCTTATACGAGCTCCATTATTTCATTGTGTGAGTCAAATTACATGATGGAAACAATATATTTATCTGTTTTGTCGTTTTCACATACACATGCATACTAGTACCATTACGCCATTGCCTTTTTGGGGTAGGCGAGGGGACTATACCCCAAATTGTTCTATAACGACATACTTCGTGATAAGAAATTTTGACTAATCGAGAATACAAATCAGAAGTGCAAGGTGTGTGTGAAAAAGGTAGACCGAGGAAAACTTGGCTGGTCCAAATGGACCATATTTTGAAAGTAGATAAAGGGTGAAGTTTAAAAAATTGAAGATTGTGCATGAAGAGATGTATTAATGTGAAGGAGCGAGAAGTTGTGTGCTTGGATAGAAAGTTAAGATATCTGTTCTCTCTGTCTACCCCGCAAGGGACACGGGGTGATGATATGTATGTATGTATGTACGGCACCCAGAGTCCTAAAATGGAATCCGTGGGATACGAGAAGACCGATGGGATGGCCCCAGAAGAGGTGGGCTGACGACATTATCCCTGTCGCCGGTAGAAAATGGACGAGAAAAGCCCAAGACCGGGAAGCGTGGAAGGTTTTAGAAGAGGCCTACATCAAGCAGTGGAGAGACGGCTGAAGAAGAAGAAAAGATGTACGACATACTTCCTTCGCCTCGTCGTTTTACTGCTCGCGGACCGGAATTTTTTTTACCGCTCGCGTAGTCCATGGTTTACAGCTTCAATACGGGGGTTAATCAAGTCGAGAAACAGGGCGGAAAATAAATTCATAAGGACAAAGCACCCATTACATGAATATGAGTATTAACAACTTCGAAATCAAACGAATAGTACCATAAAACGTGAAAAAAGGGCTTACTTCTCTAATTTTGTTAACTGTAATGCTAAAAACCCAAAGGAGATGTGGAAGAACCGAAACTCGTTGATAAATCAAAACAAAAGAACATCTGGTGGAGTTCCATCCCATTTGACTAATCCTGATGATCTAAACATTTTTTCGCGTCAGCGAGTCAGAGTCATCTGTCCAACACAACTCTTTTGAACTATTATGCAAACAGTCGAAGGGAGGGAAGTTTAACGTTTGAATTCTCATTCGTCACACCCGAACAAGTCAAAAAAGCTCTTGAAGTTATTAAATCGAATGCAATGGGTGCTGATGGTATTCCAATCAAATTAATACGACTCTGTTTGCCATTTATTAGGGACGTACTTACGGGAATTTTTAATACATCTCTTCAGGATAAAATATTTCCATGTGTTTGGAAGTCTGCTCTGGTCGTTCCAATCCCAAAGAAACAAAACGTCGTTGAACTTAAGGATTAACGCCCATTAAGTATTCTCCCAGTCATGTCGAAGATTTTGGAGAGATTGGTGTTCCTTCAGATATCAGATTATCTTCTATCCAATGACCTATTGCCCAAGTATCAATCTGGCTTCAGGTCTAAATATAGCACAACGACGGCACTGAGCTGTGTGGTGGATGACATATTACGGGAATCAGATAGGGGAAAGGTTACTGCTCTGCTTCTGCTGGATTATTCTAGAGCTTTTGATACTGTCAATACAAATCTCCTGGTCTCGAAACTAGCCTCTTTGGGGTTCTCAGAGAATGCATGCCAGTGGCTAAAAAGTTTCCTAACTGGTAGGAGTTAACGAGCTACCACTAGAAACCAGGCTGAACTACGGGTATTGTCCAGCCCCACGAGCCTTAAAAATGGATGCCCCCAAGGGTCAATACTGATTCCCCTACTCTTTAGCCTATATCTGTACATCTGATCTTCCAGATGTGATAAGAAATTCTATCATAGCTACCACATGTATGCGGACGATACTCAACTTTATTATTAACTAGCTGTACCCGGCTACGCGTTGCTGTGGCTCAGTCTGGTTAAATGGAAAAGAAAGAAAAGAGAAAGCACACGTTTCTTATATGTTAAATTTCACAATGCTTGTGGGTATACAATATTTTTTATGTCTTTCAACCACTCTCAGTCTGTCGCGTTTATCGCCGTGCTCGCAAATGATCGCGTCACTCCAAGAGGTCAATTCACGATATGGTTTGAATTCAAAGAAATATCGATTGCACTGAAAAAGAAGAAAGAAAGTTATAACAAAAACATATAAAATTGCGAAACATTAAAAAAGGAACTGAATAATATTGTTAAGTTCGTAGACGTCTTTGTTCTTGGCGGCAAGAATAGCTCGTTCACTCGGCCAATCGTGATTCGTATTATTGATTTGAATATTGGGAAATACTTTTTCAACCAATTCTTCTTTTGACATCACTAAATTGCAGAAGTTATGAGACAATGAAATTCGTCCTGAGGTCTTATCAACCGGCACCTTTCCGTTCCCAATTTCCAGCAATCGATGTGAGAATATCTCAGCTGATCGATCGTTTTGCAGCTGGACACGCATATTTGTAGTTAATTTCAACGTCTTTACTTGGCGCCACAAAGTAGAGTATTTCAGGCAACGTATAAAATTGCGAAACATAAAAGTAACTAATTAAATGGTTAGGGAAGACGGAGAGATAATTGTAACTAATTAAATGTTAAGGGAAGGCAGAGAGATAATTGTTACTAATTAAATGTTAATGAAAGACAAATAGATAATTGGGACTAATGTATTTGCCTAAATAATAGCAAGTTATTTAGGTAAATACATTACAAAAAACTAACAATAATGACAAATTAATACATCTTGTTACAAATCTCCATTTCTACATACGATTCGATAGATTTTGAAACATAAACATTGAGGTAAAATTAAATTCTATATATAAAAGGTACTTTTGATATTCCTACTGACCTCTTTCAGTCACCATCAGCCTGTCGCGTTCATTCTGTTGAGAACGAAGCAATTCTGAAGCTGCAGAACGCGATCGCCGTGCTCGCAACTGTGCATCTTCAAGTCTGGCTACACGTCGGTCGCTCTGCTGCTTCCTCGATATTTTTATGAACTAAAGCAGATCGATTGCACTGAAAAAGAAGAAAGTTAAAACAAAAACATATAAAATTGCGAAACATTAAAAAAGGAACTGAATAATATTGCTAAGTTCGTTGACGTCTTTGTTCTTGGCGCCAACAATAGCTCGTTAAGTCAGCCAATCGTGATTCTTATAATTGATTTGAATATAGGGAAATACTTTTTCAACCAATTCTTCTTTTGACGTCACTAAATTGTAGAAGTAATGTACTAACAATAATGACAAATTAATACATCTTGTTACAAATCTCTTCTACATACGATTTAATAGATTTTGAAATATAAACATAAAGATAAAATAAAATTCTATATAAAAAAAATACTTTTGATATTCCTACTGACTTCTTTCAGCCACTATCAGCCTTTGAATCTAATCATTGATTCATCGTTAGCCAAAAACTGATCTGGTTTTAAACATTTTAGATTTTATATGTTGTTTATAGGTAAGGCATTAACGTTGTGGAGGCTTAAAGACATTGTAATTTATTTTTAACAAACACTGTTTATTCCACTTTTTTGTGACGGTATAACCCTACCGGTTTCAAGGCTTTCACCTCATCTTCAGGGGAGCGCAAACAAGACTTCTTCTCTTGTTTGCGCTCCCCTGAAGATGAGGTGAAAGCCTTGAAACCGGTAGGGTTATACCGTCACAAAAAAGTGGAATAAACAGTGTTTGTTAAAAATAAATTACAAATTTTAGATTTTTTTTTAATAATTTATTTAGGAATGGTCGCACTTTATATGAGCCGTTAATTTTGAAAGTGACCTAATTACATTTATATTTAAATTGAGATATTTAAGAGTTTGAGTTTCAATCAAATTAAAAATATACGTACAGGATAACTATGTGTAATACTTCTTAAGTGTATCTAAGAGAGTTAAATTTATAATTCCTATTAAAATAATAGCAAATTATTAAGTGAATATATGTGTTTTCTTACCATAAATAGAGTTAAGCCACTTTCAAAATTAACAGCTAAATTTGCTATAAAATTTGAAAGAACCCAAGTCCATTCGGCATCATTTAAAATGCTTAAAAAATTAAAATGCAAAAATATTTTTTCTTTCTTCCTCAACGTAATTTTTTTTATGCAAGCTTTTCGACAACGGCAATCTTAGTTTTGGAAAACTTTTGCAGGAATAATGTTTCCAGTTTGAGGTTGTTTATTAGATGAAAACATTATTTTCAATAATGTTTTCATCTTTTCCCTGTATTTCGTTTAATTTTCGCACTTTTTGGATGTATGTGTCACCATTCTTTTCTCTGTTGTTATCTATATAGTATTTTTATCCTCTGATGACGAATATTGTTCTACAATTCTCATTCTTTTTCGATTTTTGTTGAAATCATTACTTGTTACTAATTCGTCTTCACTCTCTGAATTAAACGGTCTTGTTGTTTTATTCTTTCCCGTGGGTTTAATAATTTCTATAATTTTATATTGGGTCCTTACATGTGAAATTGGCGTTTTGTTTGGGAGGAACATAAAGTTGATTTTTTTTTAATATAATATATTTATTTAATCAAAGTATGTACCATTGCTATCTATGCACTTTTGCCATCTCATAGGTAGTTCATCGATCCCTTTACTAAAAAAACCATTCGGACGGGAATCAATAAAATCTTTGAAGTCGGTTTGGACTGCCCCATCGGAGTTGAATTTTTTCCCTTGCAAGAAGTTATCCAAATTTCGAAAAAAATAGTAATCTGTTGGGGCAAGGTCCGGAGAGTACGGTGGATGTCTTAGACATTCCAATTGAAGCTCTTCTAATTTGGTAGCCGTCTGTTGTGCAGTGTGTGGTCTAGCGTTATCATGAAGCAGCAGTGGCCTAGAGCGATTAACCAGCCTCGGTTGTTTAGCAGCTAGCTTTTCCATCATGGTTTGCAGTTGCTGACAATAGACATCTGCCGTAATCGTCTGGCCAGATTTAAGAAAACTGTAGTGAACGACACCAGCACTAGTCCACCAAACGCTCACAAGTAACTTTTTTGGAGTCAATTTTCGCTTGGGGCATGGTTTGGCTGGTTCGGCAGGGTTCAGCCATTGCGATGAGCGCTTCCGATTATCATACAGGATCCACTTTTCATCACAGGTAATGATTCGATTCAAAATCCCTTCATTATTGTGCCGGTTGAGTAATGCAACGCAGCAGTCAACGCGCGTTTGTTGATTTGCTTCACTCAATTCGTGAGGTACCCACCTTTCAAGCTTTTTCACCTTCCCAATTTGCTTCAAGTGGATTAAAACAGTTTTATCACTAACACCGCAGCCTGCAGCTAACTCAGACGTGGTTTGCGATGGATCTGCTTCCACAATAGCCTTCAATTCTTCATTATCAACTTTGGTCTCCGGCCGTCCACGGGGCTTTTTCTGCAGGTCGAAATTTCCAGAACGAAAACGTTGGAACCAAAAACGCACTGTGTTTTCTTTTGCGGCACCGTCGCCATACACATCATTAATCCTTCGAGCCGTTTCTGCAGCACTGGTGCCACGGTGGAACTCGTACTCGTAAATAACGCGATATTTCAAGTTTTCCATTTTGTAAACTGAGTGACGCAAAGAAAAAAAACAATTTAGGAAAAAACAAATGAATTATAATTTTCGAAACACAAATACTTGAGTAAATAGCTGTATAAATTTGAATTTGAAATTCCTAACCAAAGAGAAGATATTTGAGATCAAAGTTGCCAGTACGGCCAAACGCCGGTTTCGTATGTGGGGACCTAATATTTGAAATTTAATTGTAAGTGCTTTATTTTTTAAGTTTAAATTCATTTATAAAATTGATTAGACATAGGTACTGATTATTCTACTAAATAAATAGACTGTCAAAAAAGTTAGGTGAACTTTTTAAATATGAATCAATACTAATTAATTAAAATTACCTTCATCACTGCCCTCAAACGTTTGAAAATCCGCACTTTTGGACATTATCAATAATGGATTGGACTTAGGTCACTTTCAAAATAATGTTTCTAATATTGCATTTAATAAGTTGGGATAATTTCTTTGTTCATGTGGTATTCCAAGTTTAAAATTTATGAATCTTTTTTAACTCTTTTGAGTGATTTTGTTCACATGTTCTATAAATGAAAGTTTTTCATCAAATATAATTCTTAAGCCCGTTATTTTTTAACCTAAATATAATCTCAACAACTTACCACAATCACTGAAGTCAATTTTATCACAACACAACCATTTTTTATTAAAATTTAATACAGATATAGTATATAAAGTTTTCTTTTAAGCGCGAAACAAAGAACGCTCTCGAAATACAAAATGGCCGACATAAACATTGTATATTTTTACGTCAGCTAATTGGCGCTCATGTCGCGTATTTACTTTTCAATAAACGTATTTAAAAATTTAAAATGTATTATTTATAAAATTTATTATTTATTATTGAACATTAAATTATTTAATATTTTATTTATATACGAGGCGTATCCAGAAAGTAAGTGTACTGAGGCTCTCACGACCGGATGGATTTTATTTTCGACATGTTGGCTACACTTCCGTGTAGCTTGACCCTTCCCCTCCGCAACGAGACCGGTTCGAGGTCAGTACGTCGAGAAGTGTCGACGTGACAACACGTTTCGTGAAAAATGTCAATCCAATCTCCCGCCAAGTGCGAAATACGCGGCGTCATCCGTTATCTCGTTTGGAAGAGAAAACCTCCGGTTGAGGTTTATAATGAGGTGAAAACTGCATATGGTGATAAAGCTATGAATCTTACGAGTGTGTACAAGTGGTGTCGCGAGTTAAAAAACGGTCGTACGTCTGTGCATGATGATCAGAGGAGCGGAAGACCTTCGATTGTGACGAAATTGTGGAAAAAATCGAAAATGCGCTCCGTGACGATCGCAGATTGACTGTGGATGAACTTTCTGCGATGTTTCCGCAAATCTCCAAATCTCTACTACACGAAACCATCACAGAAACCCTCGGATATCGGAAACTGTCCGCGAGGTGGGTCCCAAAACAGCTGACAGACCAACACAAGTTAAATCGAGTGGAGGCCGGGCAAGAGTTTTTGAGGCGCTGCAAACTCCATGGAGATGAATTTCACCGCTCCATCGTTACTGGAGATGAAACTTGTGTTGCACACTACACGCCTGAAACCAAAAGGCAGTCTCAACAGTGGCGTCACACCTCTTCACCCTCCGCCAAAAAGTTCAAAACCACAATTTCAGCCAAGAAAATCATGGCATCCGTGTTTTGGGACTGTCAAGGCATAATTTTAATTGAATATATGCCTCAAGGGGAGACCACCAACTCTGCAAGATACTGTGAGACCCTAAAAAAATTGTGGAGGGCGATTCAGAACAAGAGGAGAGGCATGCTGACAAAGGGAGTCTGCCTGCTGCACGACAATGCCAGACCACACACGGCCAACGCCACGAAGGAACTGCTCGCCTCGTTTAAATGGGATGTCCTGAACCATCCCGCGCATTCCCCTGACCTAGCACCTTCAGATTACTATCTCTTTACCTCCCTGAAGCTGCACATGGGTGGAAAAAGGCTTTCAACCGACGAGAAAGTAAAGGAGGAGGTGGAGAAGTGGACGGAAGGGTTGGCGGGAAACTACTTCGAGGAAGGCATCAAAAAGTTGATACCCCGCTTCACCACCTGCATTGAGAGGAATGGCGACTATGTCGAAAAATAGCTTACATATGTACTACGGTAACCACGAAATTTTTTTGTTTAAATAAAAAAAATTGTAACCTACAAAAATTCAGTACACTTACTTTCTGGTTATGCCTCGTATTTACCTAAATAACTTGCAATTTCTGCAATTTAGTGACGTCAAAAGAAGAATTGGTTGAAAAAGTATTTCCCAATAGTCAAATCAATTATAAGAATCACGATTGGGTGAGTGAACGAGTACGAGTTTTTGTTCTAACTTTCTTTCTTCTTTTTCAGTGCAATCGATCTGCTTTAGTTCATCAAAATGCCGGGGAAGCTGCAGAGTGACGTGCAGCCAGTCTTGAGGATGCACGGTTGCGAACACGGCGATCGCGTTCTGCATTATTGATTCAGATCTGCTTCGTTCTCAACAGAATGAACGCGACAGGCTGACAGTGGCTTAAAGACGTCAAAAATAATGTATACCCACAAGCATTGTGAAATTAAACATATTAGAAACATGTGCTTTCTCTTTTCTTTCTTTTCCATTTAACCAGACTGAGCCACAGCAACGAGTGGCCGGGTACAGCTAGTATATAATAAATTAATTCCGAAATAGCACATAAAAGATATCTAAAAAAACTGCAGAAAATACATTTAAGAAATAATACATAAAAAGGTCCGGGCACATCCCACAACATTCTCTCGGCCGAGATACTCTCCACTAATGTAGGGCGAGCCCTACATTAGTGGATTTTCTATTTATCTTCTTTTTTTCGTTCTTGTTGACAGTTAACCTGAGGTGGTGTATGTGGGTTTACTTTTTATTTTGTTTTCTGGCATAATATTTTTTTGTTTTTTTTAGTTTATATGTATATGGGTGTGGGCTGAAAGCCACCCGATGTCCTTGCAGTCGGGCTCGCCCTACATTAGTGGAGTGTATCTCGGCCGGGAGAATGTTGTGGGATGTGCCCGGACCTTTTTATGTATTATTTCTTAAATGTATTTTCTGCAGTTTTTTTTAGATATGTTATATGTGCTATTTCGGAATGAATTTATTATATACTAGCTGTACCCGGCCACTCGTTGCTGTGGCTCAGTCTGGTTAAATGGAAAAGAAAGAAAAGAGAAAGCACATGTTTCTAATATGTTTAATTTCACAATGCTTGTGGGTAAACATTATTTTTGACGTCTTTAAGCCACTGTCAGCCTGTCGCGTTCATTCTGTTGAGAACGAAGCAGATCTGAATCAATAATGCAGAACGCGATCGCCGTGTTCGCAACCGTGCATCCTCAAGTCTGGCTGCACGTCACTCTGCTGCTTCCCCGGCATTTTGATGTACTAAAGCAGATCGATTGCACTGAAAAAGAAGAAAGAAAGTTAGAACAAAAACTCGAACTCGTTCACTCACCCAATCGTGTTTCTTATAATTGATTTGACTATTGGGAAATACTTTTTCAACCAATTTATCTTTTGACGTCACTAAATTGCAGAAGTTGCAAGTTATTTAGGTAAATACGAGTACATTACAAAAAACTAACAATAATGACAAATTAATACATCTTGTTACAAATTAGCAAAAATGTGGCAGTTCGTTAAAATCAAATGTGACGGTTGTTAAAAGTTTTTAATTTAGTTACATGAAACACGTGAAACTTTTAATAATTTAAATGTATAAAACTTACACAAATACATACCATGAATTCAAATGAAAATCAATCGACACAGTTCAAATTCACCGCTGATTGCACTGAAAAATAAAAAAATCTGTTAAAAAAACGAAGTGAAACAGCAAATGACATATTACGAAATGACGCATTAATAAGATTTTTTTAAGAAACTTCGTATGGGTGCAGAAATAAGATAAAAATATAGTAATCTTCAATATTTTTATTAAATAATTAAATATTTAGTAATTAAAGTTAAAAATTGGTGCATTATATTTAATAAAAAGTAATATCGCCGCCTTTTCAGGTTCCAGTCTGTTTCGCAGAGGTTCATAAATTAAACCCGCGCTACTGAACAATTGTTCACTAGGAACATTGGCTGGTGGTGGCGATAAAAATCTGCGTGCTATTGTTGATAATATTTTCAATTCTTCTCGAACGCTCCACCATTTAAGTGGATTTTCATTAATATTGACCCTTTTTTTATTGCGGTAAGATAGCAATTCTTTCTTGAGTACAGCGTCAGCGCTACCATTTTCTGGTGTTTATTGACTCTCATCTTCACTTGACAAATCCAGCATCATGGCAAGATCGTTTTTTAAGCATGGCTTTCTGACCGTACCGGACGCCCCTGGTTGTTCCGTATCTTTTTCCGAGAAATCTCTCATTCTCATTATTTTAGCCCCTTCGGAATTAACAGAACCTGAAACGTCATCCTCAGTGTTTCTCATCTTCCAAATATCTTCTTTAATATTTTCCTCGATCACTGGTGTAAAAAACTTGTGCTTATAGCGAGGGTCTAAGTAGGTGGCGATGACATATAAATTGTTATTTTCCAACAAAGTAGAAAACTTTGCTGAAAGTTCAGTTTTCAGAGTCGTTACGGCCAGTCGAATAGGATCAAAATCGTGTGATCTTGTTAGTCAAGTTTTTTTCCAAGCATTTGAATTATTGGAATTACATATGAAATAAGGACATGAGAGTTGCTTAGTTCCCGCGCGACTTCCTCGAAAGGTTTTAATAACTCAATAGAACATTCAATGATTTTCCACTCTTCTGGAAAAATAGGGTCAATCTCACTGTCATTGATATAAAGACTTAAGGCATCATTTACCTTTAAAAAACGCTCAAACATGTAAAATGTACTGTTCCGTCGCGTTATACAATCTTGGAACACTTTGAGATACGGTTGATTCAGTCTGTCCTGATTTTTTTGCAGTTGTTTCTGAGCGATAGTGGAATGTTTAAAATGAGTCAAAATTTTCTTACATTTTTGTTTGACTATTTTTATGTTTTCTTGCGAATGTAAACAACTGCGAATAGCACGTTGCATCTTGTGGACTGTACAATCCATGTCATTGAATGCTGCTAATCGCATAGCTCTTTTCATATTGGAGCCTTCGTCTCGAGTTAGGCAATGCACTTGTTCTTTTTTAATATTCCAGTCAAAATTTTCAGCAGTGTGACGGTCGTCGAATGTCTCGCATTTCAATACAATTGATGATCTATCAAAGTTTTCTGCTATTCCATGACAAGTCAGGCTAAGCAAAGAGGCATTTGAGCTTAGATCCGACCAAATGTCAGAAGTAAACGACATGTAATCAAATGTTTCGATCAATTCTTTAACTTTTTCAGCAACTTTGCCATATAGTTCCTTGCACACAAAATCAGTAAAACAATTGCGCCCTCTTAAATTATGTCTTGGTGCTAATTCTTGTATCAGTCTGCGAAAACCAAGCCCCTCTACAATGTTAAACGGTAAATTTTGAAGTGCAACCATTTCTCCAATGAGTTTGTCATTTTTTTTCGAATTGGAATTGTCAGTGTCCCACTTCTATTCCTTTAGAACTACTTCATCTAACGAGAGCTGCTTCTTTGCTTCTTGTCGAGGAGTGACGATTTTATCGTAAAAAATACACACATAAATTATAACTTGTGAAAACTGATGATAAACAGATTTAAAAAAGCGCGTGGTAGAACATGAAATGAAATTGCACTGCAATTAGAAAACACTATTATAAGAAGCTAATTTGGCTATTTTGTTTTTTGAATCATTAGTTAATTGGCCTACGGTTAGAGCTAGCCATTCAAATTAAATGTAAAAATGCCACAAGAACAGCACCAGGTAAGGTTAATTAACATTTTTATGATAAAACTTACCTGTGTCAGCTTTTATCTTCTGCAATTGTTTTGTTTTATTCGAGGTTTCAAAGAAACTAAACTTCTGGGTGATGATTTTTCAAGGACGAGGTGGTACGGCCCTTGTGATAGTAGGTTTTATTGCATATTTTACAATGAGCCTTATCCTGGTCATGTGCATCTGGTTTAAAGTAAGTCCAAATCTCACTTTGTGTCGGTGGTGACATTGTAAATTCAGTTGTCCAATAAACTATTAACTGCAGAAAACTCGCTTAACACACAATACTCACTGTATACTCACAACAACACTCAAAAACTGAAATGTTCATACGATAAGCGCAACTAAACACGTTGTGATTGATTTACAAAAAACACATGATAAACAATAACAAACACGTCGGATCTTGTCACCGACATCTTCGCTCCTATTGGTCAATCAGCACGTGCTCATGGCACGCGCCCCACTCGCCGGCCCCACCCAATTTCTTTCTTGTCGCGACCTGCGGTACATCTGCATGAACATCCGCATTGATTGATGCGGATGCAGATGTCCAAATCCATGCGGAAGTTCCGCAATTGCGGATGCGGATGTGAATATCCGCAACATCCCTAATACATACTATGTTGGTATCAATAAACCTATATTTATTTATTTGACAATTACGATATCAATTCGTGTTAAACATTCGAATTATTTTGTAGGATGTATATTCCAAAATATTTGAACAGTTAACATTCCTGTTATAAAATATGTAAAAATTGTCCATAGGCCCGCCAGTTTATCAGCCACGACGGCAGAGACCTCATTCATCAAGAAGCTGAAGTCTTCGGGTCGTAGCCTGGTGGTGTTCTACGGCTCACAGACTGGCACTGGAGAGGAGTTCGCCGGCCGTCTGGCCAAGGAGGGCGTCCGCTACAAACTCAAGGGAATGGTGGCAGATCCCGAGGAGTGTGATATGGTATATTAATTTTACTCAGTATAAATAACATCATCAACTCAACAGAACCCGCGATAACTTTAGTCGGTGTGTGCAAAAATCTCTACACTTGATATTATATACGTTGGTTAAATACTTATATGTATGAGAGGATGTTAAGATCTGCGTGAAAGGGAAAAATATAGCATGGAGAGTATTTGTCGACGTAAGAACACGAAATGTCGAGGAAGCAATGGAAGGAAAGAGAGAGTATAAATAACGAAATATGAAAATAAAAATATTGTTTGAGGAAAAAAATATGAAACTCAGAGAAATTGAGCATGAATGCGGTGAGAAATATGAAAATATTTTCGAAGGAAAAAATGATACGGGTGGAATGATTGGAACCAAAGATCAGAATGGAAGGGTTCTGTCAGATGAAGAAAGGGTTTGTTTGAGATGAAAGGAATATTTTGAACTACTGTACGAGAAAGGTGATACTAGTAGAAACAACGGCGAGTGTCATACTGTCATACAGCTGAAAATAACGAGTGTTTAGAAAATGGTAATGATATACGTCTAGAAGAAGTACGAATGGCTGTAAAAGACATAAAAAAGGAAAAGTGTTAGATTGTGCTGAAGTGAACATCGAACTAAAGTACGAGTATGTGGGGGTGATCAAATGATCGACTGACTGATACAGTTTTTCTACAAATGAGAATCTGACTACACCCCGAAAGACTGGAAGGAGTACAGTGATAGTTCCGTTATATAAAGGTAAGGATGCAAGCATCGAGCGTGAAGTTACAGAGCCACTAGTTCACTAAGTGTAGTAAATAAACTGTACGGAAAAAATGTAATAGAAAGAGTGAAAAGAAAGTGTGGTTAATTCAAGTGGAAGAGGATTCGTAGATCAGATTTTCTAGAACGTATGCTTGTGGAAAAAAATATATGGCACAAAATAAAAAGGTATTGTGCATTTGTAGATTTGGAAAAAGCATGTGACCGCTGATAATGGCAAGCTATGGAAAATATTGAATAAATATGGTGTTGAATATAAATGAATACGCGACGATATTATTAGCATCATGTGATCGTGATGTTGAGTACTCCTGGATGAAACTTAAAATAAATGGTATAACTATAGTCATCGGTACAATCTACCGTCCTCCAAACTCTAATCTCAACACTGCTCTAGATGTTTTAAGTGAACATTTGTCACGATTTCTGCCATGCTGTGACCATATATTTTTCATGGGTGACCTGAACATCAACCTTTTAAACACGACCACTGCTTTCTATAAAAAAATCCAAGATGTGATTGATTCTTTTGGACTCTCACAATTGGTTTCGGAATCCACCAGGATTACTGACTATAGTGAGACACTATTAGACGTTTTTTGCACCGACTCGAAGCATGTGGTTCTATCTGTGGGAGTCTATCACTGTAGTAATATAAGTGATCATGGTATGGTGGTTGGTGTCTTGAACCTCCCAAAGCAAAAGGCCCCACCATGTACCATTGAGTATAGAGATTTTACCGCTGCTAACCAGAATGAGCTCTACGTCGCGTTGAGTCGTGTGCCGTGGTATCGTATCTATCGTGAGGGAAGCGTAGGTGGTAGGGTTGAGGTGCTAAATTCGTTATTGCATGACATTTTGGAAAGCCATTTCCCACTCAAAAGGAAAACTTTTTACCGCTCGCGTAGTCCATGGTTTACAGCTACAATACGGATGTTAATCAAGTCGAGAAACAGGGCGGAAAATAAATTCAAAAGGACAAAGCACCCATTACATGAATATAAACAACTTCGAAATCAAACGAATAGTGCCATAAGACGTGGAAAAAGGGCTTAACTTCTCTAATTTTGTTAACTGCAATGCTAAAAACCCAAAGGGGATGTGGAAGAACCTGAACTCGTTGATAAATCCAAACAAAGGAACGTCTGGTGGAGTTCCATCCCATTTGACCAATTCTGATGATTTAAACAATATTTTTGCGTCAGCGAGTCGGAGTGATCTGCCCGACACAACTCTTTTAAACTATTATGAAAACAGTCGTAGGGAAGGAAATTCAACGTTTGAGTTCTCATTCGTCACACCCGAACAAGTCGAAAAAGCTCTTGAATTTATTAAATCGAATGCAGTTGGTGCTGATGGTATTCCGATAAAATTGATACGACTCTGTTTACCATTTATTAAGGACATACTTGCGGGAATTTTTAATACATCTCTTCACGAGAAAATATTTCCATATGTTTGGAAGTCTGCTCTAGTCGTCCCAATTTCAAAGAAACAAAACGTCGTTGAATTTAAGGATTTACGCCCAGTAAATATTCTCCCAGTCATATCAAAGATTTTGGAGAGATTGGTGTTCCTTCAGATATCAGATTATCTTCTATCCAATGACCTATTGCCCAAGTATCAATCTGGCTTCAGGCCTAAATATAGCACAACGACGGCACTGAGCTGTGTGGTGGATGACATCAGGGGATCCGGGAATCAGATAAGGGAAAGGTTACTGCTCTGCTTCTGCTGGATTATTCAAGAGCTTTTGATACTGTCAATACAGATCTCCTTGTCTCTAAACTATCCTTTTTGGGGTTCTCAAAGAGTGCATGCCAGTGGCTAAAAAGTTTCCTAACTGGTAGGAGTCAACGAGTTGCTACTAGAAACCAGGCTGGACTACGGGTGTTGTCCCACCCCATGAGCCTTAAAAATGGATGCCCCCAAGGGTCACTACTGAGTCCCCTACTCTTTAGCCTATATACATCCGATCTTCCAGGTGTGATAAGGAACTGTAGCTACCACACGTATGCGGACGATACTCAACTTTATTATTCATTTGGAAGTGATGAGGTTCAGTCTGCCACTCAACACATAAATGACGATCTCGAGCGGCCGATGATATAGTCTAAGAGGCATGCGCTTCTCTTGAACCCTTCGAAATCGGTTATGATTGTTATGGGTACAAGACAACAAGTCGAAAAGTTGAACGAGCCTTTGGAAATAAAGATTGGTAACGCGACTGTGCCTACAGAGAGCGTGGTGCGCAATTTAGGTGTGTATGTGGAATATGACTTAAAATTCGAGGCTCACGTTAAAACTAAATTACAATGGGCTTTTTCGCGGCTTAAAAATATTTATCGCGTCCGTCAAAACCTGTCGATTGAGGCTAGACGTAGAATAATCGACGCGCTCACTATCCCAATAGTCGAGTATGGTAATTGCATCTATGGACCGTGCCTTTTAAAGAAAACCGAAAAAAAGTTGCAAAGATTACAAAATGCTTGCTGTAGGTATTGTTTCAACATTCCCCCCAGAGGACACATCACCCTTTTTTGAGAGCTTTTAAAATTATTGACATGAAAGAGATGGTTTCTTCACTTAAGCGTGCTCATGCATAAAATTACCAGTACAAAAATGCCACTTTATCTCTTCGAAAAACTGAATTGGGCTAGAAACTTTCACGGCTACGAAACTAGAAGCAGAGAGACTCTTTTACTTATCCCAAACCATAATCTAACAATATTCAAAGGATCCTTCTCATACTCAGCCAGCAAATGCTGGAATGAGTTGCCCCAGACCTTGAAGGAGCGGGTGAATAGTTAATCGGGGATTGTGCGTCCGTGTTTGTGCATTATCTTCTCATTCATTCTTTTAAAACTGCTTAACTATTTCAATGTATTACTGCCTAACTATTTCAATGTTGTTTCAACTATTTCTTTTCCCATTTGTCATTTTGTAAAATTTGGACTCCTTTGAGGCTTTTCTTTTTTGCGTTCTTGCTGACAGTTAACCTGAGGTGGTATATGTGGGCTTACTTTTTATTTTGTTTTCTGCCATACGTTTTTACTGCCTAACTATTTCAATGTTGTTTCAACTATTTCTTTTCCCATTTGTCATTTTGTAAAATTTGGACTCCTTTGAGGCTTTTCTTTTTTGCGTTCTTGCTGACAGTTAACCTGAGGTGGTATATGTGGGCTTACTTTTTATTTTGTTTTCTGCCATACGTTTTTGTTTTTTTATTTATTCTTTAATCTAGATATGCGGGGGTGTGTGATGGAAGCCCCCCGATACCCGTGCGATCGGGCTCGCCCTACATTGGTGGGGTGTATCTCGGCCGGGGGAATGTTTGTGGGATAAGCCCGGAACTTTTAATGTCTTCTCTCTTGAATGTATTTTTTTTTGTCATCTATTTATTTTCTGTTTTTTTATCTTGTTCTACGTGTTCAAGGGTGTGGGCTGAAAAACATCTGGTGTCCCCGTGGCTGGGCTCGCCCTATATTGGTGGGGTGTATCTTGGCCGGGGGGATGTTATTAGATGAGCCCAGACCTTTTGATAGCTTCTGTTTTTTTATGTATTCTCTTTTTAATGTGTTCTTGAAATGTGTCTAAATGTATTATGTACATACTATGTTGCTATCAATAAACCTGTATTTATTTATTTATTTATATATGGTATTAGAGTGAACGGTGTCTTGACTAAGTGGTTTAATATTTCATGAAGGGTAAAGCAAGGATGCGTTATGTCACCTTGGTTGTTGAATATTTATATCGATTGGTGTGTGTGTGTGAAGGAACTACAGAGGTAAATAGGTGGCATACAAATGTCGAATGGGATTGCTGTATGCTGATGACATGGCGGGGAACGAAGACGAATTATAGAGTTTAATAAGTTAATTGTATGAGAGAAGCGAAGAGAAACGTCTGAGAATAAATGTTGCGAAATCCAAAGTAATGGTGATAGAAAAGTGTGAAAGGAAAAGTATGACCGATGTATGGGTGAACAATTAAAGATTAGAGGAAGTTGAGGAATTCTGCTATTTAGTTAGTATTTTCTCAGATGATTACGAGCGATATCGACGGCGTGTAGCGATAGAAAAAAAGTAAATTGGGCTCTAAAACAAATAACATATACTTGAACAGGACAAATCAAAAGCTGCTAAGATGATAGTACACAACAGTATTTTAGTACCAACGTTGATATATGGGAATGAAACGTGGACGTGGAAAAGTACTGAAGGGGGCGAATAAATTCTGTAGAAATGCGTGCACTGAGAAGAATACATGGAGTGATAATGTATGATAGAACATGGGATTAAGTGATTATATATGAATGTGAACTTTAAGCTGATGTGTTGAGTAAGATGAATAATAGCACTCTGAGATGGTTTGGGCACGTAGAACGAATGAATGAAGAAAGACTAACAAAATATATACACAGCAAATGTGAGTGGAACGCGGGGTAAAGGAAGACCAAAGAAAGTGTGGTTAGATCAAGTGTACGATATTTTGAAAGAAGGAAATGTTAAGAGTTAGTGAGAATGAGAGTTCTATGAGAAAGTCTATGGATGCAGAGGAGGCGAATGATGTGTCGCGATAGCAAAGTCTAGCGTTCTCTGCCTACCCCGACAAGGAGATGGCGTGATGATATGTGTGTGTGTTAAACAGTTCAATTTAATTCATAAAAAATATTTCATACAATGCTTACTATAAAAAATTGGTTCGAAAATTGACTGTCACGTTGATATCGTTTATATCATTCCATTGTTCAATTTTGGTTATTCTGGTACTAACTTAGTTAATTTAAACAATTAAACTGATTTTTATATTGACATACACATATGTCTCTGTGTTAAAATAGTTTTTTTTTTATATCAGGATATCAATTACAAATGTAATCAACTGTTTCAAATCCATTTACGCACTTAGTTTAGTACAGTGGCATCTTATATAATTAGTGTTGTAATTATTATTATTATAGGAGTATTAACAAGTATTAATATTTATTTTGTAAAATCACTACATACTCAAACTGGAATGAGATACGAAATGATGAAACGAGGGAACAGTTTTGTGATTGAAATTAAATGTTTAATAATCATGACTTGAACAATTTCTTATCGCAGTAGAATGAAGGCATTTTATTATCTCTTTCGTTTTAAAATATGCTTTTACATTTTTTTATGTAATTAGTATATGTATGAGAACTCTATTTTTCTATTATAAACGCACCTATAAAATCGCTAAGTTTTTATGCATTGTTAAATTAATACTTCTGGCTACTAAAATCTTCAATCATATTTTCGTATTATATTCGATTTCTTGTATTAGATACTAGCTAAAGATGTTTCATATTATCACAAAAAATATAGTTTGTTGTTTTTAAAAAATAGGCGACGTCTGGTGTTATTCTCGGTTTCAAGTTGGTCACACTCGTATTCTACAATTATGCACTAGTTTCCGGAAGGCCCGGCCCAATGATCGTGATTTTTTTAGATGAATGTTACAACAATTAAAATACATAGTAATTGACATGTGGAAGTGAAGCTTGGGCTTGACAGAGGAAGGATACAAATAAGATTAATGCTGTGGCTAAGGCGTGTGCACTAAGGAAATATTGTGAAATGTCAATGTATGAAAGAAGGCGGAATTAAAACAGAAATAAATGTATTGATAAAATGGATTTGGGCATGTAGAGAGAATGAATGACTGCGCGAGTTACAAATCAAAAGTGCAAGGTGTGCGTGGAAAAGGTAGACGGAGGAAAACGTTGCTGGACCAAATAAACCAGATTTTGAAAGAAGGTAAAATAAGAAGTATGAAAAATAGAATATTGTACGTGACGAGATGTATGAATGTAGAGGAGGTGAAATTTATGTGCTTGGATATAAATATTTAGAGATCTATTATCTCTGCCAACCCCGCAAGAGACACGATATGATATTATTAATGTTTGTGTGGATTTAAACATTATTATCGTTAACTAAACTATACAATACTTACTATTCATATAAAAATTGTAAATATACACAAGTTGGAATACCCTTTAAAGCATAACAATGGATTATTAACATTGTGAAGCCCTTCAACAAAAAGTTTTTGTCTCCTTATTCCTTTAAATATTCAAAACATATTTGATTTAGTATAATCATCATTCTTGTCTCAAAGTAATTGATAGTAATAAATACAGAGTGGGGCATGAACCTTACTACAATAATACATTTTAATTGCTGTAAAAATAAAAAAAATAAAAATTTCGATTTTATATTTTCAGAATAATTATAATACATACATTTTTTAATAATGGAGAGATATTTAAACGCATAAGGAATTAGGGCGGTTCAACTGTACATATTTTGAATTCAAGTCCCCGATTTCAGAATAATACGCATTGAGAAATAAAGGAAGACACGATATTGCGAGGAATATAATACGGATTGTGGAGCAGTTTAACGAGATAGGAAATGTCCAAAGGAAGCCATACGAACGAGATCAGACAGCTCGGATAACGAATAAGATCACCACAGTAGCCGCCGCCATTCAAAGTGATCCGACGATTTCAATACAATAATTAGCATTGGACGTAGTCATCAGTCGAAGGAGTGTATCCCGTATATTACACAAGAATTTGAATTTATTCCTTAGCAAAATTCAACTGGCACACAGTCTAAATCCAGGGGACCAGACAATTTGCCTAAAAAAATGTTGTAATTTGCGGATGTCCAAACTTTATTAATTGCGTGTTTGTGTCCATTTTGATCTTCACGGCAATGTCAATAAACAAAACTTCCATATTTGGGCTTTGTAAATTTCCCAAAAAAGCCTTTTCTAGTGGCGCAACATAAATTTTTAACTTTCAATACTCATTTAATCTCCATATGCATTGGCTCAGAAGTGCATGCATTAAAACATGGCGATCGACCTTGTGCAAACATCTCTGAATCACTACAGTATCTTGACAGTCCAAATATAATTCAATATGCATTATACTGTACATTGAGTCTTTTTAAACCTCTGGATATACATACCTAAAGTTCGCTTGAATACAATGACATGCAATATGATTTAAATAGTTGTTTTTTTTATTGTCACTGCATTATTTAAAGCACATTTGTCTTTGTCGATGAATATCTTCCGTTTTTCCTACTGGAGGACAGAATGTGACCCAAATATTCTGGGATTTCAATTTTAATGCCCTGTATGATTTCAGGTCTTTTTTTGTATTTAAATACATCTATTGATTTCGTAGCATTTTCCTTGCGTTAATCTTTTAATGCATATGTTTTCCTGTATCTTATTAGCCGCTTTAGGTAAATTCAATAAAGAATTTTGCAACAAAAATAGTTCAACGAAATAGCAGCAGAGTACCGGCCGATATCTCGTAACTTGTCGTGAGAACCTCGGGTTTGATTTGTCAAGAGTAAGTATGATTTCTAAAGTACAAGTTGCACACAATAAACCAGTATGTATATGCACATATGCTATACATTACATATAATTGATTACCACTCATCCTAGCTCGCCCTAGCATCATAAATATTCGTTTTAACGACTTATTACTCTCATTTATTTATTTGACGACTATATTCAGGAAATTAGCTTATTTTTATTTGTAAATAGGTTGTTCCTGTTCCTGTTACGTTTTCAATGAATTAACCCGTCTTGTTAGATTATTTTAGTAGTTAGGAATAGTTTTTAGTAGACTAAAATGATTTCAATGATTTTTTATCTTAATATTAAATTGAGATTTACTTAACAACATGATTAAGTGTAATAATTTAGTTCTAATTTTAAATGTAATTTACGGAATACGCAAAAAATCAAAAGGATAAGATTCATTACTTGCCCACCAGTCATGATACCTTATTTCATACAATTTATATATTTGACTGCTTCAATTTCATGATTGATTGAATAAAGAAATATAAGAATTACATATTTTGGGGGTGGCACCGACCTTGCGCGTGCTGTACAAAAAATCTTGGGCTCCTCGAGACCAGTATTTAAAAAAATCTCATGCAGCAATTATTTTCGAAAATAAATTTAGAACAAGGTTCAAAATTTCAAAAAAAAAATTTTGCAACAGCTTCGTGGGAAAAAATATTGTCGTGAGTGCTTCATTGGCAGTATGGATCAACGAAATTAATTGCCAATGATATTTTAAAAGTTATTTCAAATGCCACCGAAATACAATTTATTGCTATGATGTAATTTGAATTGCCAGAGTAATAAATATATTTTAATATATACCATTACTAGCAACCATTCAGCCTCCACGAGCGAAGTCCTTCCCTAGTATTCGTCTTTTTTTTTGTCTTTAGTGCGCCGTGGCCATGTCAGTCCGCCAAACTTCAGCACGTTGCAAACTATACGTCAATGGTTCTTTTGTAACATGCTCTGCTCAACGTCTCCCGTACTTTTTCACATCCATGACCTATGTTTGCTTTCTAATCCACGTATTTCGTATTCGCTCAAGTTTCACCAGCCCCTAGCAAGCTTCCTTTTGTTCTTCTTTGTGTTGTTTTACTTTTTTGTTGAGCTTTATTGATGTCTCATATGTCATTATCGGGAGCACGCACTGACCAAATACTCGCCGTTCAATTACGCTAACTGTTAAAAATGAGGAATCCTCAGATTTCAGTGCGTTTTTACGTATCACTAGGAGATAAGCTCAAATCTGTGTCAAGTCATTATCATTTATGATACGTACTTAGTGAGATTATTGCCCCTTAATTCGTTTTTAACATGAACTTTGAGCGTTAAAAGCATTCAGAATATAAATTTTGAAGATGTTTTTCATCAGATGTGCTCCATGGTACGAGTAGCTTGGTTCTAGAATTTATTTCGTCCAATTATATATGTTTGTAAAAATGCTCTTAAAAATATTTTTTGTTTATTTCAACAAGTTTTGTTATTATAAAATCGCTCCCTCGAACTCCATGAATAAATAATTTTCTGGTACTTTTTGATCCGTTTAATACGAGTATCTATTAACTCTTTTATATTTGGGAAAAATATTTTTCTATCTATCTTGTCTTCTTCGTTTTAAGGTAAATAATGGAGTCTGATCTTTATTAGATATATTTAAAAAAAAAAAATTTCGTTTGGTATTTTGATAAGACAAAATTTGCATATCGTTGTTCACAGCAAATACCATCACTATCGGAGTTATGTTCATTTAACTTCGGATATCATGTAGTCGTATGATTATTCTATAAAGGTCTCGATGGACGAGTGAAGTCTGCCAGTAATAATAATAAGTAGTATTAGAGTAGTAAGATAAAAAGGTCTCGATGGACGAGTGAAGTCTGCCAGTAATAATAATAAGTAGTATTAGAGTAGTAAGATAAAAAATATTTATAAATTAATTTGATACTTATAAACCACATGCACACCTTCTCACAGTTAACAAAGAGAACACAACTTTTAACTAATATCCATTGTCCAATTTATTTATTGTATGTGTATATTTGCTTTTTAAAGGCTTTAACCTCACGGTTCACTCTTTTCCTGGCCCCTCTATTCCTTTGTTTCTAAGTTCGTACCACTATATGACGCCCAGTGTTGATGTTTTATATTATTATCTCTGAGCACTATGCCCATTTGAGAGCTTTAGTCTGACGATCCACTCTTCTTAGGATCCTCTTTCCTTTGCAAGCTCGTCTCACTGGATGACGCCCAAGGTTGAATTATTGTTATAATTTCTTGACACTATGATCATTTCGCTGGCTGTTTAGATTTTATTTAAAAATTTACACCACATAGAATAGCAATAACTTTTTTTGTCTAACTTCTTCCGATTTCGTTCGTCCATACGTAAGATTTCTTTTATATTTAGTATTTCGTTATTTATACATTTAACATCACCAAAATCACCCCATACGCCTGCCTCTCGACCCAACTTAATACTCCAGTGCTTAGTTCGTATTCATTCCGTTTTAATTTCATTCTGAATTTTAGTATACACGTATGTCTCTTCATCGAAAATTCAGGTATTTGACTTGTAATCATTGATTCTATATCTTGCTTGTATACATAATGTAAAATTTAAGTCTGAAAATATCTGAGATACTCCAGGCTAGACCTAATCATCTTCATTTGTGAGTTTGTTTCAGAGGGTGAATTCAAACAAACCTACATAGTTAATTGCTAAAAATGCAATATTTTCTTTTAATATGTCGTTTTATGTACCTATGTAGTCGGCGACCGTGGTTTCGATTGCTGGCGGATTCACTACCGGTCTAGTTTTATTATTAAATCAAAGTAACATACATACGAATTTATGATTTTTATAGCTTATACGTCACATCATACATTATTAAAGCCCTATTAAGCACAGTAAAAGTGGCGCTGTATAAATCTGCCAAACAAACGAGGGGCTGCAACACATTGAACGTGACATTGATCCGATGGCACACCGAAGTGAGACGATCAGAGTACGCGGCATGTTTTTTTGCTTTCGTTTTAAAGAATAGATATGACCGAAGTCATATATGTCCTTATACTCCCGACTACTAGGTGAAAAAAATGTCTGTGTCATTTGAGGGGAGTAGCACAGCGCGGGGTTTGCCTTCTGCACGGAATTCCAGTACGTTACCGCGTGGCCATACACCTCACATAACAGTATGTACAAAATAAACCAATATGTATTCTATCCACAGGATAGCGGACAATCATACTCGATCACGAAGGATTTCATATCACCGTATGCAATTTGTAACAAGTTACATATTTGTTGATTTTTGTATAATTTCCTATGTGGACATGTTTCCATGGCACTACAAAAATCAAATGGATTACTTTTCAGGAAGAGCTGACCAAGATGAAAGAGATCCCATCCTCCCTGGCCGTGTTCTGTCTTGCCACCTACGGAGAGGGTGACCCCACGGATAATGCTATGGAGTTCTTTGATTGGATTAAAGCTGGAGACGCAGACCTCACCGGCCTTAATTATGCTGTGAGTTCAATATTTTGAATATATTAGTAACAAACTCGAATTTTATGTGGTTTTTATTGCTGTTAATTTTATTTTCGTTATTTATACAGTGCTAGTTTCTGTGATTCGTGGACCAAGGCAATTTTTCCTTTGTGAGTGTTTGAACCTATTCTCAATAACCCAAGTTGTCTTCAAGTTTTCAAATTTATACACATATTTTCAAAGTAGAAAATGAATCAGGGAAAGAAATGTTTTTGTTTCGCAGAATTTAGAATTTTTTGTTGTTTTCTCAGTTTCTAGCTATTGATAAATAATCGTTATTTGGACTAACAAAAAATTTACTTATGGTTGCCAAATATCAAACTCGTAAAACATAGTTTATCTGAATGTACCTCATTTAAATATCGATTGGTAAAATATCTGTATATAATTTATAATTTAATACAATTGATAAACATTTAATATACACCTGCACTTTAAGATCTTGCTTGTCAAGTGCAAGTATCTCAACATATATTATAAATTGTAGGTTGTATATATTTTGTGTTTACTCTTCCAAATAAAAAAAACATTTAAAAAAAATACGTAGGTATATGTCATAATCATTATTTTGTATTGTGCTCATTGCATTTCGCTTGTATACAATACAACGTGGCAGATTTATCGCCATGAGGCAATTTCCGCCAACTAACCATAAATATTAAAAAAAAAACAGACTGGGATTCTTTTTTTGGTATAATCGAGAAACATGCTAGAACTGTCCATAACTGCTCATAACAAATGTACTAACAATCCTCATTTCCCGTAACAATTGTTCTAGTTTTTTTTTTTCAGAAATCAAATGAAACAGATAATTATTTACGTATGAAATGAAAGAAATGTTTTGTTTATTTGAATAATATTTAGTTGATATTTGAAACATTATCTAAATTTTATAATTTTGAGTAAACTTCATAAGTAGACGATATTAATAAGTCTTTTTCGACTTCCTGGTTCCTTATCACAGAATTGTGTTTATCCTCGCTTGACACGCTGTATTATGTCGAGAGCGAAATTTTGTTATTTTGTAAAATAACGAGCGTTGAATTTTACGATTTTGACGTTCCAATAGAAATCTTTTAAGATTATACTCGTATATTATATGTGAAAATATATATTCTATAGTTTTACAAAATTATTTTTCGTCTACTTTGTCCTATTTTGGCTAGTTGAGAGCAGAAAACTACCTGCTTGTTTTTTTACGTGACAAAATCCCTATTTAATTTATTCAATCTCTGTCATGTCCCTTTTCAATTTATTGATTTTATCTGAATTATTTTACCTTTGGCTAGTTGAGAGCAGTTTATGCTACAGTTTAAAATTCAATTATGTAATTAAATTCATTAACATTTTTTAAATGTGGTTTTTTCTATTGTCTTTTGATGGTCTTTGTTTTTTTTTTTGATAATTTAAGTGCTCTCCGTTGTATTTCGATTTTTATCATATCTTTTCACCAAATTGATTATGCACATCTTTTTAAAACTCAAGACATGAAAGTTTGTATGGTGTTAACATAAGTTGTGTCCGTTTTTTTTTCAAATGAAGAGATCAAGAGGTCACAACAAAAAAAATTACAAAAAATTTGTCAATAATGTATTCTACTTCATTATTTACAATTTCTTGCCAACGTTGTACAAGTTTTTCAATGCCTGTGCGATAAAAACCATCCGGTCTTGACTCGAGGAATTCGTCCAACCATGTCTACAATTCGGCGTCATTATTGAAGGAAACGCCGCGCAAATTGTTCGAAAGCGACCGGAAAAGGTAGAAACCGAAGGCGCGAGGTCTGGAGAATATGGAGGGTGCAGCAGGACTTCCCAACCAAGCGTTTGAATGGCATTTTGCGTAATGTTGGCGATATGAGGGCGGGCGTTATCGTGTTGCAGAATAACGCCATATTGGTGATTCGGCCTTTTTTGCTGAATTGTAGTGTTGAGCCGCTGCATTTGCAGAATGTATAGCTCCGCGTTGACTGTCTGATTGCGTTCAAGTATCTCGTAGTGGATGACGCCTTGCAAATCCCACCAGATGCAAATCATCGTCTTGCGCGGATGCAAACCTTATTTCGCTCTGGGCGTTGCTTATTGAACACAACTCACCCATTCTTTTCGTTTCTTCATATTCACATAAAGGCACCATTTTTCATCACCAGTAATGATGCGGTAAAGGAACGTTTGCTTGTGGCCATGCGTAGCTAGATGACGCGCTAGCAAACCAGCAGAAATTGTCGAACGTTGATTTTTGTTGTTTTCACTCAAAACATGTGGAACCCGAGCGCTGAATTTCTGAACTTTTCCCATTGATTTAAGATAACGGTATACAGTCATGTGACTACAATTCATCTGGTCAGCCAATTCTACAGTGGTTTGAAGGGGATCTTCATGAATAATATGGTTTAAGCGGTCCTCATCGAAGTCCACTGGTCGTCCGGAACCCTCCATGTCTTTGAGGTCGAAATTACCGTCTTTGAAACGCAAAAACCATCGACGAGCTGTCTTTTCATTCATAGCATCTTCACCGTACACTTCGCAAATATCGCGAGCAGCTTTATTCCCTCGATTGAACGCGAACAGAAAGAGGTGTCGAAAATGCTCACTTTCGTCTACTTGACATTCCATTTTGAAGGCTTGTAATCAAATAAAAAAATATATATTAACTTAAAAGTAAATACAATATCTTGTAGAGCAGAAAATTTTCTTTCTAATGACGTATACCTTTTACCATTTTGATTTACTTTTGGTGCTCATTTTTAAATTTGGTAAAAAACGGACACAATTTATGTTAACACCTAAAAGATGTAATTTATAATATATATTTGACTTTATAAATGCTGTTTTATTGCCAAGACGCACGACGATGAACTGCGAGTGATGCGCTTATTCAATTTGTTATTAACCCGAAAGCTCGTTTGATGGGGCAGAAGACAGCGTTTTCTCTTGGCTACGCTTTTAAACACTTATGATGCAATGCAAATATGCTTTTAAGTACTAATCTAATGAACGAGAAAAACAATATAATCAACTTTGTAATCCATATTGTTTTCTCTGTTTCTTTTTCCGTTAATTAACTGTATTGTTACTAATTTCAATTAGCACTTACCATATATGGCTGATGGGATGAAATGTTCATTTCTCTCAAGGTGACAACGTATCATACAAGTCTTATTAACTATAAATTAAATACTTATCCTGGATGATGTCGTAGTCTTGTTGGTAAAACGCTTGACTTTGATTTCGCCTTTTGTGAAATATTGACTTTTCAAATTGACGAGGGGTTTTCGGTTCGATTCCCGAACTTGAAAAAAAATAATAATATAAGAGTTCCCCTGATAACATTTACTCATGCGCCAAGTACGTGTGCGAGTGTTGTTGTTTTTTTCACTTGTAGTAGTACTGCCAACATGTGCAATGATGAGCCGCGAGTTTCGTGCATACTCCAGTGGCTCTAAACCAGGAAGCTCGATTACTGACTCCGCAACAGTGTCGTCTGCTAGCCACGCTCTTCAGTATCTCCAAATCACCAATTTGGATATGGATGAATAAATTAATCCTTGGCGAAATCGTCACATATTTTTAGTTATCGATTTAAATTTTCTAATGAACTATTGCTTTTTTTATTACTGGTTTCTCGTTGATTTCTCGACACAAATGCTTTTCGAAGCGACGATTTTTCTCCTGTAGCCAATTATCTCTCTTTTGCACGCCACTGTAGTTTCCCTATATATTCTTGTCTGCTGATACTTGCGCTGCAATGGCGGCAACCACCAGAGACAGTACGAGTATGTGAACTTACACAACTCAACTTTTGTCATATTACCGTCTTAACTCACAAAAGTTTTCTAAATTAAACGAAGTTTTATTGTCGTACAATGTTTGTGTGTTTACCAAGCTCAGTCAACTAGGCTTGATATATTTTTATAAACTATTGAACCGCAGTCTCTTCGATTGAAAATTCTTCCAGTTCAATATCATCGAGTCAATTTGCATTTCCTGCTGAGCAATTGTTGGGCAAAATTTTCGCATCAGCATCATTTGACCCGCAACGAAGGACATCCGTGTCAAGAGATAGCTGTTACACGCCAACTCGCACGTAGAACTAACCCTCTTCATTCACGTATTCTAACTTTTCCTAAACACTAGCTTGTCTCAGCATGACAAATAATCTATCAGCTTTCATAGTTGGTGTGGGTTGCATTTGATTAATATAGGTAAGCAGTTCGTTCATAGCATATATTTCTACAAAATGATTTATTTTAGTACGTAACTGGTTGGGCCGAGAGATAAATTTATGCGTAAGTTTCAGTAGTATCGGGGGTCAGATGATGTTCCGTTTCTGGTCGGATTTTAGTATGACATATCAAATCGTTGCCGTTTATAATACGAACTTGATCTCAAAATCGTGTCATGGAAATACCACTCTGAATGTTGATGTAAAATACCAAATTTCTATCAATTCGATTTTTTATACTTTGACCGTCATTAAAATATCATTTAAAGAAGGTGGGAAGAGATCCCGTTAATGTTACACAAGATTTGATTGGAATATTTTAGACGTAACATTAAATTTAATGAGTTATTGTCAACGTTTGGAGCAGTTCTATGTTAAGTCACATAAATATGTTTTGTGTATCAATATAATACGACCTCCGAGACCTAGTGGATAAAACGGTTGTCTTCCAACCCGGGGGTTGCGGGTTCAATTCTCGTTGGTGCCCAGATTTTTGCACAACGTTTCGAAAATTGGTTTTTATTCAAAGCCTCTTTAACATTTTTCTGGTTTGTTGGAAAAGATTACCGTATAGTAATAAATCTTCCAGGTTATTCTGTACAATGAAAGTGTAAAAGAATACACTATAATATTTAGTTGCAAATATTTCTGTATTTTGAATTGTTAATATTAGCTATTCTTCACCTGCTTAAGGTAAACATGAAAGATTTCTAGCCGCAAAAAATAAATATTTTAAGTAATTGTTTTTTCTGAAATAAGACAGATTTTAAATGAAAAGTCAAACATATTTTTTTGATATTTTATTCACTTTCTTATCTATAATTATTAAAATGTACGTTTTCTCTTTTATACATCTACATATCTCCACATATGGTGCTTTATTAAAAAAAAATTATGTTAATTTGTTGACCTGAAATCAACAAAATTATTTTACGAGAAAACTTTTGCAATTATTGTATAAACAAAATTACCTTTGGCATCCGACGCTTTTTTGATAACATAAATTTTTCATTGTTTTACTCTGTTCACGATTCTAGATATTAAACACTTGTTAAGCCCACATTTTTTTCATTTTATCATTATTTATTTTATTAAATGACAGGAATATTACATTGTTTAAGTTATTCTGAAAAAATATTGAAGTGCATTACGCATACAAGTGAGACATGATCTCCAATATATTTTTATTATATACTTTACCATATTTATTATATACTTGCAGATATTTTATTTATTTATTGAAAATATGGCAAAAGCCTACAGCTCTGAACAAAGGCATACCACCAAATTGAAACGACTCCCGTAAGTTTTTCAACCAGGCGCTACGTCTTGCTGCATTTATTCTGCTCTGAATATTCCCTTGACATATCATTTGAAGGGTCTCATATTTTCCCCTCTCATTATGTCCAAAGCACTCTAACTTTATCCTTTTGATGGTGTATAATGTTTCTCTATCTTTATTCTTCCGTTTCAAGATGCCAATAATTACGGACTTGTCAACCCATGAAATTCTAAACATTTTTCGATAGCACCACCTTTCAAAAGCTCCTAGTTTCTTTGTAATAACCTGAGTAAATGTCCACGCTTCAACACAATATCGAAGTATAGAAAATATGTAGCAACGTAAAATTCGCATAGATAATTCGAGATTGAAATCCTTGTTGCAGAAGAAATCCTACATTTTAAAGAAGTAGCTTCGTGACATCTACATTCTTACTTTGATCTCTTGATTCTAGTCTCATTGGTCATTCAGCCAGCATCCCATATACGAATATTTATATTGTTGAACTCGCTCAACAATTTCATTATTTATATCAAAAAATATTTTTTACTGATAATCATAAATTTTGTTCCTTATATGTTCATTTTCAAGCCTCAGGCATAAAAAGCTGTGTTAAATCTCTCCAGTGAAATCTAAAGACTGTAAATTATCCGTAAGAAGAACAGTGTCATCAGCATATCGAATGTTAGTAATTATTTGACCGTTTATGACTATTTCACCATTCACTTCATACAAAGTCCCCTTTAAAATGGCTTCAGAATAGATATTGAAAACAACAGGGGAGAGTGGACATTCTTGTCGAACTCGACGACATATTTCTATATCGGATGTCAACTCGTGATCTATTTTAACTGCAGCTTTCTGATGCCGATAAAACACTTCGTTTTTAGTTTTTAGTTTTTACTTGCACTTATTTTTATGTAGAGGTGAATACAAAATAAAAATTAGCGTTTTATTTATTTTATTAAATATGATTGTATTAAAAAATATATCAGCATGTGAAAATAATTTTCGTTTTTGATTAGGTCACCAATAAAACTTGGTCCCAGTCGACTTGTAACACTATAAAACTTTCAATAATGTTAAATAATAATAATATGAAGATTTGTTGTATTATATTACTCTGGTTGGGTTATTGTCATAATCTGGTTGGGTTATTGTCATATCTCTTCTAACTAACAGAATTATGTTGAAGAGTCCTTTAGTGAAAACCAGACTGGAAATAGTTTAAAAAAAACTGGGTTCTAACGGGGATCGAACCCACAACCCTCGGATTGAGAGATAAGCATCTTACCAATTAGGCCACGGAAGTCGTCAAGATGAATATATAGCGTTGTTTCGTTATACAATATCATATACGCGTATAAGGCAGCTCATAAGTGCGACTAAATATATACCAGTGGAATGACGTCTAAAAATGGTGTCGAAACCGAGATGTTAGTAATGGACAGTAAGTTAAAAATTAGTAATCCACCAGACTATTGGCATTGTCAATATTAAGCTGTTGGAGTAACTTAGATATGGAGATTATGATGGCTCAACATAAACCACGACAACTGTGAAGGCTGTTTTTAACATTTGCTTCCGCTCGTTAACAATAAATGATAAAAATGATGCATCAAACAATATAGTACGAGTATATATGTACCATCACACCATTTTCCTGTGAATATAGAGTGGCAAACTTTCATATTACGACATACTTCCTTCGCCTCCTTCACACCCATATATCTTCTCATATAGATCTTTCTGTTTTCCCTACACCTAACATTTTCTTTAAAAAATCTTTCACTCGGTTCAACTATAATATACTATTCTCGGTCATCCTCTACCACGATTTCCACCCGTGCTTGCATTATAAATAAAGCCAGTTTTTCTTAACCCATCCCTTTAACATGTTCAAACCACTTCAACGTGCTCTTTTTCACCCCACTAACACATAAGTGTTTAACTCACATTCATCCTTAATTCTATTCTGTCATACATTCACATACCATATATTTTTCTCAGTGCACACATTTCCATTACATTTACTCGGCTCTTAATAATATTGTGACACTAGGAAAAGAAGTATCATTTAAGGGTAGTTTATCACGACTAGTGTTAGTTATTGATTCTTTCATAGGAACTGATAACAAAAAATAATGCCTGTTAAACCCTAAAAGTTCATGTAAAAGAAGTCCCTGGGCAAAAATAAATTTCCACAGACCCAGGTAGAGATGCGATCGTTTTTTTCGTCTGTCTATTGTTTGACATCGATATAATGAATGAATAATTGAATGAGAAGGTTTTTTTAACAAATTTGTAATGTGAATTGAAAGGGGCAACATATTTAAAAAAAATAATTCATTCTTTTTTATTTTCTCACCAACTCCTAGTCTTATTAATTAATTTTACGTCTTAAAATGTATCACTTGACTTTTTCAGAATTGTCATATTAATACTATAATATGTAATATAAAAAATATTTTTTGATGCGTATCACGCGCGTTGTCAATCCAATAATTTCCATATTTGATACCTGTTTAAGTGGACAAGGTTTGAAGAATCAACGTTGCAAATGATTGGTCTCGTCTATTCAAGGACGATTTCGTTGTTTCATCTGCTCTGCGTGCGTGTGGAGTTATTGAGATGATCAAGTATTTAATTTTTTACGGTCCACGTTACTCATGCGATTGTTCATTTATGAAGCGTTTTTACGAAGAAGTCGAATGCTTCACACTCTCGAAGATAAAGAAATGAACTTCACACATTTTCAATTGTCTCTTTACACAGACAGGGTAGCTAAAAATCAACTTAACTTTCATTTCACATAATTACTATAATAAATACAAATATTTTTCTACAAATGCTTTATTTGTGTCTTGCAATTATTTATGGAATATATTTATTTTCAAATGCCCACCGCTTACTGCTTTGTTGTTATGAATCGAGAAAATCTTCTCAGGATTTTGTAATTTATGGTGCACCACAAGGGTCGGTATTGGGACCGCTCCTTTTTGTACTTTATACTAATCATATCAGTGATCTCATTAACACGAAGGGTTTTGAGCATCAAGTTTATGCGGATGATACTTGACTTTTTAGATTCTGTGATCCAAGCGGGAAAAATATTCTGAAATATGATACTTCTAACTGCATTTTCAAGGTCTCAATTGGATGATAAGAAATAAGTTGAAATTAAATCTAAGTAAAACGGAATCTCTCGGGGTGGCTGCACCGCGTAGACAAAATCTTGGTGGGGATGCTTTATCAGGTATGCATGTTAGTATCTTTCCAAAAGATAACATTAAATTTCTTGGTGTTTGTATTGATAGTAAGCTCTCTTTCGATAGACAAATTGGTTATACGGTTTCTTCAGGTTTCTATAGTCTTAGTGAAAATTTGTACGTCGATGTCTTCTAACAAGGGAAATTTCTTAGCTAGAATGCTAACCGTTAGACCACGGCCGCCGACAAAACATTCATATCTTCATTTGAGACGGGTCTTGAAAGCAAAAGTCTTGAAGACCTTTAGCGAGATATTGCTCTGAGGTGGTACTCGTAGCTCTTCTTTTGATAATTTACACACATCATTTATAATAAATTAACATATGTGTGCAAAAAGGATCCGATGTATACTCGTATATCACATCTCTTTCGAAATTTATACGAAGACAAAACATACTCGTTTCTTTGTATGGGATTCATATATCAGAAAATTATCATAATAACTTTTTATATTTTATGACTTGATGTTTTTGCACATGAAGGCTTATTCGATAATTCAAATAAATAAATAAAATGTTTCGTGGGTTGGATGTTTGTTAAATATTTACCTCCAAATCATAATCAAGTCTCAAAGGTGAGATTTGTCAATGTAATTTTTTTTTGTTAAGTCACCTTATTTGAATACGTGTCAGTAAGGCAAGTTATCAGTTACTGTCCATTTTTTTCCTTCTCAATTGATAATGGCACCAGACACATTGAATTGGTCGCAGCGTGGCCTTCCTGTGTCATTACATACACGTCTGTACCATTTATAATACTCGTACGTATAAGTCGATCAGTGTTCCTGAAACTTTCGTAAATAAAGCAATATCAATGGCAATCAAATATAGCAAGTTTGTTTTATGTACCATATGATTTTTTAACGTTTGATGCTATAAAACATACAATGATTTTCCAGTTAATAATTATATAATATAATCATAAAATATTCCAGACACATTTTAAATATCTTCTTTGATTTATTTGTTACTTTTATTGGTTATTTGTTACTTTTAATAAAAACTACACACACATATACACCATCACGCCATTTTCATATCGGGATAGGCAGAGAAGACAGAGAACTATACTTTCCTATCGCGACACACATCTTTAGCCTCTTCTACATCCATACACCTCACATTCCAACGATTTTTTCTGACTTTCTATGTTTCCTGTTTTCAAAATATGATTCAACCATACTTTCCTAGGCCTTCCTCTTAATCGGCTACCTCTCATATTTGCACTGTATATTTGTTTTGCTAGTCTTTCTTCATTAATTCCTACCATATGGCCAAACTATCTCAGAATGCTCTTCTTCATCTTATTAAATACATCATCAGCCTTATGTTCACATTCATCCCTTATTACTCCATTCCTTATTCTGTTATACATTCATCAAACATGTTGGATGGAAATCATAAATAAAACATATAATAATGTATCGTTTTATATATAATATAAGTCTATACAAACAAGTAAATTATGTAAACAAATATGAACAAGCAATATCGTGACTTCAAGGAATTAAATTGTTTTAAGAGAGTAGCAAAAAAAAACTTGTAGTGTATAATGATTGCACGTACAACTTTAGTCACCTTACCATGCCAATCGATTTTTGTGTGTAAGAAGTCGCATAAGCTGATATGTATATTTAGGTGTGTAAAGGTAAATTTCACTTTCACCAAATTGTATTTTTTCTTACTTTCCATATAAATGCCCATTTTGACGCGAGTTAACCCAGTTAAGTGGAATATTTCATTTGAAAGGGGAAAATGACAATAACAATTGTATAAAATGTACCCATTTCTATTTCTAATAAAATATAGAAATATTACGAATTGCTTTTTTGTAACTCTCACTGTAGGATTTTACGGGACTTCTTCGTTTCCTTTTAAAAACCAGCTACGGAACACCGGTTAGATAAGACGTAATCATATCATAGTGAACTGCAGTACCCGGCGGTAAGTAATACACATCGAGCTTAAGAAAGAGACTGTCGGCCATAATCGGATAACTTCGGCTTTGTAAAGCGTCGTCTCTGTCGCACGATGCGCTAACAGTCCAGTATCTAGAAAGCGACGGAACACGTTTATGAATGATAGAGACAATGCTCTACAAAACCGAAGTTAGCCGATTATAACCGACAGTCTCTTTCTTAAGCCCGATGTGTATTACTTACCGCCGGGTACTGTACGTGTACGTCTCTATTTTTGTTGTTACGTGAATTGTATAATGGATTGTCCTTGATTTTATGCCAACAATCAACACGTTTGACGAACAGGCAATCAGATGTTTTGTTTTTCATTTTTTACCAATTCATCGCGCATTAGTGTTATGGAGACATGGTTAGCACCAGCAGATCAGACCTTGACGCTGATGAGAACTCTTTCAATCATGATTATTATCACGTATGATATGATAAGAAAGACATTAAAATTGATAATAAACCGTTGATGCTGATACGTTTTGAGTGCTACTGGTTTTGTACTTGTACATTGAATAAATATATATTTAATAAGGTTAAGGTTTGAGGTGGTGTAACACTTTTTATTAATACTCGTATGCTTCCGAGTGTGGACGAATCATGTAACATATTTGAAACAAGAATTCGCTTATTAAAAACTTTTTTCATATGTGGTTTTTTTTCATATGTGGTCTCTTTCAAATATAAATGCGTCCATTTTCTTCATCATTTTGCTGTGACCTCATTCAATAGGTAAGGATAACTATTCTTTTCTATTTTTTTTCTTAGTGCTATCTGCTAGAGCCGTGGTTCCCATATTTTTTGGAAAGTTTTCTTTTCAAATGCAAACCTAACAGCGATTAAAGAAATTTAGCGCCAAAAAACATATCAATGTTTCTTGCACTATAATCACTTGGTAAAGTCATATAATATTTTGATGGAAAACTTTATCATTCACAGCTAACGTACATGTTGTGAATGCTTGGCTTCTTGAACTGTCGACATAAGCGTACGCTCGATATGACATCACAAGTGAATGCACAAACGTATGTTATTGGTAGCAACATAAATGGTAGCATTATAATAAAAAACCTTTTATCAATTTTTTTTATTAAGCATAAAAATGAAATGCGGTACGTATTATAATTAATAGAGTATATTATTTAAAAAAAATACATACATATCATAACGCCGTGTTCCTTGCGGGATAGGCAGAGTGGACATATCTCCAAACTTTTCTTTCCAAGCACAACTTTCATCTTTTCTACATTCATATATCTCGTCATGCACAATCTTCTATTACTCATACTTCTCACTTTACCCTCTTTAAAAATCTGATCCATTTGGCCCGCCACGTTTTCCTAAAAAAATGTATTTTAAGTCTTTATTGTTTTTCTGTATGCTCCTAAATGAAAAACCTATTTTTTTTTATGTTTTATGTATTATGCGATCGAGCTTACCCTAGTGAATGTTAGCGATCATTCAGTTTTCGCTCTGTAAACTTCTGCCTGATCTGCGTCTGCCTTTTATCTTTCTTTAAGTTTTCAGCTGATAGTTCCGATATTTTTCATGTCTAAGACGTGGTCCAAATATTCATATTTTCTATTCCAAATTATTTTGCTTTAGTACGTAAATATTCTCGGATATTATTGCGCACTCGCCAACTTAGTTATTCGACTAGTTAGTTTTATTGTAAAGATTGTTAATTCTGGTTCCGATAACTTTTTCGAGAAGAGCGCTTCGAAATTAATTATTTTGGGTTGTTATATACGAGTATATTCGTTCCATTTTATTGGGTTATTATATATATTCGTCCCATTTTATTAGCGTTTTTTTTTAATAATTTACTTGTACATTCAGAAATAAGTTTTATCAATTATGCACCATTTTGATCTATGACCTTATTCCATCTTTCTGATAGTTAAAGGATTCCTCTCTTGTACAATTGCTGAGAAAATCTGACTCAAGTGGTTTTGGCAGAAGTTGAAATTGTAAATTTACACCATTAAAATAATTCCGCTCTAAGATCGAAACAAATGCCAGTCCGGAGGTCCGGATGCACTATAACATCCCAGTCAAGTTGCAACAATTTTTGCAAAGTGACCATATATACGTGTGGTCTCGCATTGTCATGCTGGAACACAACGTCTTTTCTATTGGTCAACCTTGGACTTCTCTTGTTGATTACTTGTTACAATTTAGCCAATTGCGAACAGCACTTATTGAAGACAATAGTTAAGTTTGGTGGCAACAACTCATAGCACACGATACCATTTTTATCAAGCGTATTTCTTGACCTCTAGAAAATCCTTAAAATATAACCCATTCATAAATCGGGACAGAGGTCAGTAGGAATATTATGTGTTCCTGCAAAATTATTAGAATCAATTATATACGGCTATATTTCCCCTCAAATTAATGCATTAATAATAGATTAATAACATGGATTCAGAGCTAAACGATCAACAGACAAACTTGGTTGCATTTACCAACTATATAGCTAAAGCACTAGATAAAAAAAAACAATAATAGACTGTGCATATAGTGATTGCAACTTGGGTGTTTTATTTGAAAGTGACCTATAGTTTGATTTGCAAATCAAAGTTTTTGTAATTCGTACCACCGAACTATTCGCATATGCAATCAGAATATTAAATATGGTAACTCTTTGGTCCGAAGTCATTTAGAATATTGCTCTATAATATTAGTGCCCGCAGAGAATACGTATTCACTCATGCTATTGTAGAAAGAGTTTAGAAAGGATTTCGTGTATTAGTTTTTAAATCTTATATTATAACAGACATATGTACATATTGCAAATACAATAAAAAACATGAAAATTATGTTGTTAATTGGAATAATTAGAAACCGATCAGTAAATACGTTTTTAATAATAGAATTTCAGAATTTTTGAAAAAGTAATATTTAGTTTTAAAAAAATTGTGCGATATCTGCTGCTACATCTTTGCTAGAATAGCTGTTAACCGTGGCTGCAGTGTTGTTTCAGAGAGACGTAGCGCTGCAATGCCATTGACATCCATTCGGTTTCTCTGTTTCGTTTTTATTACTGACAGACGAAAAAGTTTTCTCACATGAATAGGTAGTCGGAAATGCGGACAATAATTTAATGGTTTTATAACTTGGAGATGGATATTTTTCTTCGAGTGATCTCCAAAACTGAGACAATGTTTGTATTTTATGTCTGGACAGCGGAGTGGCGTCAGAAGACAACTCGATTAGGTTTCCTTTCTCTTGAGTAGTAAGTGCGCATGATTTGATATCTTCCATGAAGGGATTATTATTCCAAAGGTTGCCCTACGAGGATCCTCAATTTCGGGGAAATAGTGATTGAATTTTTGTACCAACACCCTTAAATGTTGACTTATTATGACTTTAAAATAACTTTCTGGTTGACGTTAGCAGCAATCAAAAATCTTGTAGAAAAAAATCTATATCGCTCTTCTGTACGCGACTATCTCAAAAAGAGAGTTTCTTTTTAAATGCATCCATCTTATTTCTCATGGTAAAATATTTGTAGAGAATCCCTGGAGAGTATTAAATTCATTAAGAAGACTAAATGTCAGCCATATATGCAAGTTTGGCCATCCATTCATCATCAAAAAAATGATCTAACAGGGCCGAGTTTCTTTCTCTCATAAAATGTTTTACTTCTTCCCTCAGTTCAAAAAGGCGTGAAAGAACATTTCCTCTTGATAGCCACCTCACTTCCGTGTGGAGAAGAAGATGTTGGTGTTGCGACTCCATGCTCTCGCATAGTATCGTGAACAACCTGGAGTTCATAGGCCGACTTCGAATTTCATTTATGATCTTCGTCGCGTCATTCATCACTGTGTTTAGTTCTGGAGAAAGTTTTTTTACAGCTAGGTGCTCTCGATGGATCATACAGTGAGTAGACAACATTTCTGGATGTGCAACAGCCTTTATTTTTTCAACTACATCTGAGTGATATCCAGTTATGCTTGCAGCACCGTCTGTACACACTCCGACGCATTTTCTCTATTCTAAGCTCTTCTCTTGAAAATACTCATCAAGAGCACTAAATATATCTGAACTCGTGGTTCGTCCAGATAAATCAAGGCAACAAAGAAGTTGATGCCTCACGAAGCAAAGTAGAATAGCATGGTCGCTCACGTCAGTTGATTCATTAAGTTCAATCGCAAAACATCTCGATTTCTTTATCCCCTCCTAACTTGCTTTTTAATATCAATGGCCATATCAAGTATTCTTCTATGAATGGTGTTGCCCGAAAGCGGTAAAGCCTCTAGTTTTTTTCCAGCTTGAGGTCCCAAAATTTGCCCAGCGACATCTAAAATGCAAGGCTTTACTAACTCCTCACCAATAGTAAACAGCTTTTTCGTTTTATATATTCGAAGAGCAACTAAATAAGACGCTTGAAGAAGCGACTTGTCACTAGTCGTCATTTTAATAATCATTTGACTTTTCTGAATTTTCAACTGATAGTGTAATCTTTAAAAAAATCTTAGTGGCTTATCTGCGATATCACTATGCTGTGAACGCGAATGACGAACAAGTTTGGAAGGTTTCATGGCGTCATTTGATAAAATTCCGTGACACACTACACGCAAGGGCCGTGGAGATAGTTCACTTCCAGGGGCTACAGTGAAACCAAGTTTTAAGTACTTTTTATCATACTGCTTAACTAAGTTTCCTTTTTTTGGCTTCTGTCGCACATTCCTAAGTATCAACACGAATATTTTTGCTCGTTTATTCTAAACTTCAAGTAATCGTTCTCGGATTATTGTCGGTGCCATCACAATTCTTCTCCTGGTTATTGTTCTTGTTTTTAAAGAATGTTAAAAGATTTTGCTGTTTTTTTTTCTTAAAAAAGTTGCTCATGTCTACAAAAAGGTTGAGCAGCCGTGATATATATCATATTAAAAAGTTTTTTTAATGTACTCGTACATAAATTACTTAACAAATGATTGATTAAGGTTTTTTACTCTAAAGTTTTTATTATAAGTTGTCAATATTTGTTTCGTTTTAAACAAGAATTGTAAAATTTTCAAATAAATTAAATTTCGAACAAGAAAAATTTGCAAGTTGACGGAGTTGTAGACTTTCGAATGAATCTTTATACTCTCAATTCAAATACACTAATAACTTTATTTTTTTTAAGTATTAATATTTGGAACTAAACGGCTCAGTTTTTCGTGCCACTTTCTGTTATTAATTTTTTTTCCGTTTATTTGAAGTAGGCACGGCAATTTAATATACTCGTAGAACCAATTGATTATCAGTCCCACATCTGTAAACATAGAAAAAAGTTTTATTACACTCAGGAAACATTTATTTCAGAGTAAAGGGTCTTAACAGTAATTCAGTGCCAACTTAGATATATGGTAGTAAACCTGGACCTGTAAAATAAACTAAACAGATTTATCACTAGACTGGAATCCTTTTTAAAAAAAATCTGGGTTCCAACGGGATTTGAACCCGTAACCTTCAGGTTGGGAGACAGGTGTCTTACCAACTAGACCATGGAGGTCGTCTTAGACTTTATTATCGTGATACAGATACAACGACAATGATTTCTTTTACTTTTTTCATTTAATCCAACCATACTTTCCTTGGTATTCCTCTACTTCGCCTTCTACTCACATTTGCGCTACATAGTTTATGATCTGTCGACAGGCAATTCGACATATAAAATTGATATTTAGTTTAGTACTATATTAGTATATACACATATTTCAAAATGACGAAAAATTGCTCAGAATGACCCTGCGTTAATTCCTACGACCGTGCGTTCGTCTCGTATGCCTGAAATAATTTTAATGATTACTCGTATTTTAAGTTATTTTACAATTACCTGCGCTCGATTTTCTGAACTGTAAATGAGTCTTCGACGAATACCGATGACCTATAGTGATAATTTATGTAGGCGTCCGGGTGGGCATTTCACGTACCTACAGTTATCGTTCCTCAACTCGTTTGTTTTATTTTTTTGCTGATAGTTAAACACGTGTGTTACATGATAATATTTGTTTTGTGGACGTCATCATTTCAATTTATTAACTATAAAACCTCGTCATTCTGATAAATGCTATTTTATGTATTATAGGTAAATATAATAGATTTCCATTTCATTCTTTCCTGGCGTACATATTTTGCTTCGGTCACATCCATAAACCTCGTCATGCATGTTCTCCTATAATAAAAGCTGTCCACTCTTCCCTTGATAACAATTTGATTAATTTGGCCGCACCGTGATTTTTAGACCATCCCAAACTTCTTGAACCTTTTATAATATTAGTTTTATTTATTTTACACGTGACAAGAAATATATTTCATTTGTAGTGTCCCCAGTAAATTAGGCTTTTGTCTGTATCTCACTGATTTGTATAGACAATGTTTGTAAATTTTTACTAAATCATTCATTCTACGCGGTCGAACTATCTCAATGCTCCCTTCTTCGTCTTAAGCACCGTATCTTCTTTCAATCCGCATTCTTTCGTAATATCCTCACTCCTTATTCTGTCACACATTGTTTTCTCACACATTCTACGCAACGCTCTCATTTCTACCGCATTTATCTAACTTTCATCACTTATTTGCTATGTTTATCGCATCCTAATTTTGAGACCAATATTCTATTATGAACAACAAGCTTTACCATACTTCTCTTAAAATGCTCCGGTCGGTTAACACATTCTATAATCCACTATTCACTAAATTGTATGCTGCTAATCTTTGAATATTGCACTTCGCTCGACACCTTCCTCTTCCTCTTCCAATCACATCGGGATTATTATTTTTATTTCTATGAATCAAAGTCATAAATCCAAGTTAAGAATGGGTTAAATGGGTTAAATGAATCATTGTTGTACCAAAACTTCTATCGAATACTTATTGTATATTTATGATTTCCCCGTTTTATCGATGCATGCTAATTTTGTTCATAATTTCCAATTCTGCTATACATATTTGCCTAATCCTTTTTATAAGCAGTTGATAAGAGTCGCGGATAATTGATTATCTTTATCAACACAATATACTCTATCTGGGTCTGGTTCGTGCTGAGTACATTTGTTAATTTCCTCGTAAGTGCTGTTTTCTTGTTTACTTCGTGGTTTGTGAACTAAAATATTTCTACGAGGGTGGATCAAATATAATCGAAACTTTTTTGTTTTAATTTTTTTATTTGCAGAAAGAAAAAGACCAAGTACACATAATTTATTTACATATTCTCCTGCTTTATAAATGCATTTTCACAGCGGATAGGTAGTTTTTTTATCCAGTCATCGTAAAAAAGAAGTGGGTTGTGTCAGCAGCCAATTGCGCGCAACCCCCTCTACTCCATCGTCGTCGTTGAATCGTTGACCTCCCAGAGCTTCTTTCAGTGATGCAAAGAGATGAATGTCGCAGGGCAATTTATCAGAGTTATAGGGAGGGTGTTCCAGTCGTGTCCAACTCATTTCCTCCAATTGTTCGCATGTCACAGCTGCAGAATGGGGCCTCGCGTTGTCATGGAGAAGAATCACTTCTCGTATCGGTTGTTCACATTTTTTGCATCGATAATCAAGTGTAACTTCACTCAAAAGCTCTGAATAGTACGTCGCATTGATGGTGCGACGATCGTACAAAAAATAGATGTGCTAAATGCCGCGCCGTGTTTCGACTCGGGCGTGTAGTGGTGTACCCAAGTTTCATCGCAGATAACGATGCAATTAAAAAATGGGTTCCCTTTTTGTATAAACCGCGCCAAGGGCCGCTCACGTGCAAACGTGCCAACTTTTGTTCTGCAGTCAAAAGACGTGGGACCCATCGAGCAGATACACGGAATCCTAGGTACTTTGTGGCTATGGATTGAGTGCTCCCATAATTTATTCCTATCTCAGAACGAATTTCGGAAACCGTCCAACGTCGGTCGCCTTCCAGAAGATCGCGAATTGCGTTAATGTTCTGTTCGATAATGCTCGTCCGTGGGCGACGATCATGACTCGTTTTTGACATCTTCATGTCCTTTCATGAACTCTTTATGCCAGGCAAACACACGGGGCTTTGATAGTGTTTGATCCCCGAACTGTGCCGTCTGTCTCCGAAAAAAATCGGCCGATTTTACGTCTTCACGAGCGAGAAACTTGATAATTATGCGTTGCGCAATCAACGGGTGCACTTCTTTCTCAGACATCGTGTGCCATACTAATGACGGAATCTGCCGAAGCCGGCCGACCGCTCTACCCACTCTTATATCCCCACTCAACACTCCTCGAGGCGGCCGCGCGCTCCGTTTAAAATTACGCGCTCTGAAACAAAAGTCTCGGTTATATTTGATCCACCCTCATATATTTCCACATGTCAATTTAGCTGAAACCACAGGGATATTCTATAAATTATGATAATTTTTTGTTTTTCCAACGACATTAACTATCATTATTGCATCACCTCACCTCGATACACCTGCTATTTACAAATAATCTCACCATCATTCTGGATGATGTTTTTCTTTAGCTTATTTGCTTCTTAGCATATTTTCTAAAGTAATATGTGGCGAAAAAATGGCGCAATTTGAATCTACCCGATGATAAGTTGTAGTAATTGAACAGATCGATCGTCTTAGAGCTTGATCTCCTTCCTATCGGAACATCTGATTTACTTTGTCAAAACTGTACACCTGGAGTGCAATATTCTGTAAATAATTATTATACAGACACATTCATCATCCATCCACTAGATAGATTGACAATTAACATCAATTGCGAGTAATAAAGGCCTATCATAATCATGAATGTGAAAATATCCAACTTTGCGATGGCAAGTATTTAAACGTTCTTTGACAGTCGTAAAAGGCCTAGTCTGCTATCTTATATAGCACTGTTTTAGTTTAAATGTTATAGAGTATTCTTCGAGTTTATTCAAAGCATCCGCGAAACGATAAAAAAGCATACCTTTCGATGTAATAATGTCTGAAAAGTTTCACATTGGAATCCACTTGAACCCGAGACGCCTGGGAACGGGAGCACGCGATCTTATCCTTGGAGTAATAGAGACATTCTATCCAAAATATTATTTTTATTCATGTTTTTACGACTTCCGTGGCTTATGTGGTAAAACGCCTGTGTTCCAGCCTGGGTGTTGGATTCCCGTTGGTACTTATTTTTTTTTAAAAGAGGTTCAGTTTGTTTTCACTTACGGCTTATTTAATACCTTTATGGTTGATTGAAGAGATTGCCACATGACAATAGACCCGCCAAATTGTTATATATATATATACAACGAAAACGTAACTCAATAATCCGATCTACGAAACGCCACGAAAAACGAATCGCAGTTGCACCTGGGTACTTTAAAAACAAAAATGTCGAAACGTTTTTAGGAACTAATCATGAAATTTATACGATTGATATTTTATTCTTGATCGTAATCGATTTATAATTTTATAGCAGGAATAAAAATGTTATTTTGTTTCTTTATACTATACGCACTCATTTTTCATTTAAGGATAAATTGATTAAATTTTTTAACTTCTCGTATGTTGTGTTTAGCAAAAAAGGGGAATCTGATAAAATGTTATCAGAAAATGTGACGTTTATGTCTTATCACATTTTCGTGTATTTTATATATTTTATCTTGCATGGATATTGTGAAACTAGACGTATTCGTACAATGTTTCATTAATCATTCATTTTTTCAAATTTTCCATTTTAGTTACAATATAATATGAAAGTTGTGAGATCACAATGGAATGATTTGTTTAATGAATTTCCATAAAATCAAATAAGCCTACTTCTTCTACGCACTTCAGGTGTTCTTTAACGTGGAATTACCTAACATACTCGTACTATTCTATAATCACCACGAATTACTCGTACTTTTGATGTCGTGCCAACCTACGTTCGAAGTATTTATATTAGGTCCTTACATATGAAATTGGCGTTTTGCCGTACTGGCAACTTTGATCTCAAATATCTTCTCTTTGGTTAGGAATTTCAAATTCAAATTTATACAGCTATTTACTCAAGTATTTGTGTTTCGAAAATTATAATTCATTTGTTTTTTCCTCAATTGTTTTTTCCTTTGCGTCACTCAGTTTACAAAATGGAAAACTTGAAATATCGCGTTATTTACGAGTACGAGTTCCACCGTGGCACCAGTGCTGCAGAAACGGCTCGAAGGATTAATGATGTGTATGGCGACGGTGCCGCAAAAGAAAACACAGTGCGTTTTTGGTTCCAACGTTTTCGTTCTGGAAATTTCGACCTGCAGAACAAGCCCGGTGGACGGCCGGAGACCAAAGTTGATAATGAAGAATTGAAGGCTATTGTGGAAGCGGATCCATCGCAAACCACGTCCGAGTTAGCTGCAGGCTGCGGTGTTAGTGATAAAACTGTTTTAATCCACTTGAAGCAAATTGGGAAGGTGAAAAAGCTTGAAAGGTGGGTACCTCACGAATTGAGTGAAGCAAATCAACAAACGCGCGTTGACTGCTGCGTTGCATTACTCAACCGGCACAATAATGAAGGGATTTTGAATCGAATCATTACCTGTGATGAAAAGTGGATCCTGTATGATAATCGGAAGCGCTCATCGCAATGGCTGAACCCTGCCGAACCAGCCAAACCATGCCCCAAGCGAAAATTGACTCCAAAAAAGTTACTTGTGAGCGTTTGGTGGACTAGTGCTGGTGTCGTTCACTACAGCTTTCTTAAATCTGGCCAGACGATTACGGCAGATGTCTATTGTCAGCAACTGCAAACCATGATGGAAAAGCTAGCTGCTAAACAACCGAGGCTGGTTAATCGCTCTAGGCCACTGCTGCTTCATGATAACGCTAGACCACACACTGCACAACAGACGGCTACCAAATTAGAAGAGCTTCAATTGGAATGTCTAAGACATCCACCGTACTCTCCGGACCTTGCCCCAACAGATTACTATTTTTTTCGAAATTTGGATAACTTCTTGCAAGGGAAAAAATTCAACTCCGATGGGGCAGTCCAAACCGACTTCAAAGATTTTATTGATTCCCGTCCGAATGGTTTTTTTAGTAAAGGGATCGATGAACTACCTATGAGATGGCAAAAGTGCATAGATAGCAATGGTACATACTTTGATTAAATAAATATATTATATTAAAAAAAAATCTACTTTATGTTCCTCCCAAACAAAACGCCAATTTCACATGTAAGGACCCAATATTAACATTTTGATTAATAGTAAATTTATTTAAAACATCAGCTTCATAATGTCATACTTGTAATAAAAAAAATAAACCAGAACACATTTTAAATGGTTTAATATGGTATGTCGGAAAAAAATCGTAATCTTTACCGTGAGAATTTGACAAAGACAAAAAAATAAACGCTTAAATTCGATCTAAATAAATTACCACAAAAATAATTAATTGAATCAGATAATTATGACAAAATATGCGTTTACATTTTGCAGTTTCAAGATTTTTTCGTAAAATTTTACAGCGCATTATCCCATCCGTCAAATTTGCATATTACGTCATGTGTTACACATTAATTACCAAAACTGATGCAGATTGCTACGTAGACATGTAGCAATCTGCATCAGTAATTGTTTTTAATTATATTATAAATTTGATTTTCAAAAGATATCGCTAAAAAATAATTTGACTGAGCTTAAAAAGGCTTGAAAATAAAACGATAAGAAATTCTAAGATTATTATTATCGTATCCTTGTTTTTATCGATTACTTCTTTAAACTTAATCACGGTAAATGCTGTTTATTAAAATTGCAAGCCAATTAAATAAATACTTATCATCAATACAATACTTACGAGTATAATATCAGCAGTGTAATGTCTACGACACGACACGTGTAATGAAGATAATGTTAAAGATTTTGAGGTCATCAGCAAATAGAAGAAACGTGGATTTTTTTATAACTCTACCTATTGGGTGTACAAATAAGTCACCGCCGTTTGACAAAAGTTGGCGCCACCAGTAAGTTATGGTTAAAATTGTCAGATGTAAAATGTCATTATCGTAAGGTTGGACATCTGTCAACAACATGACCTTGAAATATTAGTGAATTTTTATCAGTATAACATATTTTTTTGTGTTCGAAAATGTCAAGTTTTGAGCCGAATAAGCGTCATTTGCGGGAACTTTTGATTTACTTCTTCAATTTGAAGAAATCTGCAGCTGAGGCGCATCGATTGCTTGTAGAAGCATATGGTGAGGCTGCCTTAAGTGAGAGAAGTTGTCGTGAGTGGTTTCAAAAGTTTAAGAACGGTGAATTTGACATCGAAGACAAAGAACGTAGCGGAAGGCCGAAAGTGTACGAAGACGCGGAATTGGAAGTATTATTGGATCAAGATTCGTGCCAAACGCAAGAAGAACTTGCACTTACATTAGGAGTGACTCAACAAGCAATTTCACATGGGTTGAAATCATTGGGAATGATTCAAAAACAAAGAAATTGGGATTCATATGAACTGACACGGAGAAACTTTGAATGCCAATTTTCCACATGTGAAATGCTGCTTGCCAGGCATAAACGAAAGGGTTTTCTGCACCATATAGTCACTGGTGATGAAAAATGCATCCATTATGATAATCCAAAAAGGAAGAAATCATGGGGATCCCCTGGTCATGCTTCAACATCTACGGCTAAGCCAAATATTCATGGAAAAAAACTCTTGTTGTGTATTTGGTGGGATCAGCTTGGTGTCGTGTATTATGAGTTCCTCAAACCGAATGAAACCATTGCTGGGGCTGTCTACCGAACATAATTGATGAGATTGAGTCGAGCACTCGAGGAAAAGCGCGCCCACTACTACGCCAGACACGACAAAATTATTCTCCTGCATGATAATGCTAGTCCACATGTTGCGGCACCGGTCAAAACCTATTTGGAAACACTCAATTGAGAAGTTTTACCCCACCCGCTGTATTCACCAGACATTGCTCCTTCTGATTACCACTTGTTTTGATCGATGACGCATGGCCTGTCTGAGCAGCACTTCACATCATATGAAGATACCAAAAATTGAGTCGATTCGTGGATAGCCTCAAAAGATGATGATGATGACTGACGCGGTATTCGTATGCTGACAGAAAGATGGGGAAAAGTAGTGGCAAGCGATGGGTACTACTTCGAATAAAACATGAGGTTCCGTTCTTTCACAATAAATGCCCATTTTTTTATAAAAAACGGCGGAAACTTATTTGTACACCTAATATATCATTAATAAAAATAAGAAATAAGGTAGGTCCAAGATTAGACCCCTGCGGAACACCTGAGTAGGCAGTGAAGTAATCGGAGTTGTAGATTTCATGTGAAACAAATTGTTTTCTATCTGTAAGATAATCTGACAGTAGCCTTAGTAAGTTACCTGGGATCCCAAGTTCACTCATTTTTTCTAATATTTTTTTGTGATTGACGCGATCAAAAGCTTTTGCAAAGTCATGATACGAACAATCAATCTGATTGCCACTATCTACAGCCCTTGAAACATAGTCGGTGAAGACCATCAGATTGGATTCAGTAGATCTGCCTCTTCTGAAGCCATGCTGCTCATCAATTATATATGGGTCCACTAACGACCTTAGTGTGCAATCCATAAACATTTCTAGGAGCTTAGCAATTGAAGAAAGTATGGCGATAGGTCTGTAGTTGGTTATATCGTCCTTAGAACCATTTTTAAATATGGGAATAACTCGAGTCTTTTTCCATTCACTTGGAAAAGTAAGGACTCGGAAGACAAGATTAAATATGTAAGCAAGAGGTGCAGAAAGCAATTCACTACAGCGTTAAGAAAAAATGTAGGTACTCCGTCCGGCCCGACTGCTTTCGTGTTTTTCATCAACTTTATTTGTTTGAGTATATCAAATGTAGTGATGCTTAGCTTAAATCCCGAGGAAGTATGGTGTTCATCAAAAACAAATGCCTCGGAGTCCCTACAATAAACTGTTGAAAAATAATTTGCGAATGCAGAAGATATTTCGGGACCAGTTATTTGATTCCCATCCCAATTCATAACATTAAGCACTGGAGAATCGTTACGCATGGATTTAATATGATTCCAAAATAGTTTTGGTTCACGTACCATTCGACATTCTAAGTTCCTTATGAAGTCTTTATAAGCCGTGCGAATGTTATGTTTGAGCTGAGCGCGAGCACTTTTGAACGCATCGTAGTCACTCAGACGACAAGAGTGTTTCCATTTTTTGTGAAGAGAATCTTTAAGTCTAATATTCCCAACAATTTCACTTGTGAACCACCTCGGGTATTGCCACTTACGTAGCTCTTTTGGTTTTACGGGAAAGCACTCATCAAATACGCAATAAACATGTTCATACAAATATGCCACCGCCTCGTTCACGTCTAAAATTGAATATAAGGGATCCCAGTTAATATCCCTTGTCTTCAGATATAAGGAATGGAAATCTCCTTTGTCAAATCGCCATTTTTTAAACACTGGATTCTCAAATTTTTTTGGAGACGCATTTATTTTATCCTTGATCAAGAAGACTGTGAGATCGAATTCTAGTGCCGGGTGATGAAGATCTTCTGGTACGAGATGAAAAGGGGCGTGTTGCACCTTGGTGCTAATATTTGAATATATTAAATCTAGAAGCCTGCCGTTAAAATTATTGATATTATTAAATTGTATCAAGCTGTAGGCAGTTGAAAGACACAAAAATTCGTTTTGAACCCCCCGTGCCCCTATCGCGCTATTTAAGTTAAAATCGCCAAGAATTACTACTTTTCTATCTCGTATGTAATTTACATGAGCTAAAATGTTGGTACAGAAGAGCGAGTATTTCTCCTCGGTTGTATTCGGTGGGAAGTAAACAACGCATACAAATATTACTAAAAAACTATTTACAGTGATTTTAACCCAAAGATCTTCATTACTCGTTTCCAGGAATGACACTCGTTCAGCAAGAACCGAATCAGAGTTTCTCAATCCAAGTAACACGCCGCCACCACGGTGTGCGGAGACTCCATCAGCGGTCGAGCGATCGCGTCGGAATACTAAATAATTACCATCAAAAAGCTCACGGCTATAGACAGAGGCGTCCAACCACGTCTCGGTAAGTGCAATCAGAGTGATTGGAAGCAGCAACATTGTTGAAAAAATTTATTGTCTTCGTCTTCAAGCCGCGCACATTCTGATAGTACGCATTAAGTATTGTGAGAGACGAAGTATTCCGCTTCTCTTTCCCATTCTGTCAGTAATGGCTCGGTAGTTTAGGAGCCTCCAAATTGGTTATCCATTTTTTCAAAAAGGTTTTACGGGGCCAATTACTTGGAGACAAAATTGATTCGGTCTTGCTTACCTCTATTCCGATCTTGAATGACGAGTAGTCACCGCGGGATTTCAATTTCGACACTTTGAATGAGCCGGTAGCATCCAATTTTTTTAAGTATATTTCTAAATCCTCTTCAGTCGTTTCACGATGAAGAGGATAGCAATGGTAAAAAACAAATTTATTGGTGTTCATTTCACTGTGCAATGTGCCACGAATTACAGTTCTTTTTTTCCGAACTTCTGTCCAAACACCGTGAGTCACTGTGGCTGTGGGCTCCTCTGATTCATTTAGATTCTTCAACGTATTATTTGCATTTTTATCAACGTCTGACGATGAGCAGCCTGTGTTTCGTGTTCGAGTGTCAGGTTGCGGAGAGCTATTTTTAGGTTGCGATGCTGCTGCTACTCCTCTGGTTATTCGCCTTTCCACCGCGACCCCAGGTTTGAGAGGCCGTGAATTCTTCATGGTGGTAGAGGCATACGATGCTCGGGCTGCGTTAACATCTGGGTTTGGGGTCCTGGCTGCAGGTATAGGACGCGCTGGGGCTGGAACGACAGAGTGCGCTGTGAGGTTAGCGGGGGTGTGAGCGGGAGCGGAGGGTGCGCAGTTGTCCACTGGAGAAATGGTTCCTTTATGACTAGCTAACACATGTGTTGCACTGGCCATTCCAACGGTCCCGGCGAGCTGCGGTGACACGGGAGTTATACATACTGAAGATACGCTATCACTTGGCACTATTTTGTCAATTATATTTTCCAGGGAATCTATTCGCGATAGTAACAGTTTCATTGTGTTAAGCAGCTGCTTAGACACTTCACAACACGATCCATTGGTTTTTGTTGACATTATGTCACAGTATCCTTGTAAAAAAGGCAATTCACCAAGGAGAAATCACAACACGTGTTATCGCCACGACGGTCGCACTTTTACTCTTGCTGCTTTACTCGAGCCGCCCTGTCCTCCTTGGACTAGACTGACATTGCCGCCTTTCTGCTCGGTCCACCGCTGCTAACATGTCTGGAACACTGCAATGCTGGATCACCTCACGTGAGCGTGACTTCGTGTTGACCTTTCGTTAATGATCAGTGAATTCAATGAGAAAATACAATGAGCCGTTCGCGTCAAGACGCTTGAACTTTCATAATAATTTCGTGTCAATTGTAATTAAATTGTTTAATCATTTTGTTGACCTGTCATTGTCGCCCTGAGCCCCTTAAATATACTCCTCCAGCCACGAGTAGCTTATACTTTTATTACTCGGAGGGTGTATCAAGGGGAACCAAGTTTTTTCCATTCCAAGACATATTTATTTTTTTGTGCAACGCTAAAAATATGTAAGGGGTTCCATGACTAAACTTAATTGGGAAACGCTGTGTTCAAAGATTTTATTTTGTTCTATACTTCTGTTGGTAACAGTGTCTAATCGCTCAATGACAGCTCGCTTCATGATACGCGATTTTTCATTTTTGTGATCAATATGAGACTAACTCTTATAATTGTTTTTTCAACTTAAAATGTTGATAAAAATGTCGAATTTCTATTTAACGACATGTTCAGGTTAATTTGCTGACATTTTTATTTAAGTTTAAATGTTATATTAATTTGAAGGTTAATTCGCTCACGATATTTTGAACTTTGGACATACCGATCATACATTTATTTGTAGTACGTATTGGTACGCAAAACATTGGAGTAAATTAATTAACCAAAATGACTTAGCGAGTGTTATAATCTTTATACATTAGACAAGAAAAATGTTTTCAATATGCAGAAGACTAGCGCAATCCATCACAAAATGTATACCGTTACGTCACACAACCACTCTGACATTAGCCGACGGAGAGGTGAGTATGATCATTCTAGAGTTACCAACTTGCTTGGCGGTATTAGAATTTCAAATTTGAACACATATTTTTAATTGTGTAAATCACGCATTTATCATACAGAATAGATAAAATCTTCTTCTTGAATAATGATGAAATAAATAAAATGAAAAGTAAGATTTTAAAGAAAAACTAATATCAGAGAATCATAGAAACAGATTGTGATTTTCAAATTTATAAATTTTTTTGTCATGCCCTTTACTTTGTTTTTATACTGTCATAAAAAAATCTATTTCTTAAAATATACTTTTTTAATTTCTCAGAATAGCTATTGAGAGCTGAATCAATTTAAATTTATAATATAAAATATATGTTACCACAATGCTGGTGAAATTCAACCCCTTTGAACATATTGGCATATTACCCAGTTATTATTACAATTGATGTAACATTATGTAATATTAAAAATAAAAAATATTATTTTCCATGTATAATTTTGATAGTTGAGTCCATCTGATGTCCATTTTTAATCTGTGGTGGATTTCGATTATTTTATTTCTTCTGAAAGTAATTGCCAGATCTTTAATATAATTGTTGGTGGATACCAACAATTATATTAAAGCTCTGACCGTTACTTTATGGATGTCCTTCACTGCTTTATGTCCCTTTGCAAATGTATTTTATGATACCTCTTCCATTATTTTTGAATAACTTCAAATTAGAATATTATCCTTAAGAACTCTAAAAAAGTTAATATGTCATAGTTTAGAGAAAATTTTGAGAGAGGTCATGTCCAATTAAAAGAATTGCAGATCAAGCGATTTAAAAGTTACAAACAGGCTCACATCTGGATTAGGATCACAAACAGGCTCACATCTGCATTAGGATCACAGACAGACTCACATCTGCATTAGGATCACAGACAGGCTCACATCTGATGATCGAGACGAGTTAAAAAGTGTTTAATGTCTTAGAGTTTCTAGGTTCGTACTCACTCAAGTTCCTATTTTTGCACCCACTATGCGTGTATATAAATTTTCCACATTAAATAAATTCTTCGAGTGTTTTAGAAGTGATTTTGATCATAAACAGCTAAACATAAGCCATCATATGTTTCATCACAAAACCTCGAATAATTTTTTTTTTTACTATTACAATGTTCAATTGTTATTTTCTTGCTTCAGGTATTTGGATTAGGCAACAAGACATACGAGCATTACAACGAAGTGGCCATCTATGTGGACAAGAGATTAGAGGAACTTGGAGCGCACAGAGTATATTCACTAGGTCTTGGAGATGATGATGCCAAGTAAGTTTTTAAAATTGTTTCCTTTTTTACCTGAATACAAATTCCACTTATTTTTCTTCGTAATTCGTATTAATGAGATTAAAATCTTCAGAGTATTCCTCTATTGTATTTTGGATTATCTTACTAAACTCCAAAACAATTGCAGTGATTGTGGTAGGAACAAATTTTAATTCAGACAATTTTTCTGTTTGTTATAAGAATAGTTCTTTAAGAAATTATTAAAATTTAAAACTTACTTTTGCGTCAAATAAAACAATTAGGTTTTTGACATTTCTACCTTTATTTCGTGTTATCTTTCATACTGTCATATATGATTTTAAAATTTATTTAAAATATTACCAAGTTTTTTTTAACCTGAAAATAAATATTCTAAGTTACTCACATTCTAATATGATCTTTTTAAAACATATTAGTAAACATAAGTTCTTATTAAAAAATAATTTGTAATAATAATGTTTTTTAAAAAATCATAAAATACAAATTTACTGTAAAATCATTGATAATTTTCAGTATTGAAGATGATTTCATCACATGGAAAGACAAATTTTGGCCGGCCGTATGCGAATACTTTGGCATTGAGAGCACTGGTGAAGAAGAGATGATCAGGCAGTACAGGCTGCTAGAACCCTCAGAAATTAGCTTGGACAGAGTATACACTGGAGAGGTGGCCAGACTACATTCTTACAAGAATCAGAGGCCGTAAGTAATTTTTTTCTAAAAATTCTTGCCACCTGGATATATTTTTATATTTTTCACCTAACTATATTTATTTTTTTTCAAATATGGTTTCTTAATCTAAGTCAGTTTTAGAATATTCTAGTTTTTCACTTTCCCACTATTTAAGAATCACAGTTTGTTTTCAAACTACATAAATTTGTTTGACATCCCTATCAATTGACGGAAGATGATGCATACCATGTTTTTGAAGTCCATTTCTCATTTTTTATCAATTTATCTTAAAGATAGGACCAATTAAGATTTATTTTTCCCTCCCACCAAATTTCAAAATAGCTTTCATGGAACTAACTATCTGAGGCTTAATGTCGATATTTTTATTTTTCACAACATATGATTTTTTTAATAAGACAATGAAAATCACACTTCTGAATGATTTTCAAAGACTGATTACCATTTATTTTCAGAATTGAGAATAGCTATTTTTTTCTGATTTTAATCAGATTTCTTTTTTAATGCACCAATAAAAAGAAATTTGACTCCATTTGAACAAGCGGTTGATAATATTAAATTTACAACTACATTTCTTGACGTTATTCATTATTGAGTGTTAGTTTTCTGAGTACTTAATAAATTGTGGATTTTTGCATACAATTTTTGCACATGGCATTTTTATATGGAAGTACTTTGAACCGGTGATGCAAAGCAATATAAATTTACATAATTTTACTTTCATTAATCAGAATTTTAATTTTATTATGGAAAATACACATTTTTTATAAAATTCGTATTCACAATATAAATAGTATAATATTTTATATTGTTGAAGTGATATCCATAACTTATATAAAATTATCCTAAGTTTTGTAACATATGGTGTTACATGTTCTCTATAGTAAAATATCTTAATGCTAATAATAGAAACCCGCTTGGACACACTATTTTGGGTTTTAATGTATCATTAAAATATGAAAAATTTCATTATATCTGGAAATAACTATACTATAGTTTATACTCTTGGTTTTGTAGAATTTTTAATCTGTTTTGATTTTTCATAATTACATTGCATCCAAGGGAACTTTACTTTTAAAGAGTAAAATTGATTACCATTATTTTTTTATGAGAACATCAAAAATATCTTCCAAACTTTTTAATGTTCATAAAAAGGTAAATTAATTTTTTTTTAAATGTGCAATATTTTAAGATGTTTTTCAGTGGTATTTTTTTCCTAGGCCATTTGATTCAAAGAATCCCTATTTGTCACCAATGCGAATCAACAGAGAATTGCACAAGGGTGGTGATCGCTCCTGCCTTCATATTGAATTTGATATTGAAGGATCAAAGATGAGATATGATGCAGGTTCGTATCTTTTCTCATTAATCCATCTAAGTGAAAAAATATGAATGAAAAAGTTTTTCTCTCTTTCAAAATAAATACAAGATATGAAAAATTGCTGGCCCGTTGATATCTATCACATCTTTAACTGGAATATAATTTTATGTACAGTAGTGGTGCAGTCTTAATAGAGTTAGTTAGTCACCCAACTACAATGCTTCCATGCTGCGTAGATGGAACTTTGTGTATATGGAGAAATACTGACCATAAAGGAAGAAAACTTGAGGAAATTCACAAGGCAACACCAAGGATCAATGACTGAAGCACAAGCATTGGACCTATTCTATATTTATTCTGTTAGTATTTAAAAACTTTCTTGCTTGCATTTCAATTTGCTTACCATCTGGCGTACCTAGGTTCGATTCTAGGTGGATTCACTCTGAACTGATGTACTGAAAGTAATGGCTCAAATTATTTAATGGATAAATTTGCAGAAAAAGAAGTAGCTCAAAAAGTGTTTTAATTTTGAAGAAAATTTTATCCAATTTCTGATTCTTAAAAAAGATAGAATTGAGATACCCTCATAAAAATTTGGTTAACTTATTTTTATAATATAACATTTTATAAACATGTTTCTAAAATCTTAAATAATTTCAGGTGATCACCTTGCCATGTTCCCTGTGAACAATGTTGATCTAGTAAACCGTTTAGGTGAATTATCAGGCGCAGACCTAGACCAACTCTTCTCTCTAGTCAACACAGACACAGACAGCAGCAAGAAACACCCCTTCCCCTGTCCCACGTCCTACAGGACAGCCCTCACACACTACCTGGAGATCACTGCCATCCCACGTACCCATGTGCTCAAAGAATTAGCTGAGTATTGCTCTAATGAAGAGGTGAGGAGTTTTTATTTAGATGTTTAGTTATAACTGTATTATCTCGACATCTGTTTTTTATCTTATTTTTTGTGCTACATTTTTCATATTCAAAACTATGATATTGAAAATATGAGTGACTATATTGAAACACAAGGAGCTTAAAAAAATTAAATCAATTAAGGAATTTATATGAGCTACGATTACAGTTTCAAGGTTATGGTAGTCCTTGCTGCTGAAGCTACAAATAACTGAAAATTTGGTATTATTGAAAACAATGTTAGATATTGGCTATCACAGATACAAGAACTAATGAATGTATATTCAACAAGAAAGCCATTTTGAGGACCTAAGGTAATTTTGAATCAATTGACAAAAAAGTAGCAAAGTACATCAAGGAAATACACGGAATAGGACTCCCCATAATAAGAGGAACAGTGCAGTTGAAAGCTCATGAAATTGCAGAAAAGGGAAAAAATCAATTAAAAAAAACTACAGGGAATGAAAAATAAAGTGACAGTAATGCTAGCTATATTAGCAAATGGCACAACACTTCTATCTTATCTTATTTTGAAAAGAAAAATCTTGCTTAAAGAGAAATTACCAAATGGAATTATCGTGAAATTCAGGATAAATGATGGATGGATGAAAATCTGTTTATTGATTGGATAAACACAATTTGGGGAAAACAAGTTCGATGAAGATGGATTCAGCAATAATGGAAAATTACTGGTGCTTCGTGCATTCAGAGGTCACCTGACAGATCTTGTCAAAAAAGAAATTAGAAATTTCAATACAGATTTGGTGATCATTCCTGATGGGATGACTTCGCAACTACAAGTTTTGGATGTGGTTTTGAATCAACCTACCTAAATAAACAGTACTTGGATTGGTTGCTTTCTACTCACATCCTTGGAAAAATAAATAAAAACATCTGTCACTGCTCAGTGTGAATGCATTCTGCAGGCCTAGAACCAAATTTCAACTGAGACTATCATTAATGGATTTAATTTTTTTTGTTAATCTAATAAAATAGACAGTACTGAAAAGACGTTTTGTGGGAAAATATGATTGATGGTTCCGAAGATGAAAACCATATCAGTGAATATGAATCTGATGCTGTTCACAATTTTTAATTTGGTATTTTTATGTTTTATTTCTTTACTACATATAAAATTGATTAGGTTTTTTGTTTTATAGATATCGCAGATTAGTGTTATTGTCAAATTTGTAATTAAGTAAAGCGTAAAATAGTAATTAATATTTTTCGTTAGAAATGCATAATTTAAAAAAAAACAGAAAACAATGGTACTCGCCTTATAATCGGTAATTTTTTTTCCCAAAAAACATGAGAATCACCTTATCATCAGAGTCACCGTATATATAGTGGGACCAATACAGTACACCCATACCTCGCTTTACGGCCTAGATACGTTCCGCTTATTGCTATTCTAAATTATATAAAAAAGAGCTAGGGAAATTCTCGAGAGCGCAACTTCAGTCATTTTTCGCAAAGGACTGAATCGCACCATGAATCTTGGCGTGGACACGGTTTTTGTCGCGGAGTAGCGTCCTGGCTGAATCCGAACAATGAATCTATGCAGCGCGGATTCTGAATCGCGACATGAACCAATTCAAATAATCTCACTGAGTACTTCTCTTAACAGTACAGCATTTTTTTGGTCATATAACAAACATTGTGGGCCGTAAATCGAAAAAGTGTCATAATTAAAAAAGGCCGTATAAAGAGCGGTCGTATAGCGAGGTATAGGTGTATTCAAATTATTTACCATCTAAGAAGAAATATTTTAATTTCATTTCAATCAATCTAAATTTAATTTAATTTAATCATAATTTTAATCAATCAAAACTATTTTAATCAATCTTTTATCTCTTTTTTTTTAAATATTAATACATTGATTTAAAATTAGAATATAACTTTAGTATTATGGAGTAAACATTTTACTATAACATTTATTAGTTATTACTGTAGCATTATCACAAATAAATTATGTTCCAGTGTCCTACACTATATTAACACACTGACTTCTTGAATAATTTGTTTTATAAGTACTGTGCTGTTAAAAAATTAAAAAAGGGAAGCATAATTTATTGCTACCTTGGCAAACCCTATCAGTACCTTAGGCCACTCTGGGCTCACTTGTTTTTTAATTCACCCAAAGAAATTGGTAATACTCGTAGAATGACAATGGACATTTTGAGCACCCAGCAAAAGTTATGTCTATAAGAGTTTTCAGTACTGAATGTGTTCAAGAGCCATAGCTGTTGTTCTTGGTTCTCTTATTTAAAGCCTTTTTTTTTGCAGTTTTGATTTTTCAACTGTCGCAGAATGGTTAACAGTATATTTTAAATAAACTTTATTATTCAATTGCAATTTCGTACCGTAAAATGTGCAAGAAGCAAAATAGTTAAATGAATAAAATGAGAAATTCTTTCTTATCAACCGATTCAAGCCCCACCCCTTGTTGATAGAATAATGTCTCTTCTCTTGAGACATGCTGTTGGATACTTTATTACAGGATATTGAAGTAATTAACTTCTGAGGTCAGAAAATTTTACTGAAAAACTTCAATTGACAAAATTAATCACAAAAATATGTATCATTTTTATCTCATTCATGAAAAAAAATAGGATAAAGAAAAGCTCCGCTTGATGTCTTCAACAACTGCTGAGGGTAAAGCTTTGTATTCATCGTGGGTAGTGGGAGCGAGCAGAAATATTGTACATATTCTTGAGGATCTGCCTTCGTGTAGACCTCCACTGGACCATCTATGCGAATTGCTGCCTCGTCTCCAACCCAGATTCTACTCAATATCATCGAGTCCCAAGGTAAGTTATGTCATTGGTTCACTTTTAATAATTTTAGTGTATTTTTTTTAAATTTTCAGCTCCATCCTCCCATATTTTTTAATTTTCAGCTCCGTCCTCCCATATTTTTTAATTTTCAGCTCCATCCTCCCATATTTTTTAATTTTCAGCTCCATCCTCCCATATTTTTTAATTTTCAGCTCCATCCTCCCATATTTTTTAATTTTCAGCTCCATCCTCCCATATTTTTTAATTTTCAGCTCCATCCTCCCATATTTTTTAATTTTCAGCTCCATCCTCCCATATTTTTTAATTTTCAGCTCCATCCTCCCATATTTTTTAATTTTCAGCTCCATCCTCCTATATTTTTTAATTTTCAGCTCCATCCTCCCATATTTTTCCTCAATTACAAAACTTTGTAAAAACTCCTTTTAAATAGTAATAATCATACTTTAGGTGTACTTGCATTTTTTTAGTAGAGAACTAAAAATTAAATTAGGGTTTTTTTTTTTATTATTTATGACACACCATCCTCGTTTATAAAAATCGTTTGGAGGAAAACAAGTTTTCAAGTATTATTTTAACATTGTCCACATTTCTACGAATTTTATTTCTTACATAATGTTCTAAAGATCAAAATAGGTCAGATGGTGCAATATCTGATGAGTCTTAGCTGTGTGAGGCTGTGCATTGTTATGCTCAAGAGCAACTCCGCAAATTCTTACAAGTTTATCCGAACCACTTTAGTTTCTTCAGTAAGATCATGCAGTACCCAAATACCCTCTCTTCAGACCCTATTAATTTTTTTCATGTGTTCTTGCACTGTTGACCAAGAACACTAGTTTACTAGGATAACTCTTGAATTACTAATTTTGAATTGATTAGATGATTCATTTTGGGGCTCATCATCAAGACACAAATTTCCTAACCAATGATTTTTAAACCACTGTTGATATATATACATACTTAGTTTATCATCATAAACATAGTACATATTTTTTGTGGCGAGGTAAGCAGATTTTTTTATGAAATTCATACAACATCAAATAGTGTAAAAAATGTTTTGGTGGTAACTCTTGCACCATTTTAAATGTGTGGGTCAAAAAATAAAAACACGTGATTATGAGACACTACAATCCACAACATAAAATACATCATTTCAACTCAAAGGTCAGGTTACAACTGATTGTACAAAAAAGAAAAACACGTGATTATGAGACACTACAATCCACAACATAAAATACATCATTTCAATTCAATGGTCAGGTTACAACTGATTGTACAAAAAAGAAAAACACGTGATTATGAGACACTACAATCCACAACATAAAATACATCATTTCAACTCAAAGGTCAGGTTAGAACTGATTGTACAAAAAAGAAAAACATGTGATTATGAGACACTACAATCCACAACATAAAATACATCATTTCTACTCAAAGGTCAGGTTACAACTGATTGTAAAAAAAAGAAAAACACGTGATTGTGAGACACTACAATCCACAACATAAAATACATCATTTCAACTCAAAGGTCAGGTTAGAACTGATTGTACAAAAAAGAAAAACATGTGATTATGAGACACTACAATCCACAACATAAAATACATCATTTCTACTCAAAGGTCAGGTTACAACTGATTGTACAAAAAAGAAAAACACGTGATTGTGAGACACTACAATCCACAACATAAAATACATCATTTCAACTCAAAGGTCAGGTTAGAACTGATTGTACAAAAAAGAAAAACATGTGATTATGAGACACTACAATCCACAACATAAAATACATCATTTCTACTCAAAGGTCAGGTTACAACTGATTGTACAAAAAAGAAAAACATGTGATTATGAGACACTACAATCCACAACATAAAATACATCATTTCTACTCAAAGGTCAGGTTACAACTGATTGTAAAAAAAAGAAAAACACGTGATTGTGAGACACTACAATCCACAACATAAAATACATCATTTCAACTCAAAGGTCAGGTTAGAACTGATTGTACAAAAAAGAAAAACATGTGATTATGAGACACTACAATCCACAACATAAAATACATCATTTCTACTCAAAGGTCAGGTTACAACTGATTGTACAAAAAAGAAAAACACGTGATTGTGAGACACTACAATCCACAACATAAAATACATCATTTCAACTCAAAGGTCAGGTTAGAACTGATTGTACAAAAAAGAAAAACATGTGATTATGAGACACTACAATCCACAACATAAAATACATCATTTCTACTCAAAGGTCAGGTTACAACTGATTGTACAAAAAAGAAAAACACGTGATTGTGAGACACTACAATCCACAACATAAAATACATCATTTCAACTCAAAGGTCAGGTTAGAACTGATTGTACAAAAAAGAAAAACATGTGATTATGAGACACTACAATCCACAACATAAAATACATCATTTCTACTCAAAGGTCAGGTTACAACTGATTGTACAAAAAAGAAAAACACATGATTGTGAGACACTACAATCCACAACATAAAATACATCATTTCAACTCAAAGGTCAGGTTACTGATTGTACAAAAACGGCCGTATGCATTTAGCAAAAAAATGCAGGAACTTTTCAGTACACTTAATATTAATCATGATTTATGGCAAATAATTTTTTTATAGATGATTTTGTAGATTTTTTATATTCATATAATGAAGCTGTCTTACAAGGTATTTTTGGTGTTTTAGCTCCACGCTGAATCTGTTCACATCACTGCTGTGGTTGTGCAATACAAGACAGGTAGTGGAAGGATTAATAAGGGCGTGGCCACCACTTGGCTTGCCCAAATGCATCCTGAACAAGGCAAGGATGATCCAGTTGTGCCTATTTACATAAGAAAATCACAATTCAGGTAAAATTATACCACTTCTATTGAAGAATAAAACTGCTAAGACAAGATCATAAAAAAATATGTGAAATTGTATGATTTGCCAAATTCATAATTGGGTGTTAATATGCATAAAGAACCCATTACATATTTTACCTCTTCTGAGATAATTGAGGAAACATACGTCTCTTTGTATGGTCTTACATGAAACACCGTTTTGCTCTAAAAAGGGGTGATAGTCCGAAGATTATTGGAACTTGAACAAATTTCAAGTTCAAAAAATTACACAGCTTACATTTTTCGAATGTCAAGATATTGAAATATATAAAAAAACTAAAATAACTCGTAGACTGAAAAACAGATAAAAACAAAAAAAAAATAGAATGGCAAGTGATAATAGAGAAACTCCAGTTTCATTTATAGACAGTATTTTTTTCAGGCTAGTGAGTATTTAAATTTGCATTATCCATAGCCAGATCCTCATGGCATGGTTGTAAACGCGTTTACATTCTCTCTCTCTCTTTAAAAAATTATGTTAGGAGAGAGAGAGAAAAAAATTCCACACTCTCAATAATTATTTTGGGTTTGGTCCATGTAATGGTTCTTCTGCAGTGCATGTAAATTTTATTTTAACTTTTATTTGATGATTTTAACATCTTGAATGTAACATTGTTTTTTTAGGTTGCCTGTGCGACCACAGACCCCAGTAATCATGATTGGTCCAGGAACTGGTTTAGCTCCATTCCGAGGATTTATTCAGGAGAGAGCTCTGGCCAAGGAAGAAGGAAAACCTTTGGGAGACACAATCCTTTACTTTGGCTGTAGGCATAAGGAGCAAGATTTCCTCTACAGAGAGGTTTTTACTTTTTATTATTTTGTCATTATTTCACATTCCACATTATAAAATCTCATTTAGAAGATGATCTCCATGGTGAGATGGTTTTTTTTTTCCATCCAGAAGTCTTAGGTTCTCACTGTAGATGGTGCTCAAAATAGCAAATAAAAGAGGTTTTAATTTGGGTATGAGATTGTTGATTCACTCGAGGTTATTGTTACCTCTCTGCATGCAATTATACACCTATTCCAGTGGTTCTTAACCCAAGTATTTGATTAATGGGACTGAAGACAGTGTCTCCTAGTATTGTCTCCCAGCCACATGTATGAGAAATTAAAGGTTGTAAATCATTAGGTGTATAATATAATGGACGACATCCATAACTTAGTTGGTTCTCCTCTCTTCCAACCCAGGGGTTGTGGGTTCAATTCCTGTTGGAAACTCAATTTTTTTAAAAAGGATTCCAGTCTAGTTTTAACTTAAGGCCTCTTTTAAATGTTTCTGGACCATTGGAATAGATTGCCACATGCCAATAAGCCCGCTAGGTTGTTCTGTATACTCTGAAAGTGAAATACCTCAAGATGTTGATGAAATATGTAATTGACTGAATATAGTTATGCTGTCTTAAATTATGATGAAGGTAGAAAATTACTAATTTGTTTTTGAAATTAGAATATTTATCACAATTTATAATTTCAAAGTCAACAACATTCACTAAAAAAATTGTTAATAATTTTTGTACAAATAAATTCATCTTTTATAATCTAAAATAATACATATTACATGAAATAAATCATTTTCACAACAATTGTAAAATTGAACAGCTTTATATAAATTGTTTTAATAATTCTATTAGTTCATAAATATGATTTTATTAATTTTATTTAATATTTTAATAAAGTTTTGTAAATATAAATATCTAACTTATCAAAAAGATTCATCTTTAATCTTCAGAATGTTTTGAAAATTGCTTTAAATGTGTTTTGTTAAAATATGTAAGATAAAATAATTATTTAAGAAATATTGTGGAATAGACTTCATGAACCATCTATCTATGTTGACAGGAACTCGAAAAATATGCCGAAAGTGGATTGTTAAAAATGCACGCCGCATTTTCAAGAGATCAACCACATAAAATATATGTAACACATTTATTAGAGCAGAATGCAGATGAACTGTGGGAAGTGATTGGTGTCAACAAGGGGCATGTTTATATTTGCGGGTACGTCTTTTTGTTAATCACTTTTCAACAATTCACACAAAATTACAAATTTAACCTTTCAGCCATAAAAATACAGCACTCTTGATTTAATGGAGAGCGGATTAACCGAGACAAAATCCAAGTTTTTCAAAAGAATTAAAATTACAAACTTTGACAAAGTCAGAGTATGCTCGAATCGAAGACACTCATAAAATACACGCACATTCACTATGAAGATGTGCAGAGACATTTAGAAAGAACATGGAATTTAGATTTAGTTTGTTTTAGTAATTTCTAAGGGTTTGTTGTGTTACTTAGTTACTAGTGTATGCTATTATATAGATCCCTCAGTATTATTTTTATGACCTTCAATTTTCAAAACAATTTGTTTGTATGGATTTGTTGTCAGAGGTGTCAGTTTTTATTTAAGAAATGGATAAGTATGAAATAGTTGTACTCTCAATTGAACAAAAGCTTGATATCATTTAAAAAAATGAAAACAGTTAAATATTTTATGAATAAATATAATTCTGGAAACCAAACTATTCGCAACATAGTAAAAAAAAGTACATTGGTGGATTTCATAGGTATGACGAAAAGGAAGAAGCTCTCAATATACAAGGATCTCGTCAAGGCAGTGGTAATTGGTTCAACCAACAAAGGGTTTTTCTGTCTAGAGCAGGTAGTGCTGTCAAAGCAAAAATTTTCATAATAAATTAAAGTCGTAGGGGGATTCAACACATCTTCTGGTTGGTTAATGCGGTTTAAACAGAGGTACAGTATTTATTAGATTGCCATTTGAAGCGACAAACTAAGCAGCAATAAACCAGCAGCAGCGTGTCAATTCACTTCCAAGTTTCAAAAGTTTGCAGGAACTGAAGGACTTATGCCAATATAGATTTATAACATTGATGAAACTGGACTGGACTGGAAATGTCTCTCGACTAAAACGTTAACCTATGAAACTGAACTAAAAGTTCTGGGACATAAAATCCAGAAACAAAGACTAACAGTTCTTTGTTGTGGTAATGCAGAAGAAGTAGAATTGATATAAAAAAACTCCCCATTCCAAGGCTTTGAACCATGCGGAATTACTTCTAGATTATTTTGAACAGCAAGAAGAAGCACCTGGCTGAGAAAATGCTGAAATACATTAAAATTTATTTGCAAAAAAAATGTCTAATGCAAACATTACTTTCGCATTTCTCCAAGTGATTCACATTAATTTACTTTCATTAAAAAAATCATTTTAATATACTTGGTACCCCTGCAAAATATTAATTATACTGCAAGTGGCATCTACTACAAACATTGTATACCTAATTACATATACATGCACTTTATTTGGAAAGTTTTGATGAGCATTGTTTCATTTACGTTATTTTGTTGAGCATTGTTTCATTTACGTTATATTTTCTATTGTTATCGGATGAACTTTGAATTTGAGCATCTGGGATTTTTTTCACCATCTATGAAAAAAAAGTAAATCGAGAGTGTGCTGTATTTTAAAATAGATTTTATTCATTATAAGAATGTTTATAATTTTGTTTTTGTTGGAATTGTTGGAACAAATTGTTAACAAGTACAGAAAATCAATTACTCCAAAAGAGTTGTGTTCTAATGTTGATTTTTAATACTTTATGCTGATACCAAACTTGCACACTAAATTCCTAATATTTGAATGGGATTAAAAAAAAGTGAAAACAACCTAGATTAATCACTAGATCTAAAATAAAAACAAACGAATTTTGAATATTCATTACAATTACTCGACATTTCGTGATGTGTCATAACAAAATGAGAAAAATCTGTCTCCTATGACTGTTTAGTATTTAGCTGTCTCTGTGTGCTGATACTAACATATTTTACCTCACACTCTAATTAAATGCACTTTTTTCTCAAATCTGGTGACTCTCAGATTGACATGGTTTCTTTTTCTCCCATAGATATTTTCAGAACAATGTTTTATGATCTTTTGTATACTGAATATTCTTAACAGACAGCAGGAATGTATACATTAAGCCAAGTGCTCATTTTAAGCAAACTTTAATAGAATTTTAATTACTCAATTTAGAATGATATTAAAAAATTAATACTAATAATTATTTTGTTATTTTTTTCCAGTGATGCACGTTCAATGGCTTTAGATGTCCGTGATATTGTATTAAAAGTAATTAGGGAAAAAGGTAACATGTCTGAAACAGAAGCTGCTCAATATCTGAAGAAAATGGAGTCACAGAAGAGATATTCCGCTGATGTATGGAGTTGAAGATGCCAAACCTTTTTGACGTTAAACAATTTTGTGCTATTTTTAAAATGTGAAACTGATATATATATATGTATATATATTATTTGTAATTTGTTTTATTAAACACTTTAAACCTCCACAACGTTAATGCCTTAACTATAAACAATATGATATATATTAATATTTTTAAATATAAAAAAAATCAATAAAATTTTACAATTTCTACTTAAACTGCAATAGTATTTATTATTCAAGAGTAAAATATATGATTATTTCCTTCAGTTTTAGTCAAGTGAACTACTCAAGTAAATAAGTATTGATGTTTTTAATAAAAAAAGTGCCTTATTTTTAAGGTAACGAATTATCATCAATTTTATTCTTGTTGTTTCGATATAAGTAAATGTTTTTTATACATGTACACATTTTTTAGGGTTTACTTTGCATTCTGTATGTATGTATGTATTTAAGGGATGGAAAATTATTCACACCGTGCCAGTAATATTATTCATCTCAAGAACATAATTGAATTGTTATTTTGATACCCATTATTGTAACATGTCTTTGATTGGAATTAGTCTAAAATATATTTTGTAATTTAGTTTTTATACAGCTTGAACATTTTGATTTAAAAAATAACTATTTAAAAATAAAATTTTCTTTCTTCTTTAACTTTTGAAAGTTTTGAGAGGTAATCCTCTGTATATGAAACTAACAAACAAATTTCTGTTTATATAATACTGTAACAACATGAAAAGATGAGGATAACAAAATATTAGAATAGGAGAAATGGAAAAGAAAGAGACTTTTGATGGTTATAGAAATGGATCGAATGGTGAGAGAATAGTATTTAACAAAAAGTTATTTAATATTATATTTAAATATGGTGCCACAAAGAGCATCTTCAAATTTTAGTGAAAAGAGCTATTTTACGAGTGTCACTATCGATTATATTTCTTTCCTTTTGAAGATACAAAAAATATATATTAAAAATGTTTTAAGATTTACATCATTTATGGATTTTCTTAAAAATCTAAAAATAACAATATTCTCTGAATTCATATCCAAGTTTTATATTCAGATTTCAGTTATCTTTTGTTAATATGTATGTTTGTGTTGACTTAGGTAGGCATTCTGTTGCACAATACAAATAAATGAAATTTATTTAAATTATTGTTTTATATTACCGGGGGACCGAAAAGAAATAAAAAATTCATTCAATTACAAAAAATAAGTTTATTTAAAAAAATACTTAAAAACGAATCTACAAAATAATGCCTAACTGTTGACAGTATATGTCAACAGTAATTGTTTCGCCTGGTTTCAGTAGTTCAAAGTAAATAACTCCGGCGCTATCCCACTACACACAAAGAAGTACCTTTTTTTACCGTTAGAGACGGTTTTGGAGTAGGAACCTGACCCGGTGAAAGCCATTGTCTTTTTCGTGTATAATTACTGTATAGACCCCACTTTTCGTCACAGGTTTCAATTCATCGCAAAAAGGGTTCAGATTCATGCCTGGATAAGAGAGACGCACAGATAGTACGTCGCTGTTCTAGTGCAATTAATGATAATTCATGAGGAACCCAAATTCCTTGTTTATAATTTTTTCCTATGCGATGAAGGTGATCTTGTATAGTTGACCATGAACAGCTCAGCTTGCTTGATAATTCTAAGATTGATTGTCGAGGATCAGACTCCACTAAAGACGTCAGATCATCATCATCTTTTTTTAAAGGTCTTTCCGTTTGAGGAGCATCTTTGAGGTTTGTCACCATTTAAAAAATTTTTATTCACCTATGACACTTAATAAGTGTCAATACATCTCCATACGTTTAGTTCATTTTCTGCGTCACTTCTTTCGCTTTTATTTTTTGGTCAAACAAAAATATCATACAATGACGCAAATGTTTTTCATGAATTGGTCTGCTGGTCTCGACATTGTTTATTTAAATAAGGGTAAAAAAAATAACATATAAATAATAAATTTACAAGTCTTAATTCACTAGCAACAAAAAATATGTGTTCACTGCACTGTGTCTCAACATAAACTGACTGTAAAATAGGGTGTCAAAATGTTTTGATTTCTTTTCGGTCCCCCTAATACATTCCAATTTTACTGTGCATGTATCTTTATATCTGAGATAGCCTTTATATCTAAAAGAGTCTTGATTTATTTGAACTAATTTTGAATCTTGTGATATTTTAATTGATACTTTATTTGCTGTATAATAAATTCACAGAAAATTGGGTTGGGCAACAAGCGTGTGAACAAAGTAATAAATTGTCTCTAGAGAGGAGTTGTTGCGCAGCCAAATTGGGTTCATTGAATACCCAACAGAAATCATAATCATTTACTCACATCAACAATACATACATTGCCTTTTCTACTCAACAAACAATTTGAGACATGTTACATCGATATCGTCCAGAGACAATTTGAGACATGTTACATCGATACGTAGGCTCTCTTAAGAGTATTTTATTGTATACAGTACAACCTGACACTCATTGTATACAGTATATAAGACCTGGCGGGCGTATTGTCACGTGGCATTCTCTTCCAACCAACCGGAAATATGTTAAAGAGGGTTTAAGTGAAAACCAGACTATCCTTTTTAAAAAATATCAGGTTTCCAACAGGAATCAAACACACAACCGCTGGGTCGGAAGACAAGTTATCTCACTCAACCAGGCCACGGAGGTCATCTAGAGTGATCAATCAATGGTGCCAAAAAAAAATCAAATTTATCTATGGCCTATTGTCTGACATGCCAGGCCAATGGGGGGGGGGGGGGGGTTTATGTTGCATTTTTGTTTTCGTTTTATTAACAATTTGACTAAAATATATGACATCAATCCATTATGGTCTCAATATCTTATTCACTTTGCTTCATACCACCACCTACTTATAAGCCATAGATATATTTTATTTAATCCATCCTTTTGAACAATTTGTATATTTCAAATGACCAAACTTTTTATTTTTATATTTTTTTTAACTTAACCTTTTTTAACAAAGTAATATTACTTTGTTAAATAGTAATATTACTTTGTTAAACCAACTTAACGTTTAAACGAAATAATATTACTTTGAGATGGGGATTGTCGCTATGTCCTCTCTGCTTACTACGAAAGGAAAACGGTTTGATGGTATGCATGTAGGGATGTGTATTTTTTTCCATATAAAACAAGTTATTGGATAAAGGTTTCAGAATTTTGGACTGAAAAATAAATATGGCATTTTTATATTACAATTTAGTCTGAATTATTTATAATTTTAAGTACATTTTAATCCACATTTTACTTTACATATGTTTCATTATTTCTAAATTTGACAACTATGATTTCTAGAGATGTAAAGAAGTTAAAAAAATCTGTACTGTGAACGTTATAGAAATATTATATTTTATACAATTAGTTAATTTATTTCTATGATTTTCCACAATAATGTGTATCATCAAAAGCAAGATCAATAAATTGTTTCTATTGTGAATAATTGTTTTTATTTGAAACTTAACCAATATGTATAATAAACACAAGTTTAAGATAACATTTTCAACAGGTAGATAAATAGGCTTTGTTTTCGACACCTCTAATTGATTGAAAAGCAATGTTGGAGGACAGTCTACTTTCATCAGTATTTGAAATCTACCATTTCTGATCACCTAAATCAGGGGTGTCCAACTGAAATCATTTTGTGGGCCAAATAAAACATTGTAAGATGGGCCACACATATAAATACTTTATAACTTAATAATAATATGACTTTTTTTTATATATTAAAAATAAACAACTTACAATCGAAATATTTTATTACTTTGTAAAATTTATGAAACATTATTTGATAATTTTTAAATATCGACTGGTAATTTGGACGTCGTGCATCGCAGTTGATTGAGCAATTTTCATCAGTCAACCTCTTTCGACACTTCGATTTTATAATTTTTAATTTTGAAAAAAACTATTCGCAGCGATATGTGGTGCCAAATGCAGTTATAATGCACATTGCCAGTTACCTTTAATATTGCTCAGTGCTAGCGCTGTCACGCATAACACATTACTACAAAGGAATGTCTGGCGCCGGCATGCGACACCTAGGTAATAAATTCGTCACTCACAAAATTAATAACATGTGAAAATTATTGTAATTAACGTGCATGGAATTTGTTTTTTATTTTATCAATAACAAAATGCAAAATGTATAGAAAATTACAAACCTCGAAAGGGTCACAAAAAATCTTTAATTGGGCCATATGTGGCCCGCAGGCCACAATTTGGACATGTATGACCTAAATACACTCGGATTTGTATAGGAGTCAAATGAGAGAAATTGACTTGACTGAGTAACAATATATGTATGTTCTTCGCTACTTAATCGTCATTAATATGAATAATTTTAAAACTTATTGATTCCATCTACTCGTATCTTGTGTAGCTCATAACTGAGCTCGAAGAGCAGCTATTCAAGTTAGTCTTGCGTCCCTCACTTGATCAGTCAAACGCATTGGAACTCTTATTTATTTATTTAACACTTTATTGTAAAAACAATCTGGTAGGTGATTGCCTGGTGGCAATCACTTCCAAGTAACCAGACAAAGGTAAATAAAGGATGTTACATGGTTGCAAAAAATATTCAAATGATAATTCATTTTGACAAAATTTATGAACAATATATGTTACATAGTAAAAGTAAAATATCAATCAAAGGAAAAGGAAGGGATGGTGGGGAGGATTGAAAAATCAGGAATCAAACACATTATATTACTGACTTGAAATGAGTTTTTCAGCCGCTTCTTAAAGCATGCCAAGGACAGAGCGAGTCTAACATTGGTTTGTAACTGGTTCCAGAATCTCACTGCATGGATAGTAAAAGAGATGTAAAATAAAAGAGCGGTGAACAGGGAAGGCCTATAAATAATCTGTAGCCAAGCTTTTGAAAACAACTTTGGATCAAATACTAAAGAGTTTATATTAATCTTCAAAATTAGTGAAGAGCAACAAGGTCAAGAAAAAAAGGTCTACAGAATCAAATTTAATTATATTCAATGACTATGTTTCGAGAACTTTGGATGATGGAAACAATTTCTCCAAGGCTTTGGATCAGGTAAACCACAAATTGCTTCTAGATAAAATGGATAGCTTAGGGGTACCGGATATTTTTCTTGAATTATTTTTCAATTACTTAACCGATAGGAGACAATTTCTTTTGTATAGACTTCATTTCAACATTTCCAAATGTAAACTTATTGATTAAGAGAATAGAATGCATCCAAGACTTGGGTATTCATTTTAAAAGTAGTCTCTCATTTGGTCCCTATGTGGAGGAACTGTGTGAGTGCTTTTAGAGTTTATGGATTTGTGATATGGGTGTCTAAGTCCTTTATGGGGGGGGAGGTTTTTGGATTCCTCTACAGTGCAGTGTACATCGTTGGTAGCAAGATAGAATGTGAAGCATTGGTGTGGAGCCTGCGGGGGTTTTCGTTACTCTCAAATGGTGAAGAAAGTTCAAAAGAAATTTTTGAAATATTTATTCTTACATGAGTGCAATTTCTACCGGTGGCTCTTTCCTATAAGGTTTCTTCAAGGTATTAAGGATGCTACATTCTAAACATGATGAGTTCCATTGTGTAAAAGAACTCGGGTTTTGATGTAAAAAAACTGGAAACTTCTTTTTCAACTTCATCTTTGTCTAATTTTTTCCCAATTACAAATTCTGAAGAGCCAGAAATAAATTATAGTCACTTGGGGCAATCTCTGCTGAGTAAGGGAGATGAGGCAGGAGCTCCCTATTAAAGTCTTAAATATTTTGTAGTGTTTTTCGTGCCTTGTGCAGTCTAGCATTATAATGATGGAACGAAACTTTTTTGATATCCACTAATCGAGGGCGTTTTTTAATCAATGTTGAGCTGTAATCAATGTTGTCCATTTTGAAATCTTTGAAACCATTTCTGGGCAGCCCTTAGACTGATATCATTCTCACTATGAATATAGTATTGCTGCTGAACGTGCACTATGAACATTTAAAAACAAAAAAGTATAAAACTTGCTGTTTGTACTGATTATCTATATTTATTTTCTAATTTATGTCCATTTCAAAAAAGAATATGACTTGTTTGGTAGTGTACTACAAAATGAGCTATGGTGTATCATACATATGACATTAATATGCATTAATTTATGGACTAATTTTATTTTAGAAAAGATATATTCCTAAAAACGATTAGAGGTACAGAAATATTGATCTTTTTTGACTGACAATAAGTAGAACAGACTAGTCAAGTGCTCTTCTTATGTAAAGCAGGGTGTCTCTTTTGAATAGCGCATCGAATATTGACATCCTCAACATTTTTAAAGAAAGCATTATGAACTTTCTTAGTAATTGTAGTTAGTTGTTTCGACTTAACAATTATTTTTATTTCTTATCTCTTTGTGTCTCTTTTGAACAGTGCCTCGAATATTGACATCCTCATTTTTAAAGAAAGCATTATGTACTTTCTTAGTAATGGTAGTTAGTTGTTTCGACTGAACAATTGTTTTTATTTCTTATTACTGTATATATTTCTATTTAAGCATTGTATGAAATTGGATTTTAGCCCTCATGTGTAAGCTTTATAAAATAAATATTGTGTCATCTTGTAAGATTTTGGACACGTTTCTTGCAGGAAAATTAACTTTTGACCAAACAAAAAGGCAAAGTTAAGGGACCTTACTACTTATTTTCTAATTATGTCTAACAACTGTGAAAATCTCAAATATTTTATATTACTACTTCTTTTAACATGTTTTCAACACTGGGTTTGTGGACTCAATCCAATTGGCATCCAAATTGAAACAAAAAACAGGTCCTGTCTGATTTTTACTTAAGACCTCTTTAACACCTGCCACATCCGAATAACGTCTCGAAAGTTGTACTGTATGTAATGAAAGTATAGTAGTTAACTATAAGTGTGGAAAACTTGAGGACCTATTTTCATAAAAGTGCAGATAAATAATACCCTGGCAATCCATTGTTTACTGATCAGTGGTGGCTTATTAAAACCAGAAGTCAGAAACTGAAATACATACATAGTTCTGTAAATATGAAACCGGATTTTTTTTTATAGAAAATATACATTTATTGTATGAAAATGGTAAAAAATATTTTATTCAAAGTATTGCCTATCGCAAGCTACACATTGTTCCCATCTCTCTGGCAATTTGTAGATGCCACGCCAAAAAAATTATTGCTCTTTTGAGGCAAACCAATCATTGAGCCATTTTCATACATTTTCGTAAGAAGTGAAGCGCTGCTCAGCAAGTGCGTGTCCCATCAATGCAAATAAGTAGTAATCGGATGGAGCCAAGTCTGGTGAGTAAGCCGTATGCAAAAGTATTTGCCAACTAAACGCCTCAATCGTTTCCTTGACCAGTTTTGCTGTGTGCGATGGTGCATTAGCATGAAGCAAAATCACTTTGTGTGGCCTCTTTTGATATTCTGGTCGTTTTTCACGCAATGCTTGGTTCAAATCCATCATTTGTTGTCGGTAGCGTTCAGTATTAACGGTTTCGCCAGGTTTTAGCAGCTCATAATAGATAACACCCTTCTGATCCTACCAAACACAGAGCATTGTCTTCCGTTCATAGCGATTTGGCCTTGCAGTCGATGTCGCTGGTTTGCTTGGAGTTGCCCATGATCTTTTACGCTTAGGATTCTCGAAATATATCCCTTTTTCATCGCCAGTCACAATTCGATGGAGAAATGATTTTGTTTTGTACCTGGCGAGCAGCATTTCGCAAGTGGTTTTTTTGGTTTTCCTCTTGTCTTTCATTCAGTTCATGTGGAACCCATTTTCCCACCTTCTGGATCTTTTCCATGGCTCTCAAACGTATGGAGACGGCTTCTTGTGTCACATTTAATTGATCCGCGAGTTGTTGTTGCGTTTGAGCGTCATCCTCATCCAACAATGCTAACAATTCGGCGTCTTCAACCTTTCTCAGTGGTCTTCCACGTTCTTCGTTTTTCACGTCAAAATCCCCACTTAGGAATTTTTTAAACCACTCAAAGCACTGTGATTTATCAAGAACATGCTCACCGTAAGCTTCGACAAGCATTCGATGCGATTCTTCAGCAGTTTTCTTCAAATTGTAACAGAAAATCAATGCTGTCCACAAATCACAGTTTTCAGGCACAAAAACAGACATGTTCAACGCTATGAAAACATATTATGTAGTTGTATTAAACTTGTATTGTTGTGAGTTAAAGTCTTTGACAAATGTAAACACAAGAAAAAGTCGCCAATGACGCGGTTTGACAGTCACTACATTGACAACTAGAGCCATCTATGAGCAAATTCCGGTTTCATATATTTACAGACCTGGTTGTTGTATGAGAAAATATACAAATGTAAAGGAAACGAAATACTGGAACACCACCACTTAATTTGATGGTTGCTCGCAGAAACCAGTCTGAGATAGATTCTCAGCTGATCAAGACAGTGGCAACAGATCCGAGCATAAGAAGCGATACATATGTCACCCCAGTCTTGTGGCCAGAGAAAATCATCGTGCAACCTTAAACACTTTTTGCTCGAGACCCAGGCAGTGGCCTTTGCCGACCCCTAACATGTCCAGCCTGTAGTTCTTCTTTTTTCTTTGCAGCAAGGAAATCTTTGCTTAGCCGCGCGACTATAGGCCTTAAATTGTAGGTTCCTATACACATTTTGCCTTTTATGGTCCGTGAAGAATGTCAACACTAAGTCATGATCAAACCAGTTCCTGTCTGTTGTAATCTTTTTCTAAGGGTGATATTAATCCAATGGCCCCAAGGTCTGAGGAAAATACTGAAGACCAGCTCATTTTGGAGTCCTATTTGCGAAGTACTTATTCTGTAGTCGATCTTCAAGATTCCTAAAATAAAATGAGAACTGTTGTGGAAAGTTGCTTTAGAAAATGCTTGAATATTAGTAATTTTAAAGTGTTGTAACATAGCTATATTTATTATATCAGTTATTGTAGCTGTATTTATTATGTGGGGTCTCGGGAAATCTCTACCTTTTTCTGATATTGTGCAAGTTACTCTTACAGACTACGGACAAAACAAGAATGAGGGGACGGGGGTATTTTACCTTTAGATGATAATTTAGTCCCATTCGAAGGATTCATCTTTGTTGTACCCGTTAAATATAATCCAGTAATCAGTTGCACTTCCGATCCAAACTAAATTGCAATTATGCAGTGGATATCCGAGCTTGAGTTGCCTTGGAAGGGGTCATTTAATTTAATTTTATATGGAAAATATATTGATGTATTATACTGTCAGTACAGTTAGTTATACTGTCAATACTCAGTTATCTAGCAAGGTGCACCATGTGTAGGCGAGTTTGACTTTTGAACTGTTGTTTGGGGAGATATGTGAAGGAATGAAAGAAATAAGATAAATTAAAACGAAACTTATTTATTGTTAAACTTCAAAAATATTAAAACATATATACAGGGAAATAGTTCCATGTGCACAATCAAAACAATGTCACCTATTATCATTCCAAGCAGGCTTGCTTATATTGTGGAACTAAATAACATGATGATACTTATTCTTACGATGCAAATATGAGTTTGGCACCTATCATCCGTAAAACTGAATATATTTTAAGTACTGCTATTTTATATTGTCGTCATCAACCATGCAAATCGATAAATAATAAATAAATTTTAAATTTTCAAAGCAAATCTTAACTGGAAATAATATTTATCTCAAATTTTCACACAAAGTCGTGAATCGTTCGATTTATACACATTTTCCATTTCAGCATAGTTTTCGAGGTGTGATGACAAAAAACAAAATTAAGTAGTTTTCGAAAGTCAAAGATTACAAAAGTATAAAAATGCATTTATTCGTGCGTACCGATAGCTTCATTCTTACGATTTTATATTTACAGTGATGCATACTTGTTACTCGAGAACTTCTCCGAGTATTATTCAATTACTCAAAACTTGATCTAATAATGAGTTCACAAATTGATTGAAATAATTTTTTTGACAAAATAAGAAGCCTATTTTGTTCTTTAAACACGAAATTCAACATTTAAAATCAAAATTTAGTCAATCTATTTCTAGTCAATCAATTTTATAATTTACTGTCATGAATATTCTTTGATGTATTACGAATGTCTTTTATGAATTTTACTTATGAATTTTCATTACAAAAATATTTTTTTCATGAAATAACTCATTACTTCACTGTAATTGGAATTCATTTAATTTTACAGAAATATGACCATGTGAAAGTTCCTTTCTGTATATCACAATTTGATTTTAAGTTTAAATAAGATATTCATAATTTCACAATGCTGTGAGTCATGGTCAGTTTGACAAAATATAAACAATTTAGTGCCTTGTTGTTTGTAAAATAAACATTGTTAATAAATCAAAAGGAGAGGCACCAAAATCACAACCCCGAGTCTTATCATCTGAACACAAATACTTTCATAATGTGTTTCATATTATAACATAATACAATTTTCATACAATATTGTAAAACATGTAATTTGATTGTGATTTTAACAGTAAATAAAGATTTTTAACACATTTTATAATCATAAAAACATTGTCCAATTTGAGTATGATGATCTAAAGTGCCAAACTGTGACAATTTAATTATATATTTTGTATTATAATACAAGTTACTTATATCACACGTTACTATTGCTAGATGGATTTTTCTCTATACTTGAAAGGATATCATTTATTTACATTGTATTTACTAACTCCCTCATTAAACGTTAACACTATTTCTGCTATAAAAATCAGACAGATAAAACACATAAAACTGGTACCTGCAAATTAATCAATCTATTATCGTATATAAGAAAGGAATTAAAAATAGAAATCAATGAAATGCTATTGTAATAATGCTGGACACATAGCAACAATTCTATGGTAATTGAGGGCAAATGATGACTTAATTACCCTAATAATTAGGGATGGTCTGACACAAAAAATGTTATGCTCTATTTTACATAAGACACAAATATACGAAGAAAATGAATTTGACATATTTTTTTATATTTTCATATTTGAAGCAAATAATTTTGATGTGACACCAATGTTTAATTTTTTCAGTGTTAAGCCTCGGAGATTGATAAATGTATCTGTAAAATCATAATTTTAGTTTCAAGATGTTTTTACAAAATGAAATCGATAATTATAGTTGTTATTAATATTAATTGCTTTCAGTATTAGAAACAAATGTCCTGATTACCTGAGCTAGAATGAAATCAGAAAATATTGATTATATTAAATAGTTTGCTTATTACAGTAGAGATAAGACTAACATACATATTATTATAGTATTTTTATTTCCAAGCAGCCTTTTGAAGCTCATTTTGGTTTAAATTAAGACAGAACAGTGCAAAACAGAGCATAATGGTGTTACATCTTTTGACAAAATACATTAAGTATTGGAGAATATATTTTTTCAGAAACATTCCAGTGTTCGAGGACATTTAAAATTGAATTATCACGATACTATAAAAATGCACTTTTAAGACACTGGCTAACAGTTTAAAGCATTATTTTTGTTTTTTATTAACAAAAATTCAATATGTTCTATGGAAGAGTAAATGTTTTTTTACATGTTTTAATTTAAAGCAAATAATTTATAAATATATATGTAGCTATTACATTAAACCTGTAAGACAGATTTTATGCATACGCAGTACGATGGTATTGGGAACTGTATTAAATTAACAAAAAAAGAAAATATATAAAATGACAAATAGTTTTTTTTGTTAAGAAACACCAACATACTTTTAAAAATCCTATAATTCAAAAATATATCTACATAATAAAAATAGAATTTACCAAATTAAAAGGAATAAGAAAAAATATTTATGTCCAACGTGTCTTGAAAGGATTTCCCTAAATGCTTACAATGATAGCTTATGATCTAATATTTACAAAATAAGAGTTCACATAATATGAATATTGTAAACTTAACTTTTTTTTTATATTTTCAATCACAAATTCTTAACATATTTAAATTATTTTGCATACACCACTCAAACTTTGTATCAAATATTAGCGATGTACTTACAAACCTAGGAGTAAAATAACATGTACATAATTACAAGTCTATAATGCACATCATAAAGCAACCTCTTCAGATTACTGTTCTCCTTATCAGACACTGAACTTGCCCAAGTCCAGAGAATCGGTTTAGAAAAACACCCAAACAACATAAACACGCTATTAACAATAAGTATGGGTAGTCAAGCAATTAAAAATAAAATAAATGCAAAAAAACAACTCGTTTATGTATCTATACTATTCAATAAAATAAACTAATAAAAAGACAAATCTTTTCATTCACCATAAGTGTGTGGGAAAATAAAAGATGGAAAAATCCACTCACTTTTTCCAATCATTTTTAGATAGTGATATTTCTGATTTAGAGCGAGTCTTTAGTGAACATTCTACAAAATATGGAAAGTAAGACATTTTTATTTTGGCAGTAGTTAACAGTTTGTACATGCTTACATTATCTTAGCTATTGTATATTTGATAAAGTACTCACTATCGGATTTGATAATATAAAATGAACATTTATTTTTTTCAAAATAAATTCAGTGTGCATCTAGTTTTGCAATACATATATGCGAGGGCTGGGTCATGAAATTCTAACATATTTCAAGTATACAGATCTATAACAAAATAAGTTTTTCTTATTCAAGTCTCCTTTTTATAAAATTATGACCAATATTATTGAACTATTCATTTAACACATTTCTTTTTATAAAGAATTTAGCCTTGAACTAAATTAAACATTGAACTGTTTTATTACTACGAAATACATTTCACATACATTGTCTTCAGAAAATAAGAATAAATAAAGATTATTTTAAAAGAGTATACCATTTAATATATATAATTTCCGGTTATGGCAACCATTCATCAATAATATAAAATCATTGTTTTTTGTTATAATTGTAGCACAGTTGTATTGTAATACTTGAATTAGTTAATATATCAAAAAGATGCTTATACAAAATATCTTGAAAATGAAAGTCAATAAAAGTTTTTGAAAAATAATGTAATCAACCATATTGGTTAATTATAAAAAGGAGATACAAACATATAAGGATAATGCAGTTGCAGTTTTGTCTACTCTCAATGTTATCTTTATTATGAAAATGACCTATGCCTTATATATAGACTAAATACATGATAGCTTTGAGAATGATTCATTTCAAATATCTAAATTATTTGTTTTCAACGAGAAAAAAATACATTTCAACGGATTTGCAAATTAAACTAGACTAAAAAGTTTTTTTTTTGTTAGAAGTCAGTTGATTCAAAAATAAAGGAAAATGGAAAAAACCCTCTAGAGTTAACAACATAGAGCTACTATAATATAGTTCAGTTTGAAATTAAAACTGAAAAGATTGTCAAATAAAATGTGTAAATTCACCCATACATTTTTCCTTCTTGTATTTCTAAATAAAATAGAAAGAAATCAAGTCCTGGCTCTTATACTAAAGAGAAGTGTCAAAATAAGGGAATATATTACAAAATAAGGGATGTGTGAGCCTCGGCTTGTTAGCGGTGACTAGGTGTAATAGTTGAAAGACGAGGGGACAATGTGGCACCTCAACATTCTTGCTCTACCCACTGAGCCAAGCCTCGCACCACCAATTCTTGATTCAGCGATATCACATTCTAAAAAAAACAACAAAAATATTTCGATTTAATAATTTTTATACTATTATATTTAGGCTAAACTATCATTTTCCAGCGCATATTAAAATGATACATTACTATTGAAATTACCTAATTATTTGAAAGATATTTAACACATTTATAATAATTTTATATAATTCAATGTCAATCGAAAGGGAAATAAATGCACATATTAATAAAAAGGTTCTAAAAAATAGTATAGCAATCAATAGTGTATTCCTTACTAAACATGTAACTAATTCCCAAGCGTTCTAGGCGAAAAAGAAAAAAAGGGTCACTTGGACCAGAAAAATGTAGTTTTTGTTAACCCTCCGATTAGTGACAAGGTCCCTGGGGACGTTTTCGATTTTTGTTTGCTCACAACTTTCTCTTTGTATGTTTTGGAAACGTGATGCTGTATGTATTCCAAAAAAAAAACATGCTGAAGCGATTAAAACCGGTTTCAAAGCGGTAAAATCACTCGTTCGTGTTTTATTACGATTTGAAAACATTTTGTACGGGAATCAGGTACAAGATCTTTAGGGACCTTATACCTGACTTGTACCATTATTGAAAGAAATTGAAAGAAACCGAAGAAGAATAAATCGGTCCTGCTGTTGTATACAATGCATTATAAGTTGTTCGGTAGATAGTGAAACCGATAAGCGAAAGCCAATGGTCATTCTGGACTACAATGCCCATAAATCTGGGGTGGACACAATGGATCAGATGCTTGGCACTTATTCATGCAAACGTTCAACAAATCGTTGGCCGCTTGCAATGTTCTACAACATGATAGATATTGCTGCATTGACCGCATTCGTAATTTACGATGGGATGAAGCCTGTTCAAAAAACAGACAAGCCACGTTCGTTTTTGCAATTGTTGACGAAACAATTAGCAATTTCAAATATCAAAGAACGAGCCACCAATACACGCATAATGTGCCATCCCAAAATTCGAATTGCTATGGAAGCATTTGATGTAAAGGTAACTTTGAAATTGAATATTGAAACGCACAAACATAGAAATAACATTTTTTTATATTTTCCGGTAGTAGCAAGACTAACATCAGGAGCTGCACCTTCATTTGCAACTTATATCGTGCGCAAAACCAGATCATATTGCTATACCTGCAATAAAGCGGTTTGTGCTGAGCATTCAGCATTATTGTATCGGTGCGATACCTGCATTCATGACCATGAATAAGCAGCACCTGCAATAAGGCAGTTTGTGCTGAGCATTCAGCATTATTGTATCGGTGCGATACCTGCATTCATGACCATGAATAAGCAGCACAATAATACATTTATTACAACTTTTATTTTTTACCTGTCAAATAAAACTTGAATTACCAAAAAAAAACTATTTTTTTTGCCTTTATACTTATATTTTATCCTTCTATATACATTTAGGCACCTTATACAACCATAAGCTAACATAACCATAAGCTACATAACCATAAGCTAAAAATTGTATGGTATTATTACCGTACACGCATAATGTGCTATCCCAAAATTCGAATTGCTATGGAAGCATTTGATGTAAAGGTAAAGTTGAAATTGAATATTGAAACGCACAAACATAAAAATAATATCTTTTATTTTTTTTTATATTTTCCGGTAGTAGCAAGACCAAAATCAGGAGCTGTCTTCATTTGCATCTGTACGAATCGGCCATCGTGCCAGTTATATCGTGCGCAGAACGGACGCCAGCGCAAAACCAGATCATATTGCTATACCTGCAATAAGGCAGTAGTTTATGCTGAGCATTCAGCATAATTGTATCGGTGCGATACCTGCATTCATGACCATGAATAAGCAGCACAATAATACATTTATTACAACTTTTATTTTTTACCTGTCAAATAAAACCTAAATTACCAAAAAAAAACTTATTTTTTTGCCTTTATACTTATATTTTATCCTTCTATATACATTTAGGCACCTTATACAACCATAAGCTAACTTACAAAATCATCAAGACACACCTGCATGATGATAATACCATTCAATTTTTTGACGGTACCTAGAGACCTTGTCACTTTTTTAACGCCGCCGGGACTGTCACCGATCGGAGGGTTAAAGGATTATAGTATTTTTCAATTTATGGTTAACAAACACATACCAATATATGTGATAAAAAGGTTTGGTACAGGAATAAACCTTGTGATTAAAAAAACACATTCAACATAAAATTTATTATCTTTATTTTTACCGAGTTGACCGAAAAATAAAAATAAACAACTTTTTCACTAAACCAGCATATTTGAAATTTTGCATAATTATTATGAAACAAGTGCACATTCCTGTATTTATTTTATTAATGCTTTTTAGAAAATTCTTACCGTGGGAAAAGGTTAAAATCTACATTTTTTATACAAAACTAATATAACACATCAATCAACAACTCTCGGGACTAACCAACAGATGGCGCCTCTAATAACAAAGCCATACCGTTCTCAGTAAGTACCAACCTTTAGAAGTTACGTGTCAAACTTTCATGACATTTTGACATTGTGTCATTGAGTTAGTGGTTTTAGTGACGCTACTTTTGCTATTTTCAAAACAATGGAAAAAACCGAATTTCGTTTGTTGATAAAACATTGCCATTTTAATGGGAAAAAATACCGTTCAAACTCAGCAATGGCTTGAAAAGTGTTATCCGGGCTCTGCTCTGTCGAAAACAACCATTTGTCGGTGGTATGCTGATTTCAAACGCAGGCATACAGACACAAATGATGCTGAACACTCTGGTCGTCCAAATGAGGCTGTTACACCATAAAACATAAAAAAAACCCTCAAAACCGTGATGGAAAATCGCAAAGTAAAGTTGCGTGAGATAGCTGACATCCTGAAGCTATCATTTGGTATTGTTTACACTATTTTGCATGAACATTTGGTCATGAAAAAGCTTTTTTCGAAATGGGTGCCGCGTTTGCTCATAATGGAACAGAAACTACAACACATCGATGATTCAGAGCGCTGTTTGGCACTGTTGTGCGAAATAAACAGGAGTTTTTGCATCGGTATGTGACAATGGATGAAACTTGGATCCACCACTATACTCCGGAATCAAATCGGCAGTCAGCTGAGGGGAGAGCAGCCGGTGAAAGTCATCCGAAGCGACCAAACACGCAACAGTCGGCCGGGAAGGTTATGGCCTCCGTATTTTGGGAGGCGCATGGTATAATATTCATCCATCACCTTGAGAAGGGATAAACCATTAATAGCGAATATTACATAGCGTTATTGGAGAGTTTGAAGGCAGAAATTGCAAAAAAACGGCCCCATATGAGGAAAAAAGTTCTCTTTCATCAGGATAATGCACCGTGTTACAAATCGATGGTAACGATGGCAAAATTGCATGAGTTAAACTTCGAATTGCTTCCGCACACACCGTATTCTCCAGATTTGTCCCCCAGCGACTATTGGCTGTTCACAGACCTCAAAAAGATGCTCCAGGGAAAGATTTGGCTCCAATGAAGAAGTGATTGCCGAAACAAACGCCTATTTTGAAACCAAAGATAAATCGTTCTACACGGCTGGCATAGAAGAGTTAGGTAAGTGTTGGAATGAATGTATCACTCTTGAAGGAGACTATGTTGATGAATTTTGGCAAACAAATGTGGTTTTAGTAGTTAGTCCCTGGCTATATTGATCGATGTGTTACAAATAAAAAGAGTGATGGAAAATCGCCAAGTAAAGTTGCGCGAGATAGCCGACATCCTGAAGATATCAATTGGTAGTGTTTACACTATTTTGCATGAACATGTGTTATGTATATGATATTCAATGGCAAGACATAATACCAGGTCTGTAAATATGAAACCGGAATTTGCTCATAGATGGCTCTAGTTGTCAATGTAGTGACTGTCAAACCGCGTCATTGGCGCCTATTTCTTGTGTTTACACTATCAAAATTTTTTAACTCACAACAATACAAGTTTAATACAACTACATATGTGTTCATAGCCTTTGTGCCTGCTACGATTTGCGGACAGAATTGATTTTCTGTTACCATAAGAAAACTGCTGCAGAATCGCATTGAATGCTTGTCGAAGCTTACGGTGAGCATGCTCTTGGTAAATCACAGTGCTTTGAGTGGTTTAAAAATTTTAAAAGTGACGATTTTGACATGAGAAACGAAGAACGTGGATGACCACCGAGAATGTTTGAAGACGCAGAATTGCAAGCATTGTTGGATGAGGATGACGCTCAAATGCAACAACTCGCGGATCAATTAAATGTGACACGAGAAGCTGTCTCCATACGTTTGAAAGTCATGGGAAAGATCTAGAAGGTGGGAAAATGGGTTCCACATGAACTGAATGAAAGATAGCAAGAAAACCGAAAAACCACTCGCGAAATGCTGCTCGCCAGGTACAAAAGAAAATCATTTCTCCATCGAATTGACTGGCGATGAAAAAGGGATATATTTCGAGATACCTAAGCTTAAAAGATCATGGGTAACTCCAAATCGCTATGGATGGAAGACAATGCTCTGTGTTTGGTGAGATCAGAAGGGTGTTATCTATTATGAGCTGCTAAAACCAGGCATAACCGTTAATACTGAACGTTACTGACAACAAATTATGGATTTGAACCAAGCATTGTGTGAAAAATGTCCAGAATATCAAAAGGGGCAACACAAAGTGAGTTTGCTTCATGATAATGCACTATCGCACACAGCAAAACCGGTCAAAGAAACGATTGAGGCGTTGAGTTGGCAAATACTTTCGCATGCGACTTACTAACCAGACTTGGCTCCATCCGATTACTACTTATTTATATCGATAGGACACGCACTTGCTGAGCAGCGCTTCACTTCTTACGAAAATGGCTCGATGATTGGTTTGCCTCAAAAGAGCAACAGTTTTTTTGGCGTAGCATCTACAAATTGCCAGAGAGATGGGAAAAATGTGTAGCTAGCGATGAGTAATACTTTGAACAAAATATTTTTTACCATTTTAATACAATAAATGTGTATTTTCTATAAACAAATTCTGGTTATATATTTACAGACCTACATATAATAATTGATTATGGTTCAATTTATTTGTTAGTAACATAATTTGTTTTTAAAATAATTTAATAAACATATGTGAATAGCCAAATTTCATGTAGAGAAGGTTTTTTTTTCTACATTTCCCTCTACTTCTAGGTATAAAGTTCATTTTTAATGAGATTTTGAGTTGAGACCTGAAATAAAATTTTCAATCTCTCGCTTCACTACTTAAGTCCACCTTTATCTGAATGAAACTTTTGTCAAAGGGTCAAAAAGGTCAAAATCTCTTCGAGTCAGGTCAAAACTATATGGTGGATATTCAGACAGCTCAGAACCAAAAGCTTGAAAGCACTGTATAGTTTTTGTCCATATGAGGAAAAGCATTGTTTTGAAACAAAATTAGGTCCTTTGATATTTGACCATACCTTATGGACTTGCTTTTCTGTTCAGTTCTCACAGTACTTTAAAACAGATGTCACTGTTTGACATTTGGGTGTGAAATAAACCAAACATTGACCTTCCATATCTCAGAATATTCATCATCAGTCATCAACATTCCTGCAGAGGTGTAAGTTTTCAATTTGTTGTGCACGGTGACATGTTTCCACACTAAACTTTATTGCTTACTAGAACTCATGGTTATTATTCATATCATAAATGAATCTCCTTCATTGAATTGTTTGTGATAAGAAGTGTGAAAATTGCATGTGTTGGGACTACAGATTGAACTTTTGAAAGAAGAAAAATGATGCATAGCTAATTTAATATTTATGGGGAAGCATAACTCAAGGCCTAGAATCAAAGTGGCCCAAATCTAGTAGTAAGATGGAAAAATATCACCAATTAAATCTGTTATGATAATACTGTTTTTACATCTAACCTTTATCACCCTTTTTGTTTCACTGAAAAAAGGCCTCAAAACAAATCAAATAAATAGCAGACATACCTGTGGTCCTAAGGTAAGATATAAGTAGACCAGAGGAAGGCCAACCTCATTGTAGCCCACCACCTGTGCTTGAAGCAGTTGCCCACTTGTGAGTCCCGCCATTATTTGTACTGCCTCAGGAGACCACTCCGCTAAAAACAAGTGAAAGATCAGTAACAAAAATAGAGTAATAAAACATGTATAATATAATTCAGACATTTTGTAATAACTGTAACACATCGATCAGTGAGTCCCAGGACTAACTACTAAAACAACATTTGTTTGCTAAAATTCTTCTTTAATCATCAACATAAGTTCAAGTATTCAAGAGTGATACATTCATTCCAACGCTTTCCTAACTTTTCTATGCCACCCGTGTAGAACGATTTATCTTTGGTTTCAAAATAAGCGTTAGTTTCGGCAATCACTTCTTCATTGGAGCAAAATCTCTTTCCCTGGAGCATCTTTTTGAGGTCTGCGAAAGCCAATAGTCGCTGGGGGCCAAATCTGGAGAATACGATGGTGCGGAAGCAATTCAAAGTTCAACTCATGCAATTTGGCCATTGTTACCATCAACTTGTGACACGGTGCATTGTCCTGATGAAAGAGAACTTTTTTCTTCTTCATATGGGGCCGTTTTTTTTGCAATTTCTGCCTTCAAACGCTCCAATAACAACGCTATGTTATATTCGCTATTGATGGTTTTTCGCTTTTCAAGGTGACCTTCCCGGCTGATTGTTGAATTTTTGGTCGCTTCGGACGACTTTCACCGGCTGCTCTCCCCTCAGCTGACTGCCGATTTGATTCCGGAGTATAGTGGTGGATCCAAGTTTCATCCATTGTCACATACCGATGCAAAAACTCCTGTTTATTTCGCGTCAACAGTGCCAAACAGTGCTCTGGATCATCGATGCGTTGTACTTTCTGTTCCATTGTGAGGAAACGCGGCACCCATTTCGAAAAAAGCTTTTTCATGACCAAATGTTCATGCAAAATAGTGTAAACAGTACCAAATGATATCTTCAGGATGTCAGCTATCTCACGCAACTTTACTTTGCGATTTTCCATCAGGATTTTGAGTTTTTTTTGTTTTCTGGCGTAACAGCCTCATTTGGACGACCAGAGCGTTCAGCATCATTTGTGTCTGTACGACCGCGTTTGAAATCAGCATACCACCGACAAATGGTTGTTTTCGACGGAGCAGCCCGGATAACACTTTTCAAGCCATTGCTGAGTTTGAACGGTATTTTTTCACATTAAAATGGCAATGTTTTATCAACACACGAAATTCGGTTTTTTCCATTGTTTTGAAAATAGTGAAAGTAGCATCACTAAAACCACTATAACACAATGTCGGAATGTCATGAAAGTTTGATATGTAACTTCTAAAGGTTGGTACTAACTGAGAATGGTATGGATTTGTTATTAGAGTCGCCATCTGTTGGTTAGTCCCGGACTTATTGATCGATGTGTTAGTTGTCAAATGATTTATTTATTTAGAAATTAAGATTTCATAGAAAGACACTAGAGGCCAACTCTAATCCTAATAAAGATATATGTTGTAACCAGATATAAGACAAATTCTATAGTTTAAAACAATTTGATTTGATAACAATTGGATGTAAATAAGCAAAAAGGACCCAACCCACATTTTTACTTGCTCCGAGATAATTTAGAAAAAAATCATCTGCTCTCTAATGGACATGTAAGAATGTTTTTTTTAAATATTGGGAGTACAAATTAGTTCAGTCCGTTTCCAAAAGATGGCTCTGGCTGTTATGAATGGTTCATAGTGACAGCCGATTTTGGCGGTTTCAGAAAGGTTAGACATCTGCTAATAATATACAGTTTATATCGCTTTAAGTTTCATGCAAAAACCTTGTTTTGTGTTGAAAAGTCCAGTGTTGAAAATGTCGAATTTTGTGTTAACCAAGCAACATTTGCGGGAGGTTTTAATTTTCTGCTTTAATTGGAAGAAAAGTGCAGCTGAAGCCCATCGAATGCTTGTCGAAGTTTATGGTGATGCTGCTCCAACTGATAAATCATGTAGGGAATGGTTTCGACGTTTCAAGGATGGAGATTTCAGCGTCGAAGACAAGCCTCGCTCTGGACAGCCAAAAAAATTAGAGGACAAAGAATTAGAGGCATTACTCGAAGAAGATCAGAGTCAAACGCAAGAGGAGCTTGCAGAATCATTGCTTGAGCTTGGAGTGACTCAACAAGCCGTTTCCGTACGATTGAGAGCCATGGGAATGATTCAAAAACAAGGAAATTGGGTGCCTTATGAACTGAAACCGAAAGACGTTGAAAGGTGATTTTTCACTTGCGAGCAGCTGATTCAAAGGCAACAAAGAAAAGGTTTTTTGCATCGGATTGTAACTGGAGATGAGAAGTGGATATTCTACAACAACCCCAAGAAGAAAAAATATTACGCTAAGCCCGGTCAATCGTTGCCATCGACCTCAACATCAACACCAAAACCGAACATACATGGTTCGAAGATCATGCTCTGTATCTGGTGGGACCAAAGGGGTGTTGTTTACTATGAGGTGCTGAAACCTGGCAATTCCATTACGGGCGATCGGTATCGGCTACAATTAATTCGTTTGAGCCGTGCATTGCGAGAAAAACGGCCGGAATACGAGCAAAGACATGATAAAGTTATTCTTCTTCATGACAACACTCGGCCTCATGTCGCAAGTCGTAAAAAAATATTTGGAAACACTCAAATGGGATGTTTTACCGCACCCGCCGTATTCCCCGGACATTGCTCCTTCTGATGACTGGTTGTTCCGAAGGATGCAGCACGATTTGGCAGGTCACCGGTTCACTTCTTTCGTAGAAACCGAAAATTGGCTCCAAACTTGGATCACCTCAAAAGACGAGTCATTTTTTCGAGATGGAATTCGAAAATTGCCTGAGAGATGGGAAAAAGTAGTAGCCAGCGATGGACAATACTTTAATTGATCTGTTCATTCATTTTGTTTAGAAATAAATGCATTTTTGAACACAAAAAAACGGACCGAACTAATTTGCACACCCAATATAATTTATCCAAAATACATGCTTGTGATTTACATTGATTTTTTTATATTCCAAAAAACTAAGAAAAATGGTTTTATGGATTGGGTTGATTTTGCAAACATAAAGTCATTTGGGTATTTCAAACTAATGTATGAGGCATAATATATTGAAATTACTCATTTTTTAAATAAATAAATTATTTTTTCAAGCAGACCAAGTTTGTAATAGCCCCCTGGAAATCTACCTTCTTTAAGTGAACTAACAGAAAGATGAAGTGACAACTTTGCATTATTTTATGTACTCGTAACTATGATATATTTCTACCTACATCCTACAACATAGTAAAGAAAGATGTCTTAAATAAAACACCTTGAAGCTTGAAATTATAAAATTACTTTTAAAATCAAATATAGTAACATTCCCAGTACACACAGAAAATTAAGATGACGAAGGCTAATATTAAAATTAAAATAATCCTAATGAGAAGGATGAATCTGGTGTGTCGTTATAATTTGTTGATCTTCAGCTCTACTTTTGTTAGCAGCATTCTTAAATCACCATGATTAGCTATTTGCAGTAGGTTTAATTTTTAGTTAACAGATTTGTGACTGCACTGAACCCACGTTCCACTAAATATGATGAAAGAAAGGCCATTGTACTATAGACCAATAATCCAGCATGAAGTGTAGGGGTCTGTTTTTGCAGCCATAATTGTTGGTAGCCTTTGAATTTGAAATTCAATTACTCATTTGTAATTTTTTTTATCGAACACTGTTTATTCCTAATTACAAATTTGTCGTTACTTTCATCACATCTTCTTGTAATATTGGAGATTCTTTTGTCTTTGACTTCCCAACAATGCACGACACGCTCGCCTGTCAACACTTGCTTGTTAAAACCTATTGGCGGACTTAACTACTGATCGGTTATAGCTTGCATTTTGTGTGTTAATTTGGAAAATAAAGTAATCACTACTCTATGTTATACAAAGATGCAACATGTATATTTTTCAGAATTATAATATCTTCTTTTCTTTCTTTATTCCTCCACCGCTCCCTTATTTTTATTCAATGCCCTCCAATTGTCCCTCAGGAGGCAGTATCACCCACTTTGGGAAACACTTCTAGAGGAATGGGGATAAATGCTGTTTCAGAAAACATCTTCAAATAATGGTCTTCCCTAAATTTATGAACATTTTGCACAAATTAATTGAATGAATAAAATTACAATCAGTTTCTTTGTAGTTTGTCTTCCCTTAGTATGTGTTCCGTGGCAACATATATGTAAATTTGGAAGTAACCAAAATATTGGCCACAGCTGCTATTTTTCAGTCTTCACACTGAATATATTTTATTTTACCTATTTACTTATCATTCATTTCAATAGCATTCAACAAGACTTTTTAAGCATTATAATCATGAATTTAATTCACTTTATGACGTGCTTGATCTCTTTAATGATTTACTTGCTATCTTTAATACGCAATTTGCAGAAAGATTTGAAGCACAGAATACAATTTTAAATATCAAAGTATATTACAATTCTTGATGTGCAAAAAAGCCAGTAAAATATGTCTCATGGTTCAATTCTGATTTATATTTTTGTTATTCCATACAAACCCATAAATTGCACTGAATTTTTTCTCTTCAAATATTATAAAATGTGGGTTGGGTTCTTATTGCATATACAGGGTGTCCCGTGCCTCAACGTCAAGCCGGTATCGAGGAAAAGGCCAGCTTATGACGGTTCAGAGTTAAAAAAATTCTTGCAAAAGCCTTATACTTTTCGAGTTATAGAAATTTCTTTAAAAAATGTGAAAGTAGCTACCCTGCGCCAAATGTTCATATGCTGTGACTACAAATTGCCATATTTTATGATTTTAATGGTTGTATCACAATCTTAGATAACCCTGCTATTAGCCGGAGTCCGATATAAAACAAAAAAACCTGCACGTCCGGAAAAAAAAATATTTTGTCCAATCATAAAAATTTATATTTTTATCAGCTAACTTTAATTCATCATACTGTAAAAATAATGTACTATGCTAACCTGGCAAGTTACATCAAAAGATGGCCTGTTTAGTCAGGATTTCAAAATGGTACAATACATACCATGTTTTTTTTACTCAGTATTCAAATATCAATACTATAAATCAAGATATTTATTCTTATAAGTTGCCACATGGATTTTAACAAAGCAAGTTATAAAATATCTTTTAAAACATAAGTAAATGAAGGTGTTTTATTTAAACATATGTAAAATCAGAAGAAGAATAAATAAGATTGTTTCAACAACTGTTTTTCTAAAATGAATAATTTCATCATGGAAATAATATTAGTTTGCATATCGCACATAAAGCGAGACCATATATAATAAATTTATTACTTTACTCTTGATAATATATCAATAATATATTGCAAGTGGTATCACCAAACGTAGGTATCATAGTGTCAAATGTTAAGGATTAAAAAAAGTTATCATTGAATTGTTTGATACTAGGTGACCTTTGTTCAAAATAAATATAACATAAAGCACAGAAAACACTTTCTATTTACAGTTGTGCATATGAGACAGTTCAGGCCCCAGAAAATAAATAGTATACATTAGTATGTTGTTTATTTTATGATGACAAAAAAAGGAGTCAATTAAAAAAATATTTGTTGCAGGTACTCTATTTTGATAAAGAAAAAAAAATTAAACAATTTGAATGACGCTATATAATGTTAGTACACATTATTTGATCTGACAATATAGTATGAAAGAACATTACGAAAAGGAAGATCAGGACTTGTCAGTGTCAGAAAGCGTTTTGTGTGAGATGAACAAAAAATTAAGGATATTTAAATATTTTGTACAAACGTATTAAGAAATTCCTATTTTGAAAAAAAAAACAGCTTAATGTAAAAATAATTTAAATATAAAAATTGACCATGACTTGAAGAGGAAAATAATGTTGATAATGCATCCAAGTGTCTTAGTGTTGTGCTGTAAAGCAAAATAATGAAAGTTGCATATTTTTATTAGCATCAATGGAGTGCTGCCAAAAATTTTGAGCAGAAAGAGAGAACAGATCTCCAAACTTTTGCTATCCAAGCATATAATCCTTTACCTTTTTTAATCCCTTCTTTGAAATGGATTCAAATTAAGTTTTCACAAAATCATATAAGTAATAGCACTTTGCAATTAACAATTGTTAACTAGTTAATTGACTAAATGATTTTATTTTCTATATACAAGTTCATTGACGTCTTATTTATAAAAAAAAAGTTCTTTTAGCAACCATAAAACAATTCAATTCTCATAGTACTCCACCAATTCAAACAGAATTCATTGAAGAAACTATTAAGCAATCAAATATCTCATTGAAATAATGATTGTCAATAGCTAGACTATCAAGTATTTAATGTTAAAATTTTGCATTCTAGTTTCCCATAGTATTCTAATACTCAAGTTGTCTTATTTACAACAAAAATTATGTGATAGGTGAAGTTTGCACGTAAGGCAGTGTTTATATTTTGGTAAAAAAAAATGCAATCTCGTTGGTGGACAATTAAGGAGTTTTACTGGTGCTTTTCGAAACTGTTAATTTTTTTTAAATGTATTCCTTACTATGTAGGTAGTAAAAATGAGTTGTTAACCATCTTCATATTCGTCTTTTCATGCTTTATCACGTTCGTAGAAATCTCAAAATGACTGTTCAGTCCGTCCTTTTTCGAACTCTTTGGTGAAGGAACGATCAGTGAAAGTCAAGTTCAAAAATGGTTCAATTGTTTCAAATCCAGCGACATAAACTTAAAAGATGAGGAAGGAAGAAGTCATCTGCCTGAATTTGATGATCAGGTTTTTAAGGTGGCCCTGAAAGACGAAAATTTCGACAAGGGTGCTAGCCAAACAATTCAATGTCGACCATTCCCCGATCGCCAGGTGCCTAAAAAAGCTTGGTAACGTATAGAAAATCGCTGGATGGGTTTCTTGCGAGCTCTCCGATGACAACAAGGCCAGCCGAGTCCATCCGTATATTTACTCAATTGCTTCAGCGAAATTAGTAAAATACCTTTCTTCAACCAGGTGACTGGTGATGAGTTATGGCATTTCTTAAATGTTTAACGAAAGAAAGTGTGCGTTAATTCTGGTTAGACTCCGAAAAGAATTCCAAAGGTCGTCCATTGCAAAATTGCCATGTGGTGTGTTTGGTGGGATAGCTCTGGTATAATTCACTGATAGATTATGGTAAGCGGCTTCTGTTATTGGTGGGATGACAAATATGTGAAACATGAAAGGTCTGTGCTATCCTTTTTCGAAGTAATAAAGCATTATGTGACTAATATGAAGGTGGCTATCGACATGCATTTTTACTACCTTAATAGTAAGGAATACATTAGTAAAAATGAAACCAAAGATAAATTTGAGCGATTTGAAGGGCACCGATAACATGTACATATAAAATATACTGATTTTTCTTAACTTACATTTTTCAAAGTTTGAATTTCGTCAGAGTAGATTTCACAAAAGCATGTCAAATTTAAATATTTCCAATTATTTTTATGTAATTATTTGCATCATACTCATCCGGGGTCGTCAATGGTTTTGCCAAAAATATTTTTCAAAACACTTTTGTTATGATCAATTTTAAAGCATGGCAAAAAAAGACCTACTTTATAATCTGTACAGTAAAACCTCGTCTCTTTCCTAACTTTTTTGCGTCCACATGAAAGAATTGACTCCAAAAAGGTTCAACAACATAAACACTGAATAAAATTACCTATAACTTAACAATACCTAATAAAAAAATTGATCGATACAAAATAATACTAAAGAAAAATTAAATATGTGTTAACAAACACTAAAATAAACTAATATTTATATAAATACAATAAAATAATTTAGATGATTTTACTAGAAATATAGCAAGTAGCTAGCGAAACAAAAATATTGGGTCCTTACATGTGAAATTGGCGTTTTGTTTGGGAGGAACATAAAGTTGATTTTTTTTTAATATAATATATTTATTTAATCAAAGTATGTACCATTGCTATCTATGCACTTTTGCCATCTCATAGGTAGTTCATCGATCCCTTTACTAAAAAAACCATTCGGACGGGAATCAATAAAATCTTTGAAGTCGGTTTGGACTGCCCCATCGGAGTTGAATTTTTTCCCTTGCAAGAAGTTATCCAAATTTCGAAAAAAATAGTAATCTGTTGGGGCAAGGTCCGGAGAGTACCGTGGATGTCTTAGACATTCCAATTGAAGCTCTTCTAATTTGGTAGCCGTCTGTTGTGCAGTGTGTGGTCTAGCGTTATCATGAAGCAGCAGTGGCCTAGAGCGATTAACCAGCCTCGGTTGTTTAGCAGCTAGCTTTTCCATCATGGTTTGCAGTTGCTGACAATAGACATCTGCCGTAATCGTCTGGCCAGATTTAAGAAAGCTGTAGTGAACGACACCAGCACTAGTCCACCAAACGCTCACAAGTAACTTTTTTGGAGTCAATTTTCGCTTGGGGCATGGTTTGGCTGGTTCGGCAGGGTTCAGCCATTGCGATGAGCGCTTCCGATTATCATACAGGATCCACTTTTCATCACAGGTAATGATTCGATTCAAAATCCCTTCATTATTGTGCCGGTTGAGTAATGCAACGCAGCAGTCAACGCGCGTTTGTTGATTTGCTTCACTCAATTCGTGAGGTACCCACCTTTCAAGCTTTTTCACCTTCCCAATTTGCTTCAAGTGGATTAAAACAGTTTTATCACTAACACCGCAGCCTGCAGCTAACTCGGACGTGGTTTGCGATGGATCCGCTTCCACAATAGCCTTCAATTCTTCATTATCAACTTTGGTCTCCGGCCGTCCACGGGGCTTTTTCTGCAGGTCGAAATTTCCAGAACGAAAACGTTGGAACCAAAAACGCACTGTGTTTTCTTTTGCGGCACCGTCGCCATACACATCATTAATCCTTCGAGCCGTTTCTGCAGCACTGGTGCCACGGTGGAACTCGTACTCGTAAATAACGCGATATTTCAAGTTTTCCATTTTGTAAACTGAGTGACGCAAAGAATAAAAACAATTCAGGAAAAAACAAATGAATTATAATTTTCGAAACACAAATACTTGAGTAAATAGCTGTATAAATTTGAATTTGAAATTCCTAACCAAAGAGAAGATATTTGAGATCAAAGTTGCCAGTACGGCAAAACGCCGGTTTCGTATGTGGGGACCTAATATATAAAAACGCGGGAAAAACTTTATGAGACACAAATGCAATGCAGTTTATACCTGTGGCGGACGAAATACGAGTTGAGTAGTTTTTGACAGCTATTGTTTGCCACCACATACGGAATACGGGTTAGCGGTATTTGACAGGTAGTTGGGGTGCACATTATGTATGTGCGTGCGTTGGCATAGGGCGGTTAAGCTGGGTGAGAGAATTTATTTATGTACATGTTAAACATAGTACATTTGGCAGACTTATTGCTATACAGCTATTTCTTCCAACCAACCAGCGAGATTGATTGATTCTAAATAAAAAAAAGAAACTTAATAATGGTTAAAAAGCAATTATTATTTGTATTTCCAATAAGATTGCCTATATAGCGTACGAAGGTAGTTTGAAAGGTGGGTAAATTTCCATGAGACGGTGCCACAATTAATAGTCACAATCACTGCTAGCAAGTATCATTTCTTAAGCGAACTCTGTCAAAATTTCAGCCAGATGTGATGTGCAGTTATATTTGACAGCCATATGAATCCACCATTTTGACATTAGTTGCAACAATGGAAAAAAGGAGTTCTGTGCCTTCATAATAATTTTTATTTGAACAAGTTAACAGCCGCGCAGATCAAAACAGAGTTAGATGAAGTACACAGGAACTCTGCACCAGTGTTGAAGACTTCATTTCTTGATAAATGAGCTTAAACATGGGCCTACATGTACCGAAGATGAATCATTCTCTGGACGTCCAATTGCACCCACCACGAAGGAAATCATTGGAAAATTCATGGTCTTGTATTGAATGACCGCAGAGTGCATGTGCGCAAGATTGAGATTGCTGAGGCTGTGGGCATCTTAAGTGAATGGGTGCACTGACTGTGCACAATTCCTACATGAAAAATTGAATACTAATCACAAATCGACCAACACAATGGCCAAATTGTTTCCTAATCTACAATATTCCCGAACTTGAGCCCGTGCAAGTTCTTCCTGTAACCGAAATGAAAAAAATGTTTTGGTGGGAAGAAATTTTCATCGAATTAGGATGTCATCACTGCAGTAAATGACTATTTTAAAAACCTATTTTTCAGACAGGATTTTCAATTTGGAAAATCGCTGGACCAAATTACATAGCCTTCAAAGAAAACTAAGTTTTTTTTCAAAATAATTATTTTACTAATAGTTTCAAACTACCCTCATATTCCTTTTAATCAGGTCAATTCAACTTGTTTTTTTACATTTTTATCCTTGTTTTTATTGAAATTGCTTTAAAGCAATATCGCGTCAAGTAGTATCACATATAACGAGGGATACATGTATACTTACTTTGTAAAGATGTGATAATTTTGACAAAAATAACAGAAATTAGATGTTTTTCTAGAAGATATTTCAGTGGCCAGAGATAAAACTTTTTTTTTTTCAAAAATACCGACTTGACTTGAATAATTTTCTGTGTCTTACCAAGGAACAATAAAAGCTAAAATGTTATAGAATTGCAAAAGCTTACCTTCAACAGGGGCAATGTGTGCTAACTGAACTTCGGTAGCTTGGAAAGGAAGCATCATGAAATCAGAACGAATCTGTTTCAGAAGAGAGTTGTTGACATTCATAAATCCACCAAAGTCTACAAGCTTGACCAATGATGAGTTCAGTTCTAAGTTTGTAGATATTACTTGTGTTCTGTACCAATTATTGGCTGTGGGAGCTGCACAAATCATGCCCTCTGAAAAAGGAAACCCAAATGTTAAAAAATAATGTAGATACTTTGACAAAAGTATGTAAGGTAACTTTGTGCTTTCAAATGCATTGAATTTAAAATAATTATCCAGTGTATTATTTCATACTGTAAGATTATAATTTATGGATATATTAATGAATTTCAAAGTAATTCTGACGAAAACATTTAGGCTAAAATAGCGAAGCTTTTTATGTTAAGAAACTGCAAAATTACAGACTATAAATACGGACCTGTGACCTGCTGAGGCAGAGGCGGCACGGACTGATCTTGGTAACAGACTCCCATGAGCGTGTGCAGAATGTGCAGCGAGGGGTATGTTGGGTGCGTGGGCTGCTGTAGGAACAGTTGCCACGGGGACACGTAGCAACTGACTATTGTGTCATTATTAACACCTTCAACTAAATTTAACTGAAATTTTTATTAAATATTGATTACACATATGTAAATCCATAGTTAAACATGCAAAAACTATTTTAAATGGTCAAGCTTTAAGTTTATTGTGACATATCATGTTTTTAACAAAAATATTAGTACAATCTTAATAGTGTTTCATAAAATTCTAATAATTAATTATTGTGTTTAATTTTTTTTAAATTCTTCATTAAATTATTTCTACTAATAATAGATACTAAAACATAGATATGGTTACTCACTACTCCTATAAATTTGAAAAAATAAGATTGAAGCTGAACGATATATATGTATATATATTTTATTTACTTACATAGTAACAGTCTGATAATAGAGAAAACTCCCTCTCGCACAACTCTTGGCTAATATCCTTTAAAGAAATGTTAGGGAACCTCTTTTCTGGAAGCCTTTGTCTAATCATGTCGAGGACTATGTCAACATCATGTTGAGACCCTAAAAATAATATGGATCCTTAGTTGATATTCAGAATGAATAAAAACAAATAAATCAGATATCTATGATAAAATTGCTAAATATTTAACAGTGATTGATATAAACACCGACACATTAATTATATTATTTTGATTTCATATAAAATAAGGCAAAAACATCTGGTCACATTACACAAAATGTTTTCATGTATGTGCAATTTGAGCTTAATTCTTCAAATGTATTGAAATAATTTGTCATAGCAAGTTGTTGAGTTCAATATAAAGAACCATCTCACCTTCTATGGCACAAATTTTTAATTTTGTAGTGTCTGGATGTGTCCTAATGTAGACTTTGGCGCAAGTAGTCTCATTCATTTTATTAAGGAAGCTCCTCTTGTTACCGATGACGAGTCCAACAACACTCTGTGGAAGCACAAACTGGTGGCGCACAAATACATCTGGAGGTGCCGGGGGGTCACCAGCTGATGTGGGGGGAGGGCTGGGGGACTCTGAACAGCCTTTACCGCTGTCATTTGAACCCTAATAAAAAAATAATCATTTTGAAAGTAATTGTTGAAAGTAACAATTAAAATGCATTTTATTTTGGAATAACCCAAGTATATTAGATAAAAATGTTTTAATCTTATGGAAATGTGCACATTGCTGATTTTCTCAAAATCACATGTTATTTATTAATATAATGGTTTTCATACTTCATACATATAAAAAAAAAGTGAAGAATTATTACTTTCATTTTTCAAATATGCATAATCAGTAAGCTTACTAATCTAATACATCACTCAGGGGTAAACTGATATTGTGAATTGATTATAATACGCATCATCAGTAAGCTAATACATCAATCAGGGGTAAACTGATATTGTGAATTGATTATAATATGCATCATCAGTAAGCTTACTAATCTAATACATCACTCAGGGGTAAACTGATATTGTGAATTGATTATAATTCAAATTAACATGTTATCTATCCTATTTAAAAATATGATTTAATTCATTTTTCATCAAAAGTTGAATTTTCAAGTGACAGATTCATAAATTATAAAAAGATGATAAGAATTTATTTTCTTCTGTTAATAAGAGCGGTTTAGATCCCGACTTCGAGTGTCCATGAAGAGAGGCATTTTTCTTAAAAGCCCTATGAATTGTCCTTTTATTGATTATTATACATATAAAGGCAAATTTTTCTTTGTAAATAATATTAATATAATATGCTGACACTTAAGTTACCAAACTGTCTGTCAGACAGAAAACATGAAAAGAAGCTTTGAATATTTTTTTATCACTAGAGAAAAACAGCACCATGCATCATTCACATGCCCAAGTTACATAGGATTTCCACCATAGAAGTAAAATTCAAAACTTTTCCAAAATATTTATATACGAGGCATATCCAGAAAGTAAGTGTACTGAATTTTTGTAGGTTACAATTTTTATTTAAACAAAAAAATTACGTGGTTACCGTAGTACATACTATATGTAAGCTATTTTTCGACATAGTCGCCATTCCTCTCAATGCAGGTGGTGAAGCGGGGTATCAACTTTTTGGTGCCTTCCTCGAAGTAGTTTCCCGCCAACCCCTCCGTCCACTTCTCCACCTCCTCCTTTACCTCCTCGTCGGATGAAAACCTTTTTCCACCCATGTGCAGCTTCAGGGAGGTAAAGAGACAGTAATCTGAAGGTGCTAGGTCAGGGGAATGCGCGGGATGGTTCAGGACATCCCATTTAAATAAGGCGAGCAGTTCCTTCGTGGCGTTGGCCGTGTGTGGTCTGGCATTGTCGTGCAGCAGGCAGACTCCCTTTGTCAGCATGCCTCTTCTCTTGTTCTGAATCGCCCTCCGCAATTTTTTTAGGGTCTCACAGTATCTTGCAGAGTTGATGGTCTCCCCTTGAGGCATATATTCAATTAAAATTATGCCTTGACAGTCCCAAAACACGGATGCCATGATTTTCTTGGCTGAAATTGTGGTTTTGAACTTTTTGGCGGAGGGTGATGAGGTGTGACGCCACTGTTGAGACTGCCTTTTGGTTTCAGGCGTGTAGTGTGCAACCCAAGTTTCATCTCCAGTAACGATGGAGCGGAGAAATTCATCTCCATGGAGTTTGCAGCGCCTCAAAAACTCTTGCCCGGCCTCCACTCGATTCAACTTGTGTTGGTCTGTCAGCTGTTTTGGGACCCACCTCGCGGACAGTTTCCGATATCCGAGAGTTTCTGTGATGGTTTCGTGTAGTAGAGATCTGGAGATTTGCGGAAACATCGCAGAAAGTTCATCCACAGTCAATCTGCGATCGTCACGGAGCGCATTTTCGATTTTTTCCACAATTGAAGGTCTTCCGCTCCTCTGATCATCATGCACAGACGTACGACCATTTTTAAACTCGCGACACCACTTGTACATACTCGTACGATTCATAGCTTTATCACCATATGCAGTTTTCCCCTCATTATAAACCTCAACCTGAGGTTTTCCCTTCCAAACGAGATAACGGATGACGCCGCGTATTTCGCACTTGGCGGGAGATTGGATTGACATTTTTCACGAAACGTGTTGTCGCGTCGACACTTCTCAACGTACTGACCTTGAACCGGTCTCGTTGCGGAGGGGAAGGGTCAGGCTACACGGAAGTGTAGCCAACATGTCGAAAATAAAATCCATCCGGTCGTGAGAGCCTCAGTACACTTACTTTCTGGATACGCCTCGTAGTTTTAAAATGATTTAAGATAGAAAGTGAAACAAAATGAACAGGATGGTTTAGTTGCACCATTTTCATTAATCTCACACATTGTGAAATAAAGATGTTATGAAATCTAATCTGTTGAGAAATTTTATTTGTCTTATTGACTCAGCAATATTTAACCCTCACTTTATTATAAATCAAGGAAATGATTAGTTATTTCATAGATAATTAAAAATTAACCAGACCCTTAAGTATCCATTATTTGTTGTTCAACAAACTTGAATAATTTAAAATGATAAATTATTTAACATATGTTTTGCATTTAGTGGCGCTAGTACAAACATAAAATAATTTACAAGCTTGATGAACCTGTTTGTGCAATATATATGATAAACAGTTCTTTAAATTTGACAATTTTTAATAAAGAACACAAATTTGAATTAATTTAAAGTTTTTGATATAGAATTTTAAAATGATTTACTTTTATTAATGGAGAATTTTATTTAGTAAGGAGTATAACAAAAATAGCAAATATCTCAAAAGTTGTTAACAGCAGAAAGAAGTCTTGAAGAAAATCAACATAATTCTCCCTTTATTAAAAATGTTATCTATTGAAAAAAAAAAGTAAAAAATATAATTTCAAACGAAGTTGGGACATTTCATGTACTGAACTCAATATTTTTACAGTTTAAATATACTAATTGTATTTTTTATAACTTCATGTGATAATCTCATTCAAAACAGGAGCCAACTAAAGCTACACATCAAGTGTAATATTTTATCAGAGGCTACATAAGAGATTGAAAAACCGATCTAATGAAAAATAAGATACATTTTCAATTTACATATTGTTAAGTGATTTTATTTCAGTCATTCAAAATATCTTGCTTTAAAACCCTAGCAAATGCTTTTCTTTAGATGAATTCATCAATATAATAATCTAGATAAAAGAGGCAAACATCTGTTGGGTCAATTTTAGAGTGGTTGATTGGGATTCTAATGTTGGCCAATCTGATTAAATATCCTCTATTTAATATACTATAGTGTGTCATTGAGTGGGTTGGATTGAGCCCATGCTAGGCACCATGGGTTGAGGTTTCTGGCTTTTATAAGTTAATAATATAAGTGAAATACGATCATATGAACCCAAATACTGTTTTTATATGGCAAATACGAGCAGCTAGTTACAAATAATTTGAGTTGTCAAAAACAATCAGCTTTTTGTGGAATTTCAAATTAGAATATTGACCAAGAAATTACTTTGCTATTACCCCAAAATTACGTTGCTAACTTCATTACCCCAACACATTTCTACCTCCTGTCAAGACTCTTTTCAGGTTGAATGATTTTGATTTGTTATAAGATGTTTAGTTTTTACTGGTGTTTGATCAGAAGTGTGGTCTAAAGATTCAAAGGAAATATTTGAATGAATATTTTTTGCATAATTTGGTTGTATATTAATGTTTTAGCTTTGTCCGTGGTTTTATGTATCCCTAATGTTTCTAAATATATAATTTAATTTAATTATTGTGATGTGTGTAAAATTTTATTTAATTATAATTTTTAAGATTACAAAGGAGAGCAATCTTACATCTGAGAATGCTTATTGAAATCCATGAATCCATGCACGAATTGTGAGGATGTGAGTTTAGTTCAGTTTATCAATAATAATCAAGGCAAGAAGTCTTCATATGATGAAAAAAACCAAATATAAATTTAACTACTCTTTTATACTCCTCTGTTAGGTATTTCAATAGTCGAAATTCATGTGTGGATTGTGAATAAAAAATGATTTTGAAATTACAAAATTGTTGAAAAGGTTAATTTAGAAACGCAAAATTTCAATTAAATATGAGTTTGGATTGCCACTTGCTAGGTTGCTTTTAAGGCATATTTCTTAAAACTTGGTTAAACTAACAATATGACCACAGTTAAATGGAAATCACCCTAGTGTATGTATGTCATTGTTTTATAAGGATTCATTAAAATTTATAGGATACATAATCACATACGAAATCTGTGCCTATGTACGAGTAAGTATTATCAGAAAATCTGAACTGCCTAATAAATTTTTGAGTTTAGTTTTTAACCAAAGATCAAACTACAGGACATGAAATAGTTAATAAACAAAATTAATACATTGGAGCAACATTCCCATATTACATGCAACTCTTTTTATTATTTAATTCAAATGGTTAACTTCTTGAATTATTTTTCTTTAAAAGTAATTAACACATTAGAATTGCAGTACTCATTCATGCACTTCCTAAAAGAGACCTTATACTGGTTTGAAATGTCAGAATTCAGTATAAGAGATTGGATTTGTTCTGAAACAAACTTGGATATACACCTTCTACTTAAGATGAATTAAGAAAATCAAAATGTATTTTGAGAAAATGAAATAAACAAAATGCTATTTGATCGAATAAATTGCATCGAGTTTCAAATAAAAATAACTTAACAAAAACATTTTTATTCTATGGGCTCTCTAACTCTCCACTATTATTGTTACATATTTTTCTAAAGAATTTGATGCATTTAATCTAAGTTAGGAACTTTCTAAAATAATTTGCATCAAAACAGTTTTGTAACCTATTCCGAAAAGGACCTGGCTCAAATCGGGCATATATAATGTATAAAAATCATAAGTTGAATGGATTTTAATAACTCAAATCTCCTTAACACCTGTAACATGTATGTAGAAAAGTCATGAGAGCTGTTATGATGGTCTCAAGTTTGGAGTTGACCTACTGATAGAGCAAGGCATAATCTGAAGTTGAAACTCTATTTTCAACTGAAGTCTGTGGTTTCGAGTATTTATTTTGAAGTTAATGTTATTAAGGAATAGTCGATATTGACTTATTATACACATGCCAAAATTGTAAAATAGTCTCACTATATTGATATTTTGCACAATAACAGTTAAAACACCATATCATTACAACACGTGTGGTAAGACTTATATACTAACTGTGAATATATGTGTATCATATGTTTGTGTGTATATACTCATATGTATGCATATACATTATTTTTTATTTTATATAATTTTTTTATTTTTTCTATGTAATTTTTCTTCATTTTAATGTTGTGTATTTTTCAAAGTAATTGGGCTAAGCCTGTTTTGAAAAATAAATAAATAAATACTTTTTATATTATTATGTATAAAAAAAATTCTATTAGTGAGTGTGTGGATACTAAAAATGGTATGGCTAAGAAAAAATTGTGAATTAAATCAGATTTAAAATAAACAAAAACAAATTGCGCTATTTTATATAAATATTTTGGTTTGTCATTGGTTTGAAAATGTTTATTTGGACTGTTATGACTTTCATTGGTGAAATAATTTTCTTTTAAATTTGGTAATATGAGGCATTTGATCTCAATTATATCGATAGTCAGTCTTTTTTGAAAATTTCATTTATTTATAATCTTCTATGTTTCCAAATGATGCTAAGAAAAAACTTTTTATGGGTACAATGACCTTAAATTGATTTCACATAACTGAGTGCTGATAATTTAACGATTTTATTACAATAAAATATACCTCTTTGAATATTGAAATTTATATTGCGTGTGGAAGTTTCATAAAATACGTGCCTACATATATTTTTTTGTTTTATGTTTTTAAACATCCACAATGTTAATGCCTTAACTATAAATAAAACATAATTTTTTATGATCAATTCATGTATTGTAGATAAAATTGGATTAATCTGACTGTGTAAAAAATGTGATGTAATTTTAAGATGACTTTTTATATCATTAAATGTAAAAAAGGATATTGATTAAGTTAGCTGGTTTTACAATGGGTTAATGATATATTTATTAAATCTATTAAAAGTTACTAATGTATTTCATTTACTTTAAATTATTGATTTACCTATAATTTGCTATGTTAGAAAATAAACTTTTCGTTTCTGATTTAAACTGACAATTATTAAGCAGTTTTACATAATACAAATTGATATGTGACAAAGACTCTTACCTCACTATGATTGTCTGAAAAATTACTAATACAGGGGCTAGCCAACATGGCATCTGCAGGACTGTGGTTGGCAGAGTCTCGATCAGCTGATCTGGTCTCCAGCTCTACAGGTGCTGCAGCATCTAGTGAGTCTTTGTTAAAACTTATTTCTAATTTTTCATCTACGTGTGGGTTTTCTGTTTCAGTTTCTATACTTGAATTGTTTTCTACTGAATTTTCTTGAAATTTTTGCTCCATTGTTTTTTCTATTTTATTTTCTTTTCCATTTTTACAAGTTTTTCTACAACTTTTTGAATTGTTATCTGTTGTAGTCAGTTTAGGTTTGCACTCCGTGGTCAATGAGATTACCTCTTTCTTTATTTCTTCTTGGATTACCTCCTGAACTGGTGGTACTGGAGATTTGCTATTTGATAATGAAGAATTCGTTGATTCTTCATTTAGTCTGTCAGTGCAAGGTGTATTTTCATCATTCACCTTGCAGTTTAATATTTGTTCAGTCAAACAAGAAGCGTTAGTTTCGCGCTTAACACTAAATGTCGTATTGATATTGTTCTCATCTGGAGGCTTATTCACATGTGTAGTGGAACTTTTAGCCGGCAGCGATTTAACACGCCTCTCGCTAGCTGGAGTGTTTTCCTTGGAAGTCTTCTTAAGTGGGAACTCCATGTCGTAATATTTATGCGATTTAGCTTTCTCGATTTCGTAGTCAAGTTGCTTGTCCGTTAAGCGTATGGGAGATGTACGATTTGAGTGTGTGCCGTTTGGAACAATGTCAATAGGAGCAGATTTGGGGATCACGTTAAAAGCAGAATTACACTTAGACGGGGTTGATTTTGTTTCAGAAGTTGCTGCTGCTGCTTCTTCTAACTCTTTCTTTAGTGTCTTTGAATTTCGATTTTTTCCACCTGGGTCACTTTTGGCGCATCCTCTTTTGCGTCTGTACCAATATATACCAAATAAAACTGCCACTGAAGGAACTGTTAACACTAATAATTGGCGGTAAAATGCCATACTTGAAAGCCACTTTTGACACTATTGTGACACACCTGAAACAGAAGGAAAACTACATTAGGATTCAAAAACTTTTTAAATTATATATTACAAAAGAACAAACATATAAAAAGACGTCAAATACAGTTACTATATGTTACAAAAGACATTAAATACTGCTATGTTTCGCCCATTAAACCCAATTAGCTCACAAACAATATTGCAACAAGTTCTTATACTTATAATAAAAATATGTTGTCTTTTTTATGAGTATGTAAACATGAAAAATAGGTTCTACAGAAACAGAAATTCAATATATTATCAAATGAGTGTATTTAGTTATTTTTTCAATGTTATAAATTTGCACATATTAAAATATGATAATGGATTGAAGCCAATGGCTTCAAGTGACCTAAAGATCATGGAATTATCAAAAACAGGAATGTAATTTGTTATCAAATTATCACGGTCCAGTAAGTGCATGCACGTCATCATTGTGAATAGAAAAATTCATCAAGAAAAACATTACGGAGGTTTAAAATGGAAAGAAAAAAATTAAACCTAGGTAAGGGTAGACAGAGAGAAGAGCGCCAGACTTTCGTATCGCGACACACGTCATTCGCATTTTCTATATCCATACATCTTCTACGATTTCTCTGACCATTGAGATTTCCTTTTTTCAAAATATAAACTAGATAGATCCAAACATACCTTCTACGCCTTCCCCCCATATTTGTTTTATAGCTCTTTCTTTATTAATTCCTTCCACTGCCTATGCCTAAACTCAGACTGCTCTTATTCATCTTACTCAATATGTCAGCCTTAAGTTATTGATTCTAAGTGCACGCATTTCTACAGCGTTTATTCGGAACTTTTTAGTTTTGTTCCACGTTCATGTTTCACTCCCATACATCGAAGTTCGTTGGTACTAAATACAGTTGTGGATTTTGATACTGTCTTAGTACCCCGTTGACATATCCCTCGTAACTCTTCCACCATCTGAGAAAATACTACCTAATAACAGAATTCTTCCACATGCTCTAATCTTTCATTACTCACGCATATGTATCGCATTTAATTTTCCTTGCAAATTTTTCTATTACTATGACTTTGGATTTCGCAATATTCATTATCAGATCTTTCCCTATACATCTCTCACATAATTTGCTTATCAGACTGCAATTCATCCTTATTCTCCTCTAACATTACCATATCATCAGCATACAGGGATTCACACACATTTCCATTCGACATTTAAAAACACAAAAAAATTGTACATAAAATGCATATTTGATTGATTAAAAAAAATAGAAGTCGATGATTTAAACGCTTTTACTTTAAAATCAGTCACTCACGGTTTATCGAAAATCACTATAAAACATCGCAAATATGTGTATCAACTGAAATATGCTTACGTTGTAAAATGATTTATCGAATAATGCTTTAACGAATAACAAAAATAAACAAATATGAAATATTTTATTGTAATACTAACGCGACGAGTTACGAGATTAAATTAGTTAGGAATTTAACCAATTATCATATACTCTCTCACAGCAATAACATAATCGATTATTGATGTAAAATCCGACTTCTGTAAGTTTCTCGTCAAAGAAAACTCGACAAGTTTATGAGTACAGGCAATTAATTGTCTGGTCAGTGAGCGCGCTCGACCGGATATCCGGTACCGGCGGGCATAACACGGGTTCTGGTCTCGACAAAGGAGCTCTGCTCTTCTGGTCACGCGTCAGACTTGACTAGGAAAAAATAGTATATCGTTTTTAGAAAATACCTTTAAGAATAAAAAAAAAACATCGTCAAAAGTATATAGCCGGCTAGCACCGAAATCTAAAGAACAATAGTTTTTAATAATAATAATAAGAGGACAGTTTATATAGCGCCCTTTAGAGAGCAACCTCTCCTCAAGGGAGCTCTAACTCAGGATAACTTAATTATTCAATACCAATAATGTTTCGAGTTTATGAATAGGGCTTTATAATATGAATCACGGCCTCCGTGGTCTAATTGGCAAGACACATGTCTCCCAGCTTGGATTCCGGTCTGGTTTAAAACTAAGGTATCTTTGACATCTTTCTGATATATTGGAAGATATTGATAGATGACAATAAGCCTGCCAGGTTATAATATATGGTACACAGGTATACAACGAAAGTGTAATACATAACACGATACAATGCGAAGAAAATTATGGAATATTTTCAAACAACCATGACCGATTTTTTAATAAAAAAACAGACAATAATACTGAGTATTTTGAGGATATTATAATTTTAGATATATTCCATTTATGCTACATTATAATTTAATATATAATAAATGATAATATAACATATCTAATCAATAAGTGAGTGGATATTAATACTGCAACATTCTCTTCTCTTCTCTAAGTAGCTTGTCTGTCAACTTGGAGGCACATGTAGGTAAACAAATCCAATTTAGCTTCATACTGTACTAATATTAGGTCCTTACATATGAAATTGGCGTTTTGTTTGGGAGGAACATAAAGTTGATTTTTTTTTAATATAATATATTTATTTAATCAAAGTATGTACCATTGCTATCTATGCACTTTTGCCATCTCATAGGTAGTTCATCGACCCCTTTACTAAAAAAACCATTCGGACGGGAATCAATAAAATCTTTGAAGTCGGTTTGGACTGCCCCATCGGAGTTGAATTTTTTCCCTTGCAAGAAGTTATCCAAATTTCGAAAAAAATAGTAATCTGTTGGGGCAAGGTCCGGAGAGTACGGTGGATGTCTTAGACATTCCAATTGAAGCTCTTCTAATTTGGTAGCCGTCTGTTGTGCAGTGTGTGGTCTAGCGTTATCATGAAGCAGCAGTGGCCTAGAGCGATTAACCAGCCTCGGTTGTTTAGCAGCTAGCTTTTCCATCATGGTTTGCAGTTGCTGACAATAGACATCTGCCGTAATCGTCTGGCCAGATTTAAGAAAGCTGTAGTGAACGACACCAGCACTAGTCCACCAAACGCTCACAAGTAACTTTTTTGGAGTCAATTTTCGCTTGGGGCATGGTTTGGCTGGTTCGGCAGGGTTCAGCCATTGCGATGAGCGCTTCCGATTATCATACAGGATCCACTTTTCATCACAGGTAATGATTCGATTCAAAATCCCTTCATTATTGTGCCGGTTGAGTAATGCAACGCAGCAGTCAACGCGCGTTTGTTGATTTGCTTCACTCAATTCGTGAGGTACCCACCTTTCAAGCTTTTTCACCTTCCCAATTTGCTTCAAGTGGATTAAAACAGTTTTATCACTAACACCGCAGCCTGCAGCTAACTCGGACGTGGTTTGCGATGGATCTGCTTCCACAATAGCCTTCAATTCTTCATTATCAACTTTCTCCACGGGGCTTGTTCTGCAGGTCGAAATTTCCAGAACGAAAACGTTGGAACCAAAAACGCACTGTGTTTTCTTTTGCGGCACCGTCGCCATACACATCATTAATCCTTCGAGCCGTTTCTGCAGCACTGGTGCCACGGTGGAACTCGTACTCGTAAATAACGCGATATTTCAAGTTTTCCATTTTGTAAACTGAGTGACGCAAAGAAAAAAAACAATTGAGGAAAAAACAAATGAATTATAATTTTCGAAACACAAATACTTGAGTAAATAGCTGTATAAATTTGAATTTGAAATTCCTAACCAAAGAGAAGATATTTGAGATCAAAGTTGCCAGTACGGCAAAACGCCAATTTCATATGTAAGGACCTAATATATAAAGATAAGAAATTTGACACCTCGGGACAAATAGTGTTTGATCCGCTGACATCGATTGCCTCAGCATGAGGCGTGACGTCATATAACGGGTTTTCCGCCAGAATAAGATATCGCTCGATATAAGATCTTGGTATGTACGAGTACTAACAAAGAAATCAAACTAAGCAACGTCGTTAAATATGTGTATGATTGTCTGATTGTCTTGCTAAAAATGTAACAGCGGCGCTATTCTGACGTAGTTGATGTTTAACAATAACAAAAAGGATTATTAAATTCTCTCCGAAAAAAGGGATAAGTTTTTACTTGAATTGTAAAATAAAGACAGTAAAATTTTTAAATCAAATCATTCACTGGTACATGCTGTCAGCATTGCCTTAAGTTCAGATGTATAGTATAAAATAACAATAATTATTAACGTTAAATTAAAAAATACTAAGGATTAACCGGTCTATACTCGTAAGAACCAAAAATCGTCTAGTGATATCTCTAGTATTCTCCATATCACTATATGAAGTGGAAATGTGGAAGATAAGGAGAGAATGTGGTGTTGGAAGCGGGTGTCCCATATCCCATAGACCGCAAGGTGCACCAACGCCTCTATCATCCAAGAATTCTAATAAACTTTGGGCATGTTGCTAGAAGAATAATAAGTCTGGAGAAGCTAGTGATCACGGTGACAGTTGAGGGGAAACGAGTAAGAGGAAAGTGTCCTATAAGATGCACGGACCAAATGAAGGAGTTAATAAAATCCTCTTTGAACGCTGCATTCAATATGACCTGGGATCGAGAAAAATGGAGACATGTACCAAGTTCCAGGCATAGCAGAGGGACTATGAAGCTCAGCATTGTGTACGCGATGAAGAGAAAAAAAATATTACTATAAAATTTCATAAATATTTAAGTGTTTATGATTTATTAATTAATATGTTAAATTTAACAATTTTGCGCACATCAAAAATTTGCCTTAGACCATAGAAATTTTAAACCGACGTGTGATTTAAACGCATCGTTTCCAACGACTTCGTCTGTCAGGAATGCAACGTTACCTAAGGTGTACATTTTTATACAAATGTTATACAATGTATATTTGAACAAGATAGTATTTATTGGGTTCGTTTCTCACTTCAGCTAGGTTTTGGTAAGGTGCAATAATGCGATATGTTTTTATGTATTATTTAACACGAAAAAAACATACATAATGTCATACAGTTATTAAATAAAATTTTCTTTTTAATGGATAAGTTTTCGATGACTAGATGTTATATTTTTTTGTAAATTTTAGCCAGTTCGCGTGAGCAGGCTCGTTAATATTTATTATCAATCGTTCCAGTGGCGCAAAAAGAGCCTTCACATAATCGCATCTCGACAATAATATATTGTCCAAGATCCGAATAGCCCTGGCAATGCCAGACAATACATAAACGTGGAGGGAAAATAATTTTCAGCGAAATAACATCCGCAACAGTTTATTGAGTCACGTGGGGCCGGCACACAACATCGTAATATATATTACATTACAGGCAAGTACGGTAGAGCGACACGGTGTTAACACAACAATCATACTAGTGTTGCCTTAAAATTAGATGTAATTTAACAATTTTATTACTAATTTTATAGCCGTCATAAAATAAAACGCAAAATAATGCAAGAGGGAATTGTTTTTGTTCAAACCGTGCTGAAAAAACAACTTTTGAGGATGAATTCTTAAAATGAAAATCTTAATATTTCAGTTATCGGCATACGACTAATAATAGTTTATCGCAATATTTAATAAACCCTACATTATTTATTGGCAACAAATACACGCGAGGAAAACATTAGTCGATCAGCATAGTATTATATTGTATCATCCACCAATACGCGATACGATTATAGGCAATCCCTCGAGATCGAGGGTGCGTATATTGGTTTATATAGAGCTGTTTCCCTTTATCAAACATTGTCTTGGCTGATCAAACTCAAAGTCGATGGCAAGGGGGATCAAAGTTACAAGACTTATTAGCAGGTTAAATCTGATGCAGCCTTTATAACGGAAGATTTGTATAACACTATTTTTGTATCTAAATATATCGCTTATATTCTGACTCAAGTAGCTAATAAGCTATAGGAACACCAATTGTGATGAAATTAATTGTAGCCCGGAAGCGAATTCACAGAAAATGAACCAGGAATTTTGCTTGGATAATACTCCAGTGCCGATCGATACGTAAAAAACAACAATCTGTACTTAATAATCATAATATTCAAAATTATCTATAATATAATTTTCAAAGTATGAAATGAATTATGGTGTATGAGTTGTTTTTGATAAATTGAAAACGGATATAACAATTTTAATTTAATATGTTTAATTCTGATGGAAAAACAATTTGTAGCAAATATTTCGAGGTTAGGATTTTTTCCACAATTGGAACGTATTGCCACGAAATGTTTCTTATTAATTGTATTGAATAAATCAAGATTGGTTATTCTTAATTGAATTTAACCTGAGGTTATACAAGAGTTCTCTAGGTCTGCAAGGTTTCAGATACATAAGGAAATTAATATGCAATCAACACTGTTGAAACGTGAATCATATGTCCGAATTTCAAAACAATAAATTTGTGAAATCTTATAAATGGTTGAAATGGTACCAATAGACGAAGTGCTATATGAAAGAATTTTTCTATGAAATAATAATATTTTAATAAAACGGAAGTGATCATAATGTAATTTCTGTAGCATAGTAGTTTTTCACGAAGTGTTAACATATCATATATAATTAAGAAAAGCACACGTAAAAAAAAACCACGTATTACGAATGACAAACATTTTTTATCTAGACAATATTACTAAGGACAAACATTTAAAAAAATTTGGAAGGCAGTACCATAGTTGATATTCGTTGCCTATGGAATTCGCGATAAGAATATTTAATTAGCAGAAAGAAACGAAACGTGGCAACACAAATGATTTTCAGTAAGTATATTTATCTTTACCAAAAACCAAATTTGATGAGTTTATCAGCATAATTTATACATATGTGCGTACCATCACTCCCTGCAGGGTTGACAGATAGAACAGATCTCTACATTGTTCTATCCAAGCACACAACTTTCGCCTCCTCCACATCTCGTCATCGCCATGCACAATCTTCTATTATTCATACTTTTCACTTTATATTTTCTTGCAAAATCCAGTACATTTGGTCCAGACACGTTTTACTCGGTCTACTTCTTCCACGCACACCAAGCACTTCTGACTTAGTAATTTTTTCATCATTCATTCTCTCTATATGGCCAAACCATCTCTAAATAATATATTTTCTTCATTTTACTGTTGATGGTTTGTGCTCAGAGTATCGGTCCGATTTAAGGACACCTTACTCCTTCATTAAACTTGTGAAACGGGATATATGCTTATAACGTCATTTTTATCCATTTTTATCCATGCATTCATTCCTGATATCTTCATTTCGTCTTTTTTCAAACATTAACACTCCAAAAATAATCCTTAGTGAACGCATCTCCACAGCATTAATCTTACTTCTACCCTTCTGCCAAACCTAAGTTTCACGTCCATACATCAAGATGGGAGCCACACACCATTATGTATTGTGATTGTTGCTACTGTTGATATTGCGCGGTTGTTGTATATAATATTAAGTGCTCCACTTACCTTGTTTCCCTTTCAACTCGCCGAACACACTGCTCAGTTAACAAAACTCCTCAACCTGTTCCAGTTTTTCTGAGTTAACCTATACATCGTACACATTTTTATGATCACACTTCTTTCTGTAACTATAACCTTTGATTTCGCTACAATAATTTGCTAATACATCTTTTATATATCTCACTCATCATATCCTTTAAATCACCTTCATTTTCAGCAAGCATAACTATATCATCTGCGTACAGAAATCCACATTTACTTCACTCATTCTTACCCCTGTCCCCTTCATCTTTGAGATTGTGCACACATGAATCATATATAAATTTAACAACCAAGGTGAAATAATACATCCTTGCTTTACGCCTTTCGTAATTTCAAACTTCTCAGAGAGTACTCCATTTACTCTTACACATTGCACTATTATGGTATATACGTACAGCGAGGCAACTGCACTTAGAAATGTATTATTCACGTCATACTCTTTCAATACTTCCCACAATTTCTCCCTTCTTACACGATCATATGCTTTTTCTAAATCTACAAATGCACAAAATACATTGTCCCCTCTTTCTAAACATTGCTCAGATATGTTCGGAAACACAAAAATCTGATCCATGCATCCTCGACCACTAAAATACCTTGTGCATCCCGTACTTTCATTTCAGTTATTTTTCTCACTCGCTCTATCACAGTCCTTGAATACAGTTGACCTACCACACGTAATAACCTGGTGGCTCTGTAGTTGTTGCACTCCATTCTAGAGCCCTTTCCCTCAGACAAGGTGCATACATTCAATCAATCCATGCCCTCCACATGCAACATAATTAGGGGCTATAATACTATACCTTGCAACCTTGCCTTTCCCTTTTTCATATTATTGACAGCCGCTTTTACCTATTATATGGCAGTTTCACACATATCCATTTTACTAGACTCACACTCGCATATCTTGAATTATTATCGCTCGTCGTACTTTCATACACTTTACACTTCCTCGGAAGTATTCCCTTCCATCGTTTTTTTCATAATTTTCATTGTCGCTTAATTTTTGTATTGCACTCCACTCATTACTCCTGCACACGAGCTTTCTTTATTTCCTTCCAGAAGATTTTTATATTCTGTCGATTAGCACTAAGCTTTCTTCAATCGTCTTCCATTATTTCACGTTTTTTCCCAGCTTTTGTACTCCTCTTACACTCTTTATACTCTATCAGTCTTATTTCCTAATTCCTACTATTTTTTAATCTTGCTTCTTAAACCTATCTCCATAATTGATACATTTGGAAACATATTTGAAGACAGGAAAGTGTGCTCTGTCACGAAACGGCAAATTAAAATATGTATCTTAGGCGACATCCTCATATTTTTTTATAATAAAGTTTAAAAATTGTTTTTTTTTCAGTGAGGTTTAAATTTTCCAGAAAAGGGTTTGATTTTAAATACACATTGTAAAGCGTTAATATTAAAACATGGAATGTACGTCGGCCCCAACAGGATCTTTTTTCTGTTTCGGTATACATTTTAATTTAATAAATTAAAATTGCCAGACCGGGATGTTTAATAAAGAAACGAGGCACTAACTTTCGAGGGGATTCGTTAAAATAATTTAAGGGATGCACTTTGTAAAGACATATATTGTAGAGGGGAATAAGTATGCAGGTTTATACCTAAACATGTTCTAGCCAGTCCAGGAACACGCTCTCTAACGTCAAACCTTGCATGTTATCTGCTAAAACATTGCCTACCTCGTATTCCCACGTGCCCATAATTCCTGATAACTTTCTTTCACTTAACTTTCTTTCACTTTGATTATATGCGATTATAAATACAAATTCAATTTATTTCAAACATGACAACATACATTTAGAAAATAAGAGTTAAGCTATTTCATTCATGAGTTTCCGCTAGATTACTCGTTCTACTCCGTCTATCCGCCTTGTATTGTTAGCTATGACAACATTGTTCTACAACATTGTCGTCACTAAGTATTGTGTTTATGTGTATCGTGACTTACAAAACATACCATGGTAATTTGTTTAATCAAACACTGTTTATTCCACTTTTTGTACAAAAAGTGGAATAAACAGTGTTTGATAAAAACAAATTACAATGTATTTAAACCTCCACAACGTTAATGCCTTAACTATAAACAATATACAAAACATAACAATTTGTTGCTGCGTTTTAATATATTATTCTCCACAGTTTTTAAATGTAAGTCGTAAAATTGTAATAAAAAAAACTTATGGAATGATTGAAAATGAGTTCAATAATCTGCGGAATCCTTACAAGTTGTTGGTATCATTTACACCGGTTTTCTAAACTTTTGCTGAAACTGAGGAAACTTTTTGTTATTAGGAAACTAACAAAGTGTTAAAATATGATTTGAAATAAATAACAAAAATAATGGCGGTGGTAATTAAAATACTGAATTCGATAGTGAAAAGCAGAAAAAAATTGTTTGTATACACCAACATATATATGACAGGGGTCATTTTTTGTTATAACGGGATTAAATCCTTTTACAATTCAGCAGATTGAAACCTTCTGGAAATTTCATCTGTATCGGCAATTGTAATGTCTTGATGATAATTATGAATGCACTGTGGGATAATTCCATCAAACTGAGCTTGATAATAATGACCCACACTGGTATTACGAGACAAGTTTTCGATCAAGTGCATATCATCAATCAGCCACAATGCCAATACAGCTATGCGGAAATTGCGACCGAAACCAACTTGAATATGAGTAGCTACTTTTGGTCCAAATGTGACATTGAAGTTGTATAAATTGTCAAAAATATATCCAGATGCGACGAATAAAAACGTAATTCCTGATAAGTTTTATTGAAGACAACATCTGGGGCTTTTTGTCCATTGATACAGTTCACACTTTTTATCTCAATTTCATTGAGGAAAATAATGTGTTCAACTTTTATAAATGCCTCGAGTTGTTTAGAAAAATATGTATTGATCTAGAATAAATGCTTAACTATTCCAATTTGGGTTAAATCGGCCTAGATAGGAATCATTGAATTGTGAAATAAATAACTATAAGAAATATAAGTCGGCATTACAAACACTAATCATTAGATATTCTAATAATGTTAATATTAAACGATTCGATAATCCCTCGAAGAAATGAATTAAATTTTTTAAGCAGTGAAGTGACTGTCTTACCGCTGCAAGTTAAATAAGTCGGTTGGTTATGTGTCAATTGAACCAATATTAGTGGAAGGAAAGAATTGAAGTAGATTTTTGGAATTTCACAATTTATTTCTTCAGGCCCCGTCACACAAATCTGGGAAGCAGTCGATCGGAGCATTTTTTACTGTCGGTTAAAATGAATATAATCAAAATACCGATTTCGCATTATAACGAGTGGCCTACATTTTAAAATTAGAATTAACAAACTTGTTTACCTTACTAATCATGCGATGCATATTTTTGTTTTTTGTTCTTCAATTATTCTGCCAGTACCTTGGGATATGATATACATTTTAATATTGAGAAATTTTAAATAAACAGACAAAATGAAATATAAATTGCAATACTGGTTAAAACCTTACTTTAATTGTTCATAATGACATAGGGTGCAGAAAGTGTGAATTTTCAAATCTGACTTCCCATAGTTTGATTAGATAGGTTAAGAATAAAGAAGCTGTATAAAACTTAAACGAAAATGTGTTATTGTAATTTGTTTTTATCAAACACTGTAAAAACAAATTACAATGTATTTAAACCTCCACAATGTTAATGCCTTAACTATAAATAATATATAGTATACAATGTGTTAGTTGATTCCTCACTCATAAAGACGAGTAAGATTTTTGTCCATTACCTCTTGTTTTTTAAGTATTTTAAAGCTCTTATTAAACACAATCATTCATCCACACACGTTGAACTAATTCTTGATCACCCGAAATAATTCGTTCAGTTAGATTATTTTTCTTTTATTGGGACCACGTACTTATTTGAATGTCAGTTGTTTTTATGAGAACCACTAGTCATATTGTCTACACCAGAGTATAAGTCTCCGAAGGTAGTACTGATTCCAAAAACGATTTTTTTGGTTTACAGTAATTAAAAACTATTAATGTGCTTGATTAAAAAGTGTCAGATTATTACAAAAAGTCTGTAATTTGATTTTCGCAATTGCAGCGAAAGTATTTGAACACAAGAGTTCCCGATTGAGAAAGATAACTCGGTATGATGTAATAGCAAGAAACTGGTGAAAGAAATTGGCACTGTTTTCTATCGGCAGAGGAAGGTTGCCCAATGATTGCATTCAGCACTGCAGTCTCGTGTCTTAATAATACAATCGATTCATTACAATTGCATGACTATTTGTCTTCAACCGAAACTTCAATCCGACATACCATGATAATGGAAACAAACTTATAGATACTAATGCAATTTTAACGAATCAAAAACATCACTCAAATGAATATTTTCAATCACTTTTAAAGGATATCGAATTATAAATTTGAGTCAAGTGTATTTTGCATAAAAATATATATTCTCTCGTACACAGAATTGGCAGTATTTAGTCGAGACATTTACATTTATGCCGCACGCACATGAGGCATCATAGCTAGTGATAAAAAAATGCATGATTAAAACCGTCTACTCCTACAACTTTCAGTAGGAAATGAATTAATACCATAATTCTCTTTATAGCTATAAGAAATCGAAGATACTTATGTATTAATTCCATTTAAGTGCTCTTAAAAGGGTAATGGTTAATGCATACAACATATTGCAGATCTCATAAAAAAACACAAAATGTTATACCTTCGAATTGTCCCAACTTCTCGATATTATTCAGAATGGACCCCAAAAGTCAATTCAAATGCAATTTTATTTAAAATGCGACAATACTAATGAACTATAATTTATATAAATATTAAGTAAGATTAGATTAAATCGCGTTGAACAACGATCCAACTAAGCGATTAAACCATTGCGCCCAATTCGCCTCAGAGCCATTTGGATAGTCAGGTAAGGTAAGGTATCACGAAGCCTCGTGCTTTCAAATGCCTGTGTAATGACGTTTTGTGGCAACAACTACGACACAGATACGACCTTTCACAATTATTTGATTTAGAATGTGGCCTGTGCCACACTTTAGCTTTCTGGGATATCGGCCTTGACAAGTCGAGAAGTTGGATTATTGACATTTAAATGTTTCAATTCACAAAGTGCACATTTTCATTGCAATCGATAGATATTAACGAGTCGACTACATTAGTGTGTTGACTAGACTATGAACCAAAAGTTCACTTTCTCCAAATGAATTTAAGGATAGTTGGTTTCTGCAGCCGGTGCGGCGCGTCTGAACGTTCACGATCACACTCACGTGTTACACGAATAGAAGAACGATTTGATACATCATTCTAACTGTAAAGAATGTTTTAACATCTCGGGAGAGTTCTCATATAAAAACCTCCTGGTTATATTGTTTTTACGGCAACAATAATAGCAATATCAGAAAAATATAATAGAGAATTAATAATATTATATTTGAGATATTTCAAATATTCCTTTAACATTTAATTTCATAACAAAGTTATACGCTCAAAAACCAAATTCAGCACCAATTTATTTAGGAGATACCATACACGTTATTTATTCATGAAATCAAGTACGTTAAAAACAATTTTTCAATTACTACTATCAATTTTTATTCCGTCCATATGTTATGTCGCTTGAAGTCGTGGCGGCACACGTGGGTACCGTTAGTGCGAAAATGTAAACAGACATTGTGATTATGTAAATAGTTATTTAAAAAAATAAGCGCATTGTCATTTCAGAGGTTATGTCTGGCTGATCGCATCGGACGTTTAAATCGTTTATCATTGTCAAACAATACAATATTTTGAAGCTAATCTGTACGTGAAATTATATAAATGTCAGAAATATTGATAAGCCATTAACTTTCAAATAGTAGAAAATGAAATAGGAATTGTAAATTAAACAAAATTGATATTTATTCTCGAAATTTCAAATCGAAAGGTTTGTGAAACTCTTAAGGTGCAAAACGAAGAGCAGTTAATAAGGCACAATTTTCGGTAAGTCGGGCTCTTGGATACAGGTGTTTTGTGACAGATCCTGATGTTTTTATTGCTCACCTGAAATCGTGGCAAGCGATTAACACCATTGTACTCGGGAGGGGGGGGGGGAGTTGTTGCCGCCGCGAACCCTATTAAATATACCCATGGCTATTTATTATCTTTCCGTTCAGTGGCGTACGATTTACAGAAACCTGCATTTTGAAAGGAAGGTAAACAGCGTCATGACATACCGAGAGCACGTGGTGGTTAGTATAAACAAGAAGTTAGCTTCTAGCTCAATTCTTTCTCGAAACACGTTACCGAGCGGGAGAGAATTGAAAGGTTTCATACCATTGTAATTTAAATAATAAACATATAATGGAATTTAATAATTTCTTCCCGAAACGTCAATATAAATCCAACGATATGTGACGATCGTTCCCAGTCTTATTTTTTTTAATATGCATACTGTTTTTGCACAATTAGTTAGCACAAGTGATATGATTATTTGCCATGTAAGCAAAATCTGTTTCATTCGGCGGCTGTTTGATAAGCGCACACAGGTGGAAGAAATTTGGCGAGATGAAATCGCGTGGCACAACATATTGAAACTGAGAAACTATTTTTGATGAATTACTTGATACTACAATAATTAGATGAGGAAGGTTAAGAAAGTACACCAATTCGCGACATGAGATAGAAGACCGGCGCGACGAAACAAATATATTTAAAATATGCCATTCTTGCGAGTGGAAACTTCTGGGCAGTACAATAGATAGTTGTATTCCGTAAGGTATCTTTCCTTCCAGAGAACTTGAAGAATACAAATGAATTAAAAGTTAACAGGAAAATTATATTCATTACAGTGTATAGCGCACTTCTAATGTCAAATATACTTACGCGAGTGCATGCACTTTCGGATACAAAACGGGCTGAATCCATCGCGAAAATTTAAATGAATAACGTGAATATTTCTTCAATCACAAGATCAGGGTCCCGGAATGTTCACAAAATAATGTGCAATGATAAAAGCACTGTATGTAAACAATATAAAGGTTTGTAGCGTCGAGAGCTCGCGAGAAGAGGTGAACCGGCGCGCGTCGCTTCGGGTACTGAAACTAACGAATACCGGAGCACGTGGTGCGACCGGCCGCGGCCGACGTGGCTCCGTTGAGCCCGCGTGCCCCCCTGCCCCCGCAGCTCCACTCAACGCGATTGAACGACACTCAGCAATCAAGTATGGCCTGATAACGCCTGCAAACTGGCAGCGTAGTCAACATATTGCCTCTATCTACTATGTGGTCACATTTTGATAACCGTAAATGGTTTTTCACGAACGCATAGAATACTTCATACATTTATTAGAATTTGAACACATTAATGTAAAACCATATATAAAAAGGTGTGTATATTTTAAGTGTGCCGCGTAAAAAAATACTCGATTAAAATGCCTTTTTTAAGTAAGTACGAAACGTTGAACAGTTGACTATGAAGTTGGTTATCAATCACCTGCTGACCTTCTTCCAGCATTCGGAGTATAGACTAGACCAGGCATGGCCAAACTACGGCCTGCGAGGTCCATTATTGTGACCCGCGTCGACATACAGCGTGATGACACATGGCATCAACTATATTAGCGTAACCTAGTAATGCAATGGGTAAAATCCTACTATAGCACATGTTCTTTCGTATTCGTTCTTTCGATATAAAATTAGTATTTTGTAATACATTTTTCTAGAAACCTTTCTAGAATTTCATTATCTGTCCCATTTCTTAGAATTAATAAACTAGCATATCTGCAAGTTCACCAAAAATGAAGTGCGCGCACCAAATTTCGGCACTCGTAATGACATCTGTACGTGGATTCCGATAATTGTTTTTAGCTTAACTTGAAGATAAAACAGTTCTCTGTAATACAATTGTTGATTTATAATAACCATATCAATGGCTTCATTTCATTGTAGACTTTCATTCTCTTCGTCGTCTGGCATGCCACGGCTTCTGTCAGACAGAATATGGCCCGCCTAGTCAAAAGTTTGGGCATACCTGGACTAGACACTGGAATGAATGGAGTGGAAATTTTAATCGCAGTCAAAAGCGGTTCTCGTGAAATAATGCCGTATTATTGAATCACACATTCACTTTTTAATGTCAACGCATAGACGATATGGTGGGGAGTCCGCATGCCGCATGAGGATATAGGGAAGTGGAAGTGACTCGATACTGTAAAATAAACTTACTTTCCTGGAGTCATTTTACATTTGTACAAAATGTATCGTCAATTATTTAACTGCACCAAGTTGTGTAAGAAATTGTTTTACTAAAAAATAAGTAACATAACATCCAGTATTCTGAAAATAAATCGGTTATGCTTCAGAGAAACGTGGATAAGAGTTTTTAGAGGTATAAATGGATATGTTATGAATATATTTAATATTTAAAGCAGGATAAAAACAATCGGCAATGCATCCAATAAAACTGCAACAAAACAATAAGATATTTTGTTGTTAGTTTCAACAAATTTATAATGAAATAGCAATGAGTGTATTTAGCATGTTACATTTGAAGCGTTTAAAGGACGAGGGATAATAGTCCTATCTGGATACGTAAGGAAAACAATTTCTTGATCGATTTTGTTTATCCTACCTACCTTACCTTATCGGAAATAGAGTGAGTTCGCTTTCAGTCTCTCCTCGCCCATTTACTTTCGCGTGTATAAGTCAACATATTATGGTTAAGACGTTTAATGTTAAAATGAGCGCCACCTGTAATATATGTGACGATTCCATACTTTATGAAAAAATAATATTACAAATAAACTTATTTACTTTTACTCTAAATAAAATAACTTGGATTTGTGGATCAACTGCCTTTTAAAAATACTTTCGAGCAATTATTAGGTATATATAATAATGCACCAAAGAAATTAATTCGACAATCACCCTCATTTTAACAAACGCGAAGGTGATCAACAAAAACTTGGATTTGAAAAACTCGAGACCTTCCAACTGGATTGAAAACGTTTACGTAGGGCGAGTGACATGTCGACATTTGAGAATTTGTAGATCGTGGAATTTTCAAAGCATCCGAACTATCTGAATCTGTTTTGTTGATTAGTATTATATCTGAGTTAAAATTTAAATTATAACTACAAATTTTAATACTTTTTTGATTATATGATGCGTGGAAAATAAGCGTATTTGTTCATTTCGAAATGTTTAATACAATAAAAAATAGCGCACATCACCGATATTGCTAGATATTAACCTTTCCCTTCCTGTGCTAAAAAAAATATCTGCGCGTTCCGGTGCTGTGTATTCCATACACATGTAAAAATAAGCGATTTAAAATCGGAAAAATAAGAATATTCATAGCCAATCGCTTAAATTAATTTAAGTTGAAGTCAAAAGTGATAATTGAAATTTAATTGCTGAAAACATGAAAAAAAAAAAAAACATCGGCCGACGTTCACAAAACGGGCAAAGCGAGCACCTTAAACGAAAGCCCGCGAGCTACTGAAGCAAGAGAAGGGAGTGAACTGAGATTTTATTTCTTGCGTTCCCATATACAGTAGAGTGAGACGTGAATAGCGTCGCTTCCTCACCCATAGCGGTTTTTTATAATGAATATACCTACGTCACACACTGGCACACGTTTGATTGTATTGGTGAATTTATTCCCGATTTTCACAAAATATTTCTGGTGTGGCCGATAAGTGCTAATTATTATTAATATTATTTTTTTCATTCAATGCGTAAATGTATTACGGAGGAATACCTAAAATCTGAACCGAGTATTTATTATATTTATAGAGTTCGGAGTACGGAGGAATACCTAAAATCTGAACCGAGTATTTATTATATTAAAGTTTTTAGAAGCAATGTGAACTAGTTACACATAACAGGACAGGAAGGGTTAAGTAAACAACTGAGAAAAAGTCTTAAATTTATTGAACAATCTGAATTTAATTTACCAATTTTCATAGCTTTATATAAATTAACAACAAAGCTCATGAAATATAAAAAAAAAACATATAAGTCATGTCATGTAGGAGGAATAATAAATGTGTAGTTATATTAAATTGTATGGTTAATCTTAATAGTAACTTTGCAGAACACAATGAAAAATAAAATAATACGAGTACGTTGTTATTTTATTTCTGTTGTTAAGCTTAGCAGAAATAAGTACAGTGAAGCCCCATTTTTACGTGCCCGGAATGCACGTTTTCCCGCTATTTGCGTTCAATTTTACAACCCCGTTTTATTTTAGTACATTTAGTACCCGTTTTTACGTTTGAAATATTTAAAATGCAAATCAATTTATAAACATATTTAATTAAATGCGCGACGATTTAAAATATTTGAAATTAATATTAGGAAGCAGAAATGTTGTTTCTATTTATAGACACGTGTGCACCTGCAGCGCTCATGGTAAAGGTTACACGAATCGTGTAATACGATGCAATTGGTGGGAAATTTAGTGCACTCTATGGTGATCAGTTTGCGAGGAATCTCGAAGTGTTGATTTGGAGATGGCTGAAGATTGGAAGCAGACGGATGTTCAGACTCTAATTGTGATGACATCTTAAGTTATGGATATCGATTATGTAGTGGAGTCACATCCACGAAAACTTATCCGACCAAGAATTACGAGTATCTGGTGAAGAAGAGGTAAACGTAATCCATCCAATTCCAACAAAAGAGGATGTTATGAGGCGTTTTGAGGGCCTTAAACGCTACTTTACTAGCATTGAAAACGTACAAGACGAAACTTTCTTATCGATTTATAAGATCGAAAGAGTTTTAAACCAGCACAAAAATATGTACCAAACCGATTTGCGTGATTATCTAAATAAAAAATAATTTTCAATTTTTCAATTTTTTTTCTAGCCCCCAATCTACGTTTCCCTCTAATTACGTTTTTTTTATCAGTCTCTTCAAAAACGTAAAAACGGGGTTTCACTGTACTTTTAACCTGTATAGTTTTTACAAATTCCCTTTTAATTAACGTCGTCATTCTAGATCTCGGATGTGAAATGTTTTTTAGCGAAAATATTGAAATTTTAATTTTAAATGTTAATTATAATACTAATTTTAGTTGATTTTTTTAAATTTGGTTTATAGACAAAAAACAGTATGGTTTGCTTATTAGCAGCAAGTAAAGCCTTTGCAAAAATAAGGGCATGTTTAAAGATAAATCATAATTTTTATAATTCATAGTTAATTGTTCGAGCCAGTAGTATTTCAGATAGCATCGGATACAAATATTATCGACGGTTTTGATCTCAGCTTTTCTCTGGTCAAGTGAAAACTGGCTGGTTTAACAGATCCAGTTTATACAAGTGCGATGCGGAGACACCGATTAGAGTGGATATGAATTAAAAAACGTGATTTTAGGTGGAGCCAGTAGAAAGCAAATAAAAAATGCCCTACATTTTTATATTAAATAAAATCGTCTCGTTTGTTACGTAAGTTAGGATATTATAGGTTCCAAAATTACAATAACCTCGAATGCGTTTATTACTCTCACAACGCCTAGTTTAAATCAAATATACGATTAAATGGGTAAATTATGACCAAACAAAATTGATGTCAATTATTTGATTTCTCATTAATTCAAATCAAAAATATATATGTTAAAGCATAAATAATCAATAACGTTCAACGAATGTAGACGTGACTGAAATAGCGAGTCAAAATGATTTATTCTACAAATTCTCTTCTAGTCAAAGGATCTGAGTTGATCAATTATGTTTAGAAACGAATTATTATATTGAAAAACAGAATATCGCCAGTAAAATTGAATTACTTTATTCTATAGCTGAACAGGGATATATTGTGTTGTGTTGAAAAATAGGAAGTAAATTACAAAATTTACAAGTACGACAGTCAATTAATTAATAAAAATTATATATGGTAAACGATATTTGTTCACAAATGCAAAAACTGACAAAAACGACAATTTTTAGGAATTTTTCATAAAGCGATTATAATTATGAAAATGTAGCTTAGCTGAATCATTAATTTTAAGTACGAGTTTTAAAGCATAAAAAAAGAAAGAAAAAAAAGCGTTGGCGTCCATGGATGTTCGTGGAAGCGCCGCTTCCCCTAATGGTTGAATGTTGTTGATGAAAGAAAAACAATATAATGCATTTTTTGCATACAAAATGATATTAAACATAACGAACGTAATAGTAAATAGAATTCCAAATTAACTAGGTCACTTCCGCAGTACGCACACATACTCGTACTTAGGTCATGCGAGTAAGCTATGAATGAGTACAGTAGCTTCTACGCGTGCATCCCCGGATTTCTCACATACACAGTCAATCACTGACGCCGACAGCGACACCGACACACGCTCGTCAAGTCTAGCGAGGAATATATGGAAGCTGTAGCTTCCACCGCGTCATGCGCCCATTGAATATGTGTATGGTATATCGAAGCACGATGACGAAAAAAAATGATACACTCATAAACAATATTGCATGCAGATGTTTAAAATCATTTTCCAAGCAACTCAAATATTGCAAATTCGTATTTCAAACTTCAATTATTGCTGAAACTTTCATTATCAAAAGTGTCAAAATTTAGAGGTAATATCAATGACCGACCGTTCCATTTCATCAAGTAATTTTTCATGAATTATTAAACTATTAATTTGTGTGAAGTTTTTTGTTCTCATTGTGTAAATATTAAACCAACCATGAATGAACTTATTTTTTTACAATATTTATTTAAATTGATCGTTATTTTAAAACAGTTTCTAATTAAAAAGCGCAATTGTGACTTTTGCGTTTGATGTACCCGTAAATGATGCATACTATGTAGTTTTAAAATTACATGTGATTATCTTCCCTACTCAAAATTTGCGTTACAAAAATATTTTAATGTTTATAAAATTTTAAGTATTCATCTTATTATAAATTCGTTCCTCTTGGTTTTTTTCCTAATATTTTCCGCCATGCAAATCAACCATTTAAATTTAAATAAGCTTTCACGCATGCAAGTTCAATCAAAGCCCATGTCGTAAATTATTATTTGAATATCATGACTTTTAACAAGCGCAGGCGTTTTCTGGATATCAACTGCAAGTTAAAAAGCAAAGCCACTGACGTATACCATTCAGCTGTATCTGCTATCTTACATTGGAATAACGATAGATACAATTTTAACGATATAAATACGATATAAAAATGAATATTCAAAATTTTGCTTACCAAAAATAAAAAGAATTTTGATCAAAATTAAGTTAATAAAACACACACGCACACACACACGCACGCACGCACCACACACACACACATAATATTACTCCAGGTATTCTTCTTAATGCACATAATTCTACAACATTTATCGACTCTTATCAATATTTTTCCACATTCACGTTTAACTCAAAATACTACTGTGGACTATCATTTTAGTAGATTTTGATACAGTCCGGTTCAAATATTATATTTTAGTGCAAAATTGACTTTGTTTCCTATCGCTACACGCCATCCGACATACCTCTTAACTCTTCCATCATCTGACAAAATACTACCTAAATAGGAGAATTCCTCAACTTGCTCAGATCTTTCTTTTTGTATCTCTCATACTAATTTACATATTGTAATTTATTTTTATCCAACACTGTTTATTGGACTTTTTGGTAACGGTATAACCCTGCCGGTTTCAAGGCTTTCACCTCATCTTCAGGGGAGCACAAACAAGACTAAATGCTGTTCGAACTGGTACCGATATACACGCTTCAACGGTTGGGGGCTGAGGGGTGAGGGAGGCATGGGACGATTTCGGCCAAGAGCGGGGAGATTTTTGGGATATAACTGTTTACCAGATGTTCGGATCGATGTACTGACTTATAAATTTCTAGGGCCTCTAATCGGTCCAATTTATTTCCGTTACTACTGATATGTAAGAATTTATATATCAAACTCGGCAATTCATCTTCGTACTCGCCAACACTACCGTGTCACCGGCATATATCATAGTAATCCGCATACGTTCCCATTCGATACGTGTAGTTCATTCACACATGAATCGATATATGTTAAATGTTGAACCACCAGGGTGACATAACACATTCTTATCCTTGCTTTACCCCCTTTTGAAACATTAAACCATTCAGTCAAGGTAACATTCACTCTAATATATGCCCTACTTTCGGCGTATAATGACGCAATACCACGTATTCGTTTACGTTCTAAACCATATTCATTCAATATTTTCCATAGCTGTGCCCCTTATCACGGGGTCATATGATTTTTCCAAGTCCACAGACTCACAATATACTTTTTTTATTTTCCCATACATTTTTCCACAACCGTACGCAAAGAAAAAATCTGATCCATGCATCCTCTTCTACTTAAAAATGCACTCTGAGCATACCACACTTCCTGTTCCGTCTGCCTTCACGCTCTTTTTATCAGATTATTTCCTTACAGTTAACTTACTACAATAAGCAAACTAATTGCTCTGTAACATCTCTCAATATTATAAAAACATAAACATGACCGGAATTGGGTTTTTGATACAACTACTACGAGTATATTGGGGAGAATGCGGAAAAAAACATTGACTATAGATTTAACAGTCAATCCAATTAGTTGAGTTGGTGGTAATACTCGTATATTACTCGTACAATCCATCTTCATTTAATTATAGAGAAATTTATGGTCGATTATTTTAAATGCGCGTCGTAACGTTTTCTCACTTGGCGAACCACATTGGCACATAAGAGAAGAGGTCGCTCGAGGCGAGATCTAGATATGTCTCTCATTCGATATTTGAATGTTGTCCGTGCAAAAAACTGCCGGTGACCGCAGTAGATCGCGAAAGTAACGGTTCATTCTTACAAAAAATAGATCTGTTCGAGGCATCTTGTTGGAAGGCTACGTCAGTGATTCATATTCATATTTAATCGACAGACTGCCTTTACACTTGACGGCATATTAGACAGACAAAAGTTTGTTACGAATTATCACGATAATATTACTATTGTTATATTAACATTGATATTTGTGAAGCTTCAGGGAGCCTTCGTCTTGCAGTGGACAGGAAGCTCTGCACCATATTTCCATTCGAATAAAACGAAGAAATAATATATCGATTGAATTCTACCCATATCTTAACTTTCCCTTCCATTACATTTATGTTTTTCGAGCTATTTCCTAGATAATTTAACATTTTTTTATCGGTTTCAGCCGAATCATATAAATACTATCTGAAAAGCCCATTCAAGGATGTGTGGACACAATTAATGAATACTTGTTAATTATTAAACTAACATAATTATAATATATCCTATCAAGATGCCATTTACCGTCCCTGCTCTGCCGTCCGCTGCATATTACCAATCATCGTATTATTTGCCTTAGCCTGCCGCCGTTTCCTATTTTGGTTTTGCCGATCTTCGTTGGAGATCCATCTTCGATGCTCATTAAGTGATTGTCGTTGTTCGTGTATAGTTTGTCAGCGTAGTCGTCATTCTGTTTTTCTTCGCTTTGCAAAAACACGTTCTTGTCAATTTCGGTCTTCCGGACATTTTAAAACGTTTTTTATATAGTTTATAAGTCAACGGTCGCACTGAATGTTACAAACTTGATGTATTCAATATGTTAAGAAAAATCAAGTTTTTTTTTGCATATTATCACTTTAAAACATCATCAAATTGTGCGATACTTCACTTAATAATTTCACGCGTGTACTTTCTAAATGTGCGAATGATACGATTTTTTTTGTTTTGTAAAAAAGTACAAAACGAATTATTAGTTTAAAAAATAAACAACCCAATTTAATCCTACAAGTACATTCCAATTGCCAACTTGTTTTTACTTTGATAGTGTGTTTAAAGATTTAAATACTTACCTTACGCAGTAACTTCTGCATACATGTTTTGTGAATATTTATTTGGTCTTTTAAGCGTGGCCAAACCATTACGCTTTGTTTGTTGGAGACGGAAATACATGTTGCTTGAATTATGCGAAACGATTAACATTTTCACATCATTCGAGGCAATTCATTTTCGTTATATACAATAAGTTTTTTAATATATGGAAGGGTGCAACTGAAGTAGCCAGCCATGTCGGTGCCAGGAAGGAAAGCGGAACGGGTCGGCCCGAACGTACGCGCCGAGAAAAAAATCAGGTCCAAAACGGCTTCGTGAGAGGCGGTCACCGGTCACCGGAGAGTTTCTCAATCTTCGGACGCATTTACTGCTGTTTATATGGATTGTGTTGGGATAAAAGTTACATGCATATGTACCGTAAACCTGGCAAATTATTAACCAAGCTTTGGACATTGCAATATATATGTAAATGATACTGTTCAACATAAAACCTTCATATTGATTATATATACTTTATTATCATTATGCTCCACTTATTTATTGCAAGCACCGTTAAAACTAATATTAATATATAATATAATTTTTAAAAAACTTTTTAATATAATGTAAAAAAAAAAACAAATATATATGTTAATTAAAAAAAATACGACATTGAAGACTGAATAAGTATTTCGAATTTCGGAGGAAGCAAAAAAATATATACAGTCGATTTAATCGTGTCTATCCATAATAAAAATATGATTGAGCATATTTTATTCTCATATTCGAATGAAAAAAAAAGAAAATGCTGTTTTCAATGGTTTTAACATCTATCACGCAATGTATCACGACTTGCTCTTAGGATCACGAGGTCAAGGGTATCGGTATCGGTCATTATGCCTGAATTATATCTGAGTAACTGAATTTGTGAATATATTAAACAACCCTTAAAAGGCGGTTTGCGCATGTTTGCCGGAATAACTTTTCATCTACTATTGTATCGCATCGTGTTTTGCACCGCAAAATTAAAGCTTCAAAGATTATGCAAGGTTTCGGAATGCTGAGGCTCGGAAACATAATATACCTACTTCTACGTCAGCAACAATATGGCAAAAAGTAGGTATGTGGGTTAACGTGACGTTACATAATAGTGTATATATAATAAATTTAAGATCGATAAGAATTTAGTTTTCCAGCGAATACATACTATACTACATTGATCAAAAAGTTTTAGGACCGGCCACCGTGTGGCGCTGTCAGCCACCCGATTGGATTTTTTTTTGTTAGGTTACCACATCTATCATTGACACTTCCCTCCAAATTTCAGCGTCATAGCTTGACATTTGTAAAAGTTACGCTGTACTGAGTACATCTACCTTTGTGCGTGTTTTCGATTTTTTACAAGTTTGAAAATGGCATCAACGAGTTTGCATTAAATTTTGTGTGAAAAACGGATTTAACGGTCCGCAGACCTTGGAAATGTTGAAGTGTTTTTCGGTGGCACGAACGCTTCAGAAGTGGTCGTGAGTCGGTCGAGGATGACGAACGCAGTGGCAGTCGAAAACCGATGAAAACATCGATAAAATCAAAATGTTGGCCGAAAACCGCAAATTGACCATCAGAGAGCTGGCAGAGGACTTGAACATCGCTTATGGATCCGCTCAAGACATTTTGGTTAATGATTTGGGCCTCAGACGTGTCGCTGCAAAACTGGTGCCGAAAGACCTCAATTTCATGCAAAAAAGGACCGCGTTAAAATCGCGAAAGATACGATTTCCATGAGTTTTTGACCAAAAACAACACGAATACTATCCAGCAGCCTTCGAATTCACCTAATCTGGCTCCCTGCGACCTTTTCCTGTTCAACCGACTTAAAAAGCCGCTTCGCGGAATGCGTTACAGCACCCGAGAGGATGTCATACAAAAATCGAAGACGGCTCTGATGGACATACCGAAAATTGAGTACCAGCGCTGTTTCGAGGATTGGATCAAGCGCTGGCGTAAGTGAGTTGCAGTCGATGGGGAGTACTTTGAAGGGGACCATATCGATTTTGATGAATAAACTTGTATTTTCGATTTTATGAATAAAGTCCTAAAACTTTTTGATCAAGGTAGTATACTCGTAACAGACTTCAGGCGACTCGCACACTGGAGGTGATATGATTATTCTTTTCGGCGGCAATGACGTCACGATCTAGTGCTGAAAATGTATTCGGCAGACACTCGCATAGCCGCACGACACAGTTTGAAGACTCTCGTCACGTCGTGATGAACCCATTTCGGTGCCCCGTGAACAATTTCTGTTGCTTAGAATCTGATGATGCTCTTAAAGAGAAATTTTCTTCTAACGAAATGCTTGAAGATTCAGTTTCTAAAATCTATACCCAAGAAATACAAGGTCGGGTTTCCATTGTAGCAAATTGTTCGGGAGAAAGGAAAATGTAAAATTTATGCTAACGTTTGATAGGAATTCGGCATTTTGTGATGACATTGTTCGATAATATTAATCGAAGAAAATAATTTTTATACTATTTATATAACTAATAACCATAACCAACACTTGACCGCTGCGATAATCAGTCATTTGATCGACAAACGTAATTATGGGTAAAAATGTTTTGATACCTAAGTTTACCAACTAAACGCTTCTTTATTCTTGAGGGTGTTTTGATTTTAATCTTAAATTATTATGCAATTTATATATCTCGTATCTTCTTGTGAACTAAAAAAACACCAACGGAACTAAACAGTAGATACCTTTCGTATAAATCGAATATTGGCCAACTTTTAGTTGATTTTGTTAATGTGACGCTTGTAAATTGAATTGATACGTTCAAGACGTTTTTTTTTTAATAATTAACAATTTAGAAAATATCTAAATAGTGTAATTTATATACAAACGCCAATTATATCTATTCATATCTTATTTATTTTCACATTAAAATTTTCACTCGTAGGTAAACATACCATAATAAAACATTTCTACTCAGTAATTCTAGATATTCCAAAATAATATTGAAGATAAATAATAAATAAAATAAAAATGTGGCAACACAACTAGCAATGCGGAAGTAACGAAATTGGTAAAAATAACAAAATTATTGTATTACTAATGGAGCACAACACAGAAGTGGAGTTTTCTAATTTTTTAGATACGGTAGTATCAATTGTAGACAGTTTGACAACAGTTTATAACAACAGGCATTTATTACGGGTGGAATAGTGGTTCGTAAACAGGCTATAATTTACATTTGTAATGAATAGAAAGCAAAATAGCCTCTGGGGAATAATTCTGATAAGATATATCAACATGTCCACATTTATATTGGATTACTATGTATAAATGTTGAGAAAATCATTTGAGAATATAATACAGTATTAGCTGTTTTAATAACTGACATGTCAGATTAGAAAAAAAGGCACTTGAGGTGATTTAAAACTTTATTGTATTATAATCACTTTCGTTTTATATAGTAAAGTCTGGCGACTTTATTGTCATGTGCCAATTTATGTCAAGCAATCAGAAATATGTTCAAGAGGTTTTAAGTGAAAACCAGAGAGGAATCCTTTTTTAAAAATCTGTTTCTGTGGCAATTTTACCCAATTTAAAACAAAATTTAATACTGCCACGTTGCTCTCCATTGTTCCTTTTCCGACCGAGACCACTAACGTAGTCAATTGTTTCGTCATTACGAATGAACCACTTTGAAACTTTTACGGAAGATAATCGAAATGTGTCGCTAGTTAACTCTTTTATTCACCCACAGATGACACTGGTAGCTACGCGAAAATAAAATCAGTCACCTTTCTCATTGGAAGAGACCGTGTAGTTCAATATATGAAAACTTATTGAGACGAAAGACCACGCGAGCAATGAAGTAATAAACATACAATTTAAAACATTATACTAATACGTATATTTCAATCGATGAGAAAACCACACACAGGAAAAAAAACCGTACCGAAAAGTTTAATTTAAGCCGTACCGGCATTTAAATATCAAGTTCCTAAGACTGGCCGGCCGTCAAAGTACGTAATAAATATGACAAACGCAGAAATGTTTACTTGATACATTAGTGTTCATTATTAACTATAAATTTTTGAAATGTATTTAAGAAAGAAGGCAAAACTAAGACTAGCTTAATGCTGAAAAATATTTCATCACAGTCTAAAACTAAAATATATAGCCAAACAAATATCAATACCGGGATATTTACAAGCAAGATAGATGCTTTTAAGAACTAGGTTCAAAATATAATTTAATAACTAGAAAACAACTTGATATATGATGTATCTTATTACATTTATAAACTTTTACTTTTAACTATGAATTTAAGAGATATTTTTATGAAAGTTTTAAGCAAATACTATAATTTGTTTTTCCCAAAGTACAAGAAATGATTTCAATTAATCTTTTTTTGTACATTGAAATAACAAAATTGGATAAATAAAAACTTGCGTAAATAAAAACTTAAAACGCATATTATTAAATCGGTATCACCACTCCAAATCTTTGAATTTATATTGAGAAACTACCACGAGTATACAATACGCCTGGACATAAATACAATCGGATAAAAAATGGTCAGAAAAAACAGTCCAATATCCACCGGGAATCGAAAGGGACGTCTCAATGTAAAATAAGCTGATTTGACATTAGACTATCGGTGCCATATAACATTCAATTTAACTTTGCATACATCGCTTTCTCGGTCGATTTTTCATGACCTTTCCTCAACATGCGTCTTCAGTACATCTAAACGCAAGCTTGCTATTGCAATGTTTTGATCCTTCTATTATATATTTATTCCCTACAGTTTTGCCATCAAAGTTATCTCAATTTAACATTCGCATTCCCGTCACCTGTTATGCGAGATATATAATTTTACCACCTCATGTTTTTTTCTTCGATTTGTTCATTTCATGACAGAGTTCCTAACTCTTAAACTCCACAAAGTGTAAGAGATTTTCAATTTCCTTAAAATAGCCCAAACTGAGAGATCTGCCATGTGTAAATTTGAAGTAAACGTTTTTTTCCCCAACAGCAATTTCAATTTTCCAACGCATTCCTCATGACATTTTCTCCATAGATGTTGAATAGTGTGATAGATGTGAGAGTATACATTCTAATAAATGATTTCGGATAAAGCAGAATTCAGGTATACGAGTAGAATGGTGAAGAGGAAATTTAAATACACCAGCATCAACCTTGGTATAATAGAAGGAAAAAACAAAACTACGAAGTTGAACCGTAAGGCATACTCCACTAAAAATAATTAGCTAACTTTCCTCGTCATAACAGTACAAATACGAGGATGGATCAAATATAAATGACTTTTATTTTAGAGCGCATAATTTAAAACGGAGCGCGCGGCCGCCTCGAGGAGAGTTGGGTGGGGATATCAGGAGTGGGGAGAGCGATCAGCCGGCCTCGGCAGATTCCGTCAGTAGTATGGCACACGATGTTTGAGAAAGAGGTGCACCCGTCGATTGCGCAACACATAATAATCAAGTTTCTCACTCGTGAGGACGTAAAACCGGCCGAAATTCTGTGGAGACTGACGGTACAGTTCGGGGATCAAACACTGTCAAAGCCCCGTGTGTTTGCCTGGTATAAGGAGTTCATGAAAGGCCGTGAAGGGGTCGAAAACGAGTCATGATCGTCACCCACGGACGAGCATTACCAAACGGAACATTAACGCCATTCGTGATCTTCTGGAATGCGACCGACGCTTGACAGCTTCCGAAATCTGTTCTGAGATATGAATAAGTTATGGGAGCACTCGATCCATAATCACAAAGGACCTAGGATTCCGTCAAGTGTCTGCTTGATAGGGCCCACGTCTTTAGACTGTAGAACAAAAGTTGACGCGTTTGCACAAGGGAACGCATTTTTGAGTCGCATCGTTACCTGCGATGAAACTTGGGTACACAACTACACGCCCGAGTCGAAACAAGCCAGCATGGAGTGGAGAAATAAGGATGAGGTAGCCCCTGTGAAAGCCAAGACTCGGCTGTCAGCTGATAAAATGCTTGCGACCGTTTTTTGGAGCCGGTGCTGCATTTTGCACATCGATTTTGCACGATCGTCGCATCATCAATGCGGAGTACTACTGCGAGTTTTTGAGTGAAGTTAAACTTGCTTATCGATGCAAAATACGTGATCAGCCGATACGAGAAGTGATTCTTCTTCATGACAACGCGTGGTACCATACTGCAACTGTAACATGCGAACAATTAGAGGAAATGAGTTGGACACTACAGGAACACCCTCCTTATAGCCCTGCGGCTTTCACCTATTTGGGCCACTGAAAGAAGCTCTGGGAGGCCAACGTTTCAACGACGGCTATGGCGTAGAGGAGTTTGTGCGCAATTGGCTGCGGACACATCCCACTTCTTTTTACGATGACGGGATAAAAAACTACCGATCCCCTGGGAAAATGCATTTCTAAAGCAGGAGATTATGTAGGAAAATAATGTGTACTTGACTTGGTCTTATTCTTTCTGCAAATAACAAAATTAAAGCAAAAAGTCTCGTTTATATTTGATCTACCTTCGTAACATAAAACAAAAAAAATATCAGTAACTATATATTATAGTAGATGGTGAAATGGAGGATGGGCTGCTTGTTTGAAGAATTTGCTCTAACGAAGACTACTAAATTCGACATGACAAAATTATACAAATTGTAAATTTGGCACATACCAGTATTCTCCTTTAAGAAAAATGTCGGAAGCTCCTATCTCTTGGAGATAAGATAAGGCATAGTAGATTTGTTGTGCCGTTGCTTTAATGCGTGGCTATCTAATCAAGAACTTTTGACAAATATATTGTTTTGTTTGTAAAGCACACAATTGGATTAACAAATAACGAAAATCATTTATAGATTGTTTATTTCAAATTAAGAATTCTCAATTAATTTAAATTTTATAATTAAAATATACCTCCTTTTTTTCAATGAACAAAAATACACTATTTCAATAAATTTTACGCGGTTTTTAATGTTATGAGATTCATTGGTCAATGCACTCTAACCAGAAACCTCCGGGTAATCGTAAACGAACCAGAAACTTCCAAGTGAAAGACAAGCGTCTTACCCACTAGGACACGGAGGTCGTGAGTTTATGAGATTTTTATTTTGATTTACAGGTCACATAATAAAACCTAGTTAACGGATTTTGCTTAGTTGCTGGAACACGTGAAATTAGTTATCGAACAATGGCTCCCAATATGTTAAGTAACTCGAGAAATTAAAAAAAGGCCATCCTTTTCTAACATACGGTATTACATAAATATATACGATTATAGAAGCCATGCTGATAATAAATTGAATATTTTACATACATACGTTTATAGATGCTATAAGAAAAATAATATTATTTGGCTTTTGAAAGTGAACGTCATTTTTTGCATTTATTTTAAGACAAATAATGGAGATTAGTGCAACATAGAAAAAAAATGTTCGTGGCATTAATATTTTTTTGAGAATGTGATATTCATTGATATTACGGGTGATTTATTATTTGACCCACTTGTGCGATCGACACTCAACCTGCAACCGTTACTTATTACGTCCATTAATGATCATTATCAATTATGTATCATATCGGAAGTCTTAAGTAGGTCTCGCGATTATAATATTGCTTTAAGACTGTTTTCTGGCTGGCTTCTGGCGTTGATATTATCAATATTCTATAATAGCATCTCTATCTCACTCAAGTAGACGGAAAAAACGTCTTGTTTGGGGATTAAAGTATATTATAAGATAAAAGAGATACGGCTATAATAATAATTAACAAGACGACTCACGCTTTAATATACATTTTATGTTATTCAACACTTCTTAGTTCCCATTAACTATAATTTATTTGAAGAAAGAAAATATACCGTCTTCAGTGAGTGAATGCTAATTTATTTAATAAACTTTCATTGTTTTATTTAATAAAATTGAAAGAACCCAATTAAACTATTAAAACGCACATTTTTATAGAAAAAATTACAATATCGAACTGAAGTTACAAAATATTCATGATGATAATACTCGTATTTACATGGTTTCGATTGTGAAACGCAAAAGCTGTATGTCAGAAAATCGGGGCAAAAATAAGGTTACTTAAGGGATTTTTTGCGAAACAAAAACAATTTTACAACTTATTGTATTTAGGAAAATAACCTAATTAATTCAATACTTATGAGCTAATTAAATGTTACACCTAAATATTTAAGTATGATAACAATTATGCAATAGATAATACTGTTTTTTATCATTCTCCACAAATGTTATCATTTGTGGAGAATGATAGGCATTTTTTTATAAAACTAACATTTTAAATATTATACCAGCTTACTAACAAATATAGATACATGTAAATAAACAAGTGATAAGAAAATAAGAGTAAAATATAAACTGCAATTTGAGTTAAGATTTAAAATGTCAATTTAATGTATTAAAACACTCGTCTACTTTTTGAGATTTTTGTAAAATAGGGCACTCGAATATTTTTTTCCAATAAAGGACGACAGTTTCCGCTCGGAAGTTTTAGACATAAGATAAACAGTGGACACCAGTCAAAATGTTATATAAAATACCGTATGTTCACTCTAAGATGAGAATTCAAAAAATTGAGATGATAAAAATAGATTAGGGCGTGCAAGATTTGTAGCGTTATTTGATTACATCGATAAAATTACTTGAAAAGTATTTTTTAATATAATGCTTAGTATACTCTAATTGAAAAATTACCAAAGAAAATTGAAATATAAAAAAATCATTGCGGATAACTGAACTTCGTTTAAAAAGGTTTAACATGAGGTTGATGACTAGCCACAAACGAAAGGCACGATTACAGTACTGTCCAACGCCAACACCACCGTGACGAATATTGGACACCATTTCATTCATAAACAGGTTCAGAGTAAAAGGAATATCGCAGTAGATCTGAACCTTTATTGGATCATTTGTTAGGGTTGAAAACTTTGTCCCCGACTACAATATTTACTAATGACGACCGTTTGCAAAGAGATTCGTACCGGAACAATGAAATATTCGGGGAGAAAGGTTCGACCAACCAGTTTTCGAATATGTTGTATTGAAGAATAAGTTATTTTTCTGGATCGAGTGAAGTTCGTAAAATATATACTCGTATTTATATAGAAGATAACTTTACAATAGTGGTTAAGATAATGCATTCAATCGAATGGTGCCCATTAATGTATATACCGATCTGAATTGACGATGCGAACGTATATTTTTTATTTTCATTATTTTGTGTACATGATTAAACATGTACTTTGACGGGCTTGAAGCCCGGAGACACCAATGTCTTTGGTTCATTTAATCCGGAGAGAAATAAGAACCACTGGAGTAGACATGAAACTCTTAATTCGTCATCGCATATGTTGGCAACGACATCTGATGACGCCGATGAAGAGGCAACAATACACACACATGTCTAGCATGTGCGAATATTGTTACCAGACTGGGATCCTTCTTTTGAGTATCATCGGGAATCGAAACAGAAACCTGCCGGTGTAAGTTAAGTCTCCGTGGTTAAGTGATTGATAACATATGAGTACAATGTTACACATTTTCACGTTAAAATAAAATAACTCGCCGAAATAGTGAACACATGTGTTGTCTCTTAGATCTACCACAATTGCTTGCCAATTTTTTTCATCCTGACTGCGGAATTTATCTACGTGTGACCTATTTTATGAAATCATGATGGAAAAATTCAAGGAAATCTGTTTGTTCACAACTCTTCCGGATTATGCTATTTTCAAGAACTTATTCTGAATAATATCTCATGATTCGAGAACAAATTTGCATTAATTGAATTAAAAAAATTTACAAACGTGTTTTTACTGTTTTTTTATCAATTATTAAATGTGCCTTTTTAATGCTGTGGTACAAAATATTCAACTTGATAAGTATTTTAAATGCTTGAAGATTTTTAAAGCTTAGTGATCGACTATGTTGATAAATTAATTCGATTTAAAAAGGCTAAGAAATTATAGTAGTTGTATTTTTCTAAGCGCTGAAATAACTTGTTGGTCTGAAAATACCTCTGATAGTGCAATTTTTCTAAAAAAAATTAAGGTCAAATTGGGTTTCCTATATTTTTCTTGGCTTGTTTGTACTTAAAACTAAGAAAATGAAGTTCAAGTTTGACTATAATCGATCTCTTCGTACCTAATGACAAATTATTTTAAAAAGCATTATAAACGAAAATATTCATGTCACTAGGACTATTTGTATTTTCAAGATAACTGAAAACATATGATATATTTAAGTAACACTGAGCTACACAATCATTGCTAATATGGCCGGCGTTACTTAAGAATAACTTGATAAGAAAATTAAATTAATTTATGACAACACTGAGAGGATAAATACCAAAAAAGGGAATGGTAACCCCTGAAAAAACAAAATGTGTCTTCAGGGTTTAGTAACCAGCCATGGATTCGAGCCTCGCTATAAGTACGCAAAATTAGAATATTCAAACGGCACTACTAGAAACAGCAGTATTACGTTAAAACATCTTCCAATACATAATTTAAATTCTTATCATTGACAAAAAACAAGAGTAAGTAAATACTTTTGTATTCTGTAATGTAGAAATGTAATTTTTATCACTAGTTTTAAATTCATTAACCGGCATAATTGATGTAATTTCTGTACTTTCAGTTAAAAAACAAACCTATGTTTGTTTAGTCGTGATCAAATAAATCAATATCAAGCGCACTAAAATCACACAATACTTCATTATGAAATATATTTTTGGAGATTGAAGGTCACGAAAGCTGCGTGTTATTTTTGTACAAGAAAACATAGACATAACGTCTTGAAAACATTCTTGCAAGCATCGATAGCCTCTGCTTATTAAATTTATTTATTGCATCAATAAGTTGCAATAAATGCAATATTTGATTAAGATCGAAGTCAATTAGAACGTTAGAATGAAAAATAAAAAAATCTATAATGCTTAAATACCTGGCAAATTCAAAACTATATTTAAAGCCTATTAACAATTTCGCCTTCTTTAATATAAACATTCGTTTTTGCATACAAAATAATACAGAAATTAAACAGACGCAAAACTATGTCACGGTTTATTTCTAGTTGTATATTTGTATACTACTAACGTTTACTGAAACTCGTTTCTCTCAATACGCAAAATTAAAAAAAAATATAAGGTGTTCAATTATTTAAAAGTTTTTAGATTAACAAAATAAATTGAACCATATTTATTAACGAAGGGGAAGGAATTTTTAGACAACTATGTAAAAATATATTGATAAGTTCGGACAAAAAAGTGGAAATGTCAACGTGAAAATTTGGCAGAAGGCACAAAAAAATGATGATAAAAACAAAAAATATATGTGTTTTGTTTAATGCCCGTTAGATATAATGCTACATTCTATAAAACCAATACTTGGACAGCTTCAATTGCATTGATTCATGACAAGAAAATTATTTTGAAGTTGGCATCGATCGTAGATGAAAAAAATACACTGATAAGAGTATTAGCGTGTGCTTGACCAAAATACTATACACATTTTACTTGGAAATTGACAATTTTTAGAATCGTGTTCTACGCCCCGAGTTTCTCACTATTATTTCAAATATTTATTTGAATTGTAGGTGTCTATCAAGTAATATAAATTTACAGTTTTTACCCTCTTGTCAACGTTGCACCTTTGATAGCTGCGCTATTTCATTTCGCACAGGATTTATGTTGTTATGTTTATGTATTATATTTGCTCGATTTAATATGTCGAAAAATATTTTTGTAGGTTGAAATTATACGACATAGGACACTGCAATAGTACTAGTAATAATTTTATTACGTTTTGTCACGCATCGTTAATTAAAAAAAATAGACATTTGTTAAATTGGATAACCACGATTTTAAATCGGGATTCCACTGAACGGAACGGCCGAGTGGATTGTTTGGTTCACAAAATGATGTGTATTAGCAAATTTCGTTTGAATTCAAATCGTGTTAAAATATTTAACTAGTGGGCAAAAGCATTTTGCTCGTCTGTTGTAAATGCACTTGACTTACTTTTTTAGCAGTTTGTGAACCACTGAGATCATCACTGGAGTATTAAACAAACAAACGATTGCAGTCAATTATAACATCGGCCAATCGACTTGGAATAGTACCGGATTTAAGTATTAGGTGAATCATTAAGACAGTCAACTTTTCAGGAGCAACGTGTCTAAAATCATCGATAGATAGTTATGACCGTACATTGATTAGTTAAACTTTTTTATTTTGATCAGTGAAAAAACTAAACCTAAAACAAAGGCGATGCAATCAAAGAAAATGATAGCTCAAGGATTAAAAGTATGATGATTTGCAAAAATAGAAATAAAAAATGTGCTTTAGTGTTAGTCTAAATATATGCTGACGTCTATATTTTCTTGCGCTTTATGTTAATTGGAAATTTTGCGAATCAGGTAATTTATTGTTAAATATTAGATCTAGTGTGCAATTCATGAATCGATATGTCACTAACCAGGAAGACTATAAAGCGATACAAGACAGGTATGAGTATATGTTATATGTATGTAATATGTATTCAAACAAAAGTGATCTGTATATCGCGTGCTATGGACGCACGATGGTATGTATGTACACTTATTTTATTTACATATACGAACTAAGAGTCTAGTTTTAGTTATAAATTAACAACGATATTAATAACACATTGCCTAAATTGTTATCACATTATCCTTGTACTTTCGGATTAAATTAGGGACGTGAGTAATGGGTCCATAAAAAAAATCATTAATTGATTCTCCCCAGGAGGCGTTGAAGATTTACTCATGTTTCCCACTACTTTTCGTACCTTCACATGCAGTTTGCTGCTTCTCATTACAATACTGGTTTAATTCAACGTTTTCTACAGTTATCTCTTGGTATTTTCAATAAAAAAAGTATATTTAACCGAAGTAAAGGTATTCTGATATCCCCGAAAACTAGCTTGAAAAATGCTCCATGCTATTTGAGGGAAGTGGCACAGCGCACGACTAGAATCTGCGATCTTTTGCACTATCCAGCAAGTTTTTACGCGGCCATGTACCAGGACATGCCTCAAATAATGCGAAGAAACATTATAATATACTTTCGTTGTATACAAGTACAACCTGGCGGGTTTATTACCATTCTTGACTCGATTCTGACAATTTCTTCCAACCAATTAGAAAGATGATAAAGTAGCCTTAAGGAAAACCAGACTAATAATACTTAAAAAAAGGGTATCACCGTAAAATGAACCTAGTCACAGAGGCCGTGAAACTTTTCCCCGAAATTCTAATGAAACTTCCCAGCCAGAGCAGCCGAGTTCTGAATTTTAAGTTGAATTTTTTTTAATATTTCACGAATAAAACAGGAATTAGAAACATTTGTAAACTTGAAATATGTTTTAACGTTGTTTATATCAATTAAATATTAAATTGTCTTGCGATTTCAAATAAAACTTTTGCATAACGTGAAGTCAGAAAACGTTAGTTTCCGATTCGAATATGCTGTCAATTGATGAATAGACAAAAAAATAGGTATTATGTAATTTAACTATTGCACTTATTGTGCAAACTTCATGAGGTCCATTTGCCACCCACCTTGCATTTTATAAATAATGCAATCAATTAATTCCGTGATTGAATAACATTCACACGAACATCAGATTCAACAGTTCCGATTGTTTACGATTACGCACACAGAGGGCAGAATACTCGCAAAACCTTCACCTTGATACTATATATGTTCTTCAAAAGTATCACGCACTTCAACATATACATAGTCCTGCCATAAATACTGTTACACAAATTCAGACACATAAAATCTAAACAATAGCAGGTAGAAACCTAAAGCCTTTTTTTTAGGTAATTCTCCATCCCTTGTGGTAATGCTATAATCAATTAGTCACTGAACGTTGACCAGTAAACATGGAGTGGGGCGGTAAAGAAAACCGTATCGCTGTAATTGCATTACGTAAAGTTGGAAAGACATTTTAAATTCTTTAACATATTTGGGTGTCAATCGTCAGTTTGTATATCGTACTATTAATCGATTCTAAGACCCTCAAGGTATTGAAGATCGGCAAAAAAATGGTCGACCGTGAATCGTAAGAACTCCAGCAGTCATCAAAGCCGTGAGTAACAGAATCCGTAGAAATCCACTCCGCAAATAAAAAATCATATCCAGGGAGATGGGTATTTCGACACAGAGTATGTCTCGTGTTATCAAATCGGACCCAAATATGGGGGCTTTCCGAAGAAGCACTGGACATTTGTTTACTCCATCTTTGAGAGACATCAGGAAGACCAGAGCTAAACAACTGATTCACCGGTATGCAAACAATATGCATCTCAAAATCCTATTTTCCGATAAAAAAAATTTCGGCATTGAAGAAAATTATAATAAGCAAAATGATCGGTTGTACGCACATAGCTTTCGAGAGACCACTCAAGTCATTCATAGAGTTCAGAGAGGTCATCATCCAGCATCTGTGATGGTTTAGTGGGGTGTCTCATACGAAGGAGTTACTGAGCTACATTTTTATGCTCCGAGTGTGCAGACAAGTGCAAATTCATACCAAAATGACATTATGGAGAAGGTCGTCAAACCTCTTAATAAGACCATGTTTAATTCAGGTCATTGGATCTTTCAACAAGATTCTGCTCCAGCCCACAAGGCAAAGTCCACCCAACAATGGCTAGAAATTCATACACCAGAGTTTATTAGAGCTGAAGATCGGCCTTCTGGAAGCCCAGATTAAATCCACTGGACTAAAAATTGTGGCCCGTGTTGGAGAACATAGCCTGTAGCAGACGACATCCATATTTGGAGAGCCTGAAACAATCATTGAAGAAAGCAGTGGCCAATTTTCCAATGGACATCGTGCGTACTGCCGTTGACGATTGGCCGTCACGTTTAAACGTCACGCCTGTGTGAAGGCAAGGGGAGGACATTTTTAAAAAGATGTATGTTTTCATTTAAGATGATATGTGTGTAAGTCTAACAATATAATAAAACATTTGTAAGATGCACTGTTTTTTTTATTATAATTCAAACACTCTGCAACAGAATTTATGGCAAGACTAGGTACGTACGAGTATTTACATTAATCGTGTAAAAAAGCGAATTCCAACAAAGGATTCGCGATTCCAGTGTTCTTTTTATTAAAAAAATATATGTCGATAAGAAATGTCGTAAATCCCTTAAAATATACTTGGAACTCGAGGGAGAAAATGTTTCATTAAATATTTGATTTTTAAGTTATTTTCAACATATGGTAAACAATTATATTAGAAAGAGGAGGAAAAGTAAAACTTTTTATCTCCCTGCTCTGTCATGTTGCATATGCCATTTTTAAGATCTATCCTAAAAGAAACAAGATGAAGGCATATCTAGGAACCGAATAAAAAGAAAAATTGACCGGTTTGGTTGTTACGGATGCAGTCTTAAAAATATTGGATGCACGGTTGCGATCACGGCGATCGCGTTCTGCAGCTTCAGATCTGCTTCGTTCTCAACAGAATGAACGCGACAGTCTGATAGTGGCTGGAAGACGTCAGTATCAAAAGTATCTTTTTTAAATAGAATTTAATTTTATCTCTATGTTTATATTTCAAAATCTGTCACTTCGTATGTAGAAATGGAGATTTTTTTAATTAGTTCCAAGTATCTATTTGTCTTCCCTTAACATTTAATTACTTACAATTATATCTCTTTCCTTAACATTTAATTAATTCCAATAATCTCTCTTTTTTTCTTAACATTTAATTAGTTCCAATTATCTCTGTATTTCCTTAACAATACTCCTATTTGACAAATATTTCCTTAACAATACTCCTCTTTGACAAATGCGTATCCAGCTGCAAAACGATCGATCAGCTGAGATATTCTCACATCAATTGCTGGAAATTGGGAACGGAAAGGTGCCGGTTGATATGACCTCGGGAAGAATTTCATTGCCTCATAACTTCTGCAATTTAGTGACGTCAAAAGAAGAATTGGTTGAAAAAGTATTTCCCAATATTCAAATCAATTATAATAATCACGATTGGCTGAGTGAACGAGCTATTCTTGCCGCCAATAACAAAGATGTCCACGAACTTGACAATATTATTCAGTTCCTTTTTTAATGTTTCGCAATTTTATATGTTTTTGTTATAACTTTCTTTTTTCTTTTTCAGTGCAATCGATCTGCTTTAGTTCATCAAAATGCCGAGGAAGCAGCAGAGCGACGTGCAGCCAGACTTGAGGATGCACGGTTGCGAGCACGACGATCGCGTTCTGCAGCTTCAGATCTGCTTCGTTCTCAATAGAATGAACGCGACAGACAGAGTGGCTGAAATATGTCAAAAATATTGTATACCCACAAGCATTGTGAAATTAAACATATTAGAAACGTGTGCTTTCTCTTTTCTTTCTTTTCCATTTAACCAGACTGAGCCACAGAACGCGTGGCCGGGTACAGCTAATAATCAAATAAAATTCTCAAATCACCTGTTTATAACAAAGGAAACTAATTCAAAGAATATATAATATATACTCATATCCATTAAAGTTGTACTGTTGTAATTAAGTGTAAACAAGTGAGAATTATGTTATATAAGATTTTTATCATACAATACCATTAAAAGAAAAATGATTCATAATTAAAAACACTATTTTCAGGTTAAAGGACGATTGAACGCTAAAATTGTCGACATCGTTAAAATGAACAGAATTGGGATAGACGTACCCTCAGATCATCGGGCCAAGAATGAATTATGGGCACGAAAATCACAAATATTTACTTTTTTTAACATATAAAAAATATATTTGTTTTTACCGAAATTGTGTTGCAAAAAAAAGAATACAAATATTTTTGCGCATTATTTGCGAGTTAACTACTCCGGTCAACTCAGGTACAGTTAGTTATGCACGGAAATGAGAAAGTACAGCCAACATTTCGAAGGTACTGCAGGTCATTATTTGCGAATGTCCCATTTCCACGGAACCTTACCTGCACTTTATGCCGATTTCGATGTCTTCCTACTTAAAACGTCATATAAAGAAAATGCAGTTATTTAGTCAAATACACTTTTAAACATGCGGATGGGCTTTTAGTCATATTACTTCTAACCGACTGAATAGAAACTTAAGCGTTCATTTCATAATAATTCGCAGGTAAGGTCAAGTTACCAAGAAATGGGGTCATATTGTTAATCAGCATCATCATCATTTCTCTAAGTTCTTATTGGGGTAGGAAGAAATAATAAAGTTCCGCTTCTTTCTAGCCTAATATGAATACCCGATTTTTTTATTCTTCACTTTTCCCTGCCAAGTTTTTCTAGATTTCTTCAAACATCTCGTGCCTTATATTGCTTTTTTTCTTCTTCATATAAACAAATTAGGAATTTATCCAATTGGCACACACATTGAAATGATAAATGAAGTTGTATTAATTATTTGGTTAAATTTTAAAAGAGAAAAATTCGTCATTAACTACGCAATTCTATAAATATGAATATATTGAAAATAAATATTCAATTTATAATGATAATTAACTTTCCCATGTATGTCGCCATAAGTAGCAAATTTTTAAGAATAGTGACAATATTTAGACATTCAGTGCAAAAAATATAAAATACAACGATGCTATTCATTTTAAACGATTTTAAAAATGTGTTAATACGACAGATAGTAAAATGTGAGTTTAAGGTTAGCACAGTTTTAACTTATTAAAAATAGGTTTGTTCGGTGGATAACTTATTTTTGTCACTAAGGCCTCGGCCACACAGGTAAGAGCCTCGCTTGGTGCTTAGAGCTACGCTGCGAGCTAGGTAACATATCCTAGCGAACCAACGCACCCCATACTATCGCAATGACCACACTGCACGCTTCGCGCCATGCTACGTGACTATTAGTCACCTAGTGAGTCTCCTAGCGAACAGATGTGTTGGTTAATTTTATTGCGTCACCAAGTGATTTTACAAGATGGAGGAAGTTTTATTCCGCAATTCTTTGTAGAGAAGTTGAACCTCTCCACGAGTACTTCTAGATAAATTAACATTATGCCCCCAACAAGTTCGAATTTGAGATGTTCGAAATTTTAAACTTAAATTCTCTGAGAGAAGTAGCTTTCTGGTTAGTTTTGAGAGTTGCATCGTTTGTTGACTCAACCGCTCCCAAATTTCAAATGAATTTGTGCGAAGCACTTTGGTGTGGCCAAGTCTGAAGTCACCTAGTCTATTAGTCACGTAGCACCTAGCTTAGCACTACGCGAAGCACTTTGGTGTGGCCTTAGCCTAAATGTTGCAATACTATGTAGTCGTCATCATATTTATCACGGATGTCGCGTGTCCTTAGTTTGTATTATAAACGTTATGTTAACTCTCTACAGAGCAAAAACAATATAAATTGTTCAAAAGTTGTATAAAATTAACCAATTGAATATGTAATTATAAAATAAATACTTGCATTTGTGATGTGTAATGTTCATTTTATATTCTTTTTTTATTCGCAACTAGCTGAAAAGCTCACCTAGGATGTACGAAAACACTGACTAAATTCTTGTTGATGTTACACCTACTTACATTGTAATTTGTTTTATCAAACACTGTTTATTCCACTTTTTGTAACGGTATAACCCTACCGGTTTCAAGTCTTTTACCTCCTCATCAGGGATCACAAACAAGACTTACATTCTATCCCATCACGCCATGCCCCTTACGGGTTAAGCAGAGGATCGAGCGCCCAACATTCCGGTCCTTACAGACACCCATCGCCTCTACCACATCCATAGTTCGTCTCATACAATTTCTATTCTTCACACTTTTCACCTTACCCTCTTTCAATAGTTGACTAACATGCCCCTTCCTTGCAACTTTCGGACGTCTTCTTTTCCTTGCTCCATTTCGATCAGCCATATATATTTTCTTGGTCATCCTATCCTCACTCATCTCTCTTACATTCACAATCTTTCCTTCTTGCAACATTTCTAACTTTATCAATCCACTATTTTTTAAGACTTTTTAATTTAGTACAGGGTGTCAATTTGAAAACATTTTGTCCACATTTCTTGAGAACATTGAGTTAGATCCAACTATTAAGTTGCCTTGATAAGGGCCATTTAAAATTTTTAGGTTCGCATTGGAAAACTGTCTGGCTCTGATAAGAATAATCCTACCTTTTCTAGTGTTTGTCCCTGCGACTTAATAGTCATAGCAAACGCTAGTTTAATCGGGAAATTTCTTCGGAAAATAAAATGCAAAGCTGGATTAAACAGTGCCAAATATATCTTTGGGATTAATACTATATCCTTTTCTGCACTTCCCTTCAGCATTTCGGCAATAACTAAATTTGGCTTCAGGTATTTGTTAACCAACCGAATCTGTTACAGAGGCCACGTTTGGAATTTCAATTTCTTAATAGAATAACGATGCTTCCTAAATTTAACGAAGCGGCATCCCTATAGATGTTATTGACGAATTATATTCGAATTGGATAGTTCTGCTTATCCTAATATTTTGCCTCGTCAATTGAATGAGAACTCAAATAAGTGGACATTAAAAAAATTAGAATATTTACGTTATGCAGTAGCTTCTACACATGTTTTGTATCATTTTCACTTCACGGTCACCATCATTTTCGGGGTCACGGTATTAGACAAATTATAACAGATATTCACACTCAAGCGGCAAATAATGTTATCACGTGGCGTCTATATAATCTTGTGGCATCGAATTCCCGAGAACAAGTTTCTGTCTTCGGGAAATAATGTAAGAGTGTGACCATCTTATAAAGACATATTTACGACCGTTGCGCAAGACCAGTGTATGAATAATCCGTTCAATTAAAATATGTTACAGGCATCCACAGCACTTCCTTTTATTATCAAATAGTCGTCTACGTACGTAAGGCGGTTACAGAAATAACGTCGCAAGATGGAGATTTGCTAGCGGGGAAACAAAACTGTGGTATTTATATCTTCTAAACAGGGTTGGAGGTCCGTTTGAATTCCCTGTTTCGCGCAGTTTTTTTCCATTCGTATTTTCGGAACTCATACATTTCACTTGCTTAGATCTGTAGATTATTTTTTTAGTTTTACATGACCAAAAGCAGTCTAGTCAGATGTTAACTTTCAATTATATTTGAAGTGGTGTTTTGGAAGGCACGAATTTCCTAAACGTCTAAATTCTAGAGACAAACACAAACAACTTAATTATCCCGAACACATTATGTATGACCCAATACCAACATAATCAAGATTGAGGTCACACAGGACATTTATAACCCCAACAATCCCTCGAAGGCTCTCCGAAATGTAAGCGTATCGATTCCTGGACGGCTAGAACTAAAAGCTTACGGATACATTCGTTGGAGTGCGTGCTGGTGGGACACCACCTATAATGGGCCGGGTTAAGGTCTCTAGTTCGCCTACGCACCCAACGTGGGTAGATCAAGAGATAATATGTTCAGATTAAAGATTGACGCAGAAGACCCACCACTATGCATGTGTGGCGACATTATCAATGTCGCATGTGATGGTTTGCCTACTGTGCCCCGTTAACTGCTTGGAAGAAGACCTGCAGAAGGGAAGTCTCAATACCATCGCAGTTGCATATTTCTGGGCTGACAGGAATATATGTGCTTTGTCGACACGACTGAAATAGAATATGTCTAATTTTATAAATTTGGAGATATACCACAGAGTTCAAGAAAGTTAATTATTGACAATTTAAGTACTAATTTATAAAATCCGCCATTTTTTACATTACATGTGACCAGTACTATAGATTAAACAAACAAAACTAAGCTCTAAGATTGCACAAATAAAATTATAAAAACAGTGCTCTTTATTAAGATATGTAATAAATATATTGAATAACACTTTGTTAGTATAAACGTATTCATATATTTTATTTTCACTTTCAGGTTTTTATTAGTTCACACCGGTGAACACTCGGCGACTTCTACAAAATCGTTCATCCTTAGCCGTTTTTTCTGCCATGTTGCACCTGCAATTACAATTACTCGTATATCATTCATCCAGAGTGCTGTAAGTCGTGCCTTTAAATTATTCTCGGATACCACTCGGTGAATCTATACGTCCAACGATTCTCTGATTTCTGGCTACATGCCCTGGCCAACTCAATAGTTTTATCAGTCTCAATAATGTCTTTGACCTATGTTTGAGAACGAATTCATTCAATAGTTACTATAACGCAAATAGGGAACCGTTATTCTTGGTTGTCCATCCTTGTGTCGAATACAGTTTTGCACGCATTAACTCAACAGCTTCAAAGCTGATTCAGAGCTAGAGCAGGGATGTGAAATTATTGTGTGCAGATTATAAATATTATTGTGGTTTATAAACGACAAATATACGTATTTTTTATTTGAATATTCATACATTTATACGTAGAACTTACATAAAATATAAGAAAGCAAAATTTAACAGCACGTTGTAAGTTATGAAATAGATTATAAACATTTCAAAATTAAAATATTTGTTATAAACGTAGTTCTAATTTGACAAAATGGTGTAAAAATTGATAATATTAAATGTACATTATGTTGTATGAAATTAAAAATCCTTAAAACGTAACATTAAATGTCGTGACCACATAATCCACAAACATTTATTTTCTTCTCCATCAAAACGAAAAGCAACATATCCAATCCACCAATTAAAATTCTTAAAATCAGCTATTAACCAAAAAATTAAAAATCTAAATAATTCATCAGATACATTGTAAGCTAATTAAAATATATTTAAATCGTTTAGGTGTGATATCTATAAATATAAATTATCCTAATATATTTATTTCTATCATATATATTAGGAAAAACGACAACCCACAAAACATTTATTTTATTTGAAATATCGAAAAGTCATACATAAATCCTTTATTTACAAAAATATCGAACCAGATAAAAAAAATTTCATTGTTAAACTCGTTTTATTTTCTAAATTATCTTACAAGCAAAATATTGGTTCGGTCCTTTTTGGATTTTTGTCCATATAAATAACTGCAAATGAAAATTAAGATGCTTGACAATTATTTTAAATTGAAAGTCTCTGGGTTAGACGATAATCTATTTTGGGGGTTAGTCACCCATAAAGATTTTTATTAAACAAACACGGGTTTACTCAAGTAAAAGACCTCTCACTTTCGCATATATGATAATTCGATACGTTATGTATGTGTACGTATTGTATTACAGAAATCACGTGAAAGATGTTGGTGCCAGCATTTCACTTCTCTTTATCGAAGCATTAAAGAAATGCAAATATAATCGGAAGCTTAAAATTATAAAATTCATCTGTTCTTAATACAAAAATTAAAGTTAATTATCACAAGACACAATACCGAAGCAATTAGGAATCGTTTCACTATTAATATACATTTTCTTAAAAAGGCCACTGGTTAGACTATGAGAGTGGGTAGAGGACGATACGAGTATCTATCAGAACATTAAAATACTCAACTGGAGGGAGAAATATATGTAGCATAATCGGATAGTCTGGCGAGAAGCTAAAGCTCTATGAGAGTTATGCGACCATCGGACGTATACATTTCTTAATCAGTTGATTGCAAAGAAATATTTCGTGTTTAGATACATCATATAGAATAATAAACTTGCCAGATAGCCAGAGAAAGTTCAGATAGTTTATCTGGCATTGTTGCCAATAGCAGAGCGCACAAGGGTAAGGATTGTGTATGGCGCAAAGAACGGCATGACAACACAAATGGATCATGCGAGTGAATGTATTCGGGGCCGTCCACATGAGAAGTAAAATCGGACAATTGCCAAAACATATATGTACTCGTACATGCATACAAAAGATCGGGACACATTAACATTTTCGTTTCATTCTAACGACAAAAAATCTTACAGAATGCTTTAATTTCTTGTTTACTACTTTTCCTTCCAACAGAAAGTAAAATATCGTCGTAAGTTCTGCTCTTTTCCCAGAGCATCTGTCGCTAAATCAACATTGCATAAACCCTAGGAATTATGTTGTATATAAGAATATAAGGGAAATATTTTATTGAAATAATGGAGTTTATGGAAGTTCTAGATCGATTAATGGAGGAAAGAAGGATGGATATAAATATTTATTTTAAGTTTGTGCCTACTATATTCGTCGACTAAAATAGCAGGTTCGGAGATAAGACTCTTTCTGAAACTACAAAGGTTTGCCGCTCAGGCTCGAGTACTAGATGAATACGGAATAAATAATATAAAAAAACATTTTTAATTAAGAATATTTTGTATTGGGCATAAACGATTTTAGTCCATAATGATTGTTTCCTATAGATAGATGTATCTTTATTGTGTGCATAAAAGTGTTTGACAAATATTTTTTTAAATAAAAATCTTTTGAAACGGCGGCCGGATAAGGTAAAGTTTATTGCTCGGGTCGATTATCTTCCGAACCAGACCTTGAGTGTTGCAAGGTTAACTTTAACTTGGGCTTATGCGATGATTCAGATTAACGTCACTTTATCGAGAGATGCTGAACCCGGGCCTGTGAAATCCTGCAAAGTGGATTCAAGTCATGAAATCAATAAGATATTCCTGCCGAAGTAGGCAGCGAGGACAGAGCGCCAAACTTTCCTATCTCGACACACATCATTAGCTCCTTCCACATCCATACACCTCATACAACTTCTACGATTTCTCTCTCAGAATATCATTTACTTGATCCAACCTCATTTTCACTGGCCTTCCTCTCAACACTTGCACTATATATCTGTTTTGTTAGCATTTCTTCATTCATTTGTTCGACATGCCCAAACTATCTTAGCGTGTTCTTCACCTTATTCAACATGCCAAGTTTTAAATTGTCACTTCATGAATTCGTCTCAAAGCACGCATTTCTACAGCATTTATTCGGCTGCACTGTCATTTCCCAGATCCACCTTTCACTTCCACACAACAAAGTGGGCACCAAAATACTATTGTAGACTATCTATCATCTTAGCAGATTTTGATACTGTCCGGTTCAAATAGACCCGCAAGAGGAAGACTCCTAATGCGTCGGACTGGTCAAGTGAGAGATGCAATTGGACTACTGATGCAGGGATGGAAGGAGTGGAGTCAACAGAAGTTATCATAGGAGTCACGATGCTGTCATGAGCTACACGACAGGATGATGATGGTTCAAATATTGTTTTAGTGCCCCATTGACTGTTTTCTATCGCTACACACCTTTCGATATTCATCATAACTCTTCCCATAACTAAGAAAATACAACCCAAATAGCAGAATTCCTCAACTTGTTCCAATCTTTCATTATTCACCCATATATCGTATTTATTTTTCCTTTCACACTTTTCTATCACCATTACTTTTGCAACATTCATTTTCAGATCTTTCTCTTCCCATCTCACATACAATTTACTTATCAAACTCTGCAATTCATCTTAACTCTCCACCAACACTGCCATGTCATCAGCATACAGCAATTCGCACACGTTCCTATTCAACATTTGTATGCCACCCATTAACCTCTGTAGTTCCTGCACAAACGAATCTATATAAATATGGAACAACCAGGGCGACAACGCATTCTTGCTTAATCCCTTTTGAAATATTAAACCACTTAGTCAAGTCACCATTCAATAGATGCTCTATTTTCAGCGTATAATGAAGGAATACAACATATTAGTTTACATTCAACACCATATTCATTCAATGTTTTCCATAGCTTGTCCTTATCACGCGGTCATAAGCTTTTCCAAGTCCACAAACGCACAATATACCTTTTTATATACTATATGTCACTAAAATATATTGAATTTAAATATTGTTCTATATTATACATTTGACATAGTTCTATATTATATATTGACGTGTATGTTCTATATTATAATATTGACGTGTATGTAATACATGGAAATAAAAAGGAAATAATGTCTGTATTTTCTAGATTTCACAGCGAAATGTCGAATTGAAAGGTCTAGGAAAAAGAAAAAAAGACGGCGGAAATGGCTAGAGGCCAAAATGCTTGTTATAGCCTCGAGGAGTTACACGAAGGAGTATTCCGTTCAAAAGACGCGTCGTTTCCCTATAAATATTTGATAAGAATTTTGACAAAGAGCGGCGATGGTGCCGGGATAACGAGAGAAATGGACGCATTGGCCGCCGTGCCCAAGTGTTTATATTTATGCTTTACGGTCTCGTGACGAGTAAATAAGCTGCACATCTCCGCGTAGGCACGTCGAGTGCCGTGTCCCGGCCCGAAGAGTGATTGGTGCGCGGCGAGGAGCGAATCGCCACCGTCGAGCGGTAAACACGGAATCTCCCAGCCGTAAAGTCACTCACTGCACAATCGATCTAGATTAGTGGCTAACTTGCTGGCGCGGCATAACACACAGCGATCTCTTACTTGTAGTTTTTGCAGCCACGTTCCAGATTTATAAGATTTTTTCTTCTTAAAAACAAGCTTACTTGCAAATAAATTTGGTTATAGTTGTGCTTGAGATAATGTTATACTCTCTCCTGATGGAATTATACATTGAAATAATTTGAGGTAGTCTGTTAAATTAAGATGTTTATATGTATACGATGCAGCCTTATAGAAATTTAACGTACTGGAGTCAACTGATAAAAATGTTTAGTTAATTGAATTTGAATGGTAAGGAAAGGATGTGAATGTTTCTGAAAATTAAAATTGACAACGAAAATAAATCCATTTTTGAATGACGAAGAAAATTCAATAACGTGAGATATTCCTCGAACATAGCAATTAGATGCATTCGATTTCCCATAAGAGATAAATTCAATTCTGGGGGGTTCATGAGCCGATTAGTTAAACTTATCAAATGATTACATTTTTTAGTGATATTTTACAAATAAAGATTATTTTAACGAATTATGTGTTGTAAAAATGTCTTAAAATACATACATAAGATTTTTTCATGACGGAAAAATATATTTCGGACAGATGAATTATTTTGAATCTTGCGAATCTAGGTATATTTTACATTGTGCTTACAGCTTATTTGGAACTTATGCGATTAAAAATGTCTTAAAATACATACATAAGATTTTTTCATGACGGAAAAATATATTTCGGACAGATGAATTATTTTGAATCTTGCGAATCTAGGTATATTTTACATTGTGCTTACAGCTTATTTGGAACTTATGCGATTAAAAGTTGAAGAAAAAAGGAATAGAAATACATATGCCAAAGAGAATGGACACATTCAAGGAATCCACTACAAAATGTTAAAAAGGAAATCCCCTGATAGCCGCTAACCATCTTCCTGGAAGGGGTACCCAGACAAACAGCCCAATAGCTAAGATATAGATAACTTCAGATTACAAATCCAGACAAATACCGACCAGGTAAGTAGAAACATTTTTGGAGCAATTCCACGCCATACAGTTTATTGTAATTCATACGAAACACTTTGGATATTTCATCAATTAGAGAAGCCATCTCTTTTCATTGCAATTTTCCTTTCGAGACTCATAGCATTTTGAATTCATTTGTAAAACAAATTTATGATGGTGAAAAGAAAACGATGATGAGACGATAACGATAATTTGAATATTTAGATAAAATAAAAGAATAATCAGTTAATAGCGCCAATGAAAATTAAGGAGCAATAAATAACGAAAACTAACGATTTAACACGCCAGTTGGAATTTGGCTGATAGATTGTAATCCGGGTGTCGATCATGTATGGTTAGCGAGTTAGTAAAACTTTTCAATTAATTAATTATATACACGTTCAAAAGTTTTCATTTTCCTGCTTGTTAAGAGGAAATCACGTATTTGTCAAATACGTAAGGATCAAGATATTGTAAGATGAGGAAGAGAAGACACTAGTAAGATATGTGGAAAAGATGGACAGCAAATATGATTCTCATATAATGACACTACATGTAATTCTCGCTGGAAGCCGCCCCCCTCTATCGCTATATGTCGTTCGATATCCCTCCCGATATCCCCGTCCGTCGAAGACCTCCAAAAATTCAAGGAAAGTCGTAATAATAATTCTAAGACAGAATTCTTAGAAAAAAGACATTTACAGAAAAATAAAGATTTTTAGACAAAATTTATATTTTTTTGAAACTGCAAACCATTTGAAAATTTAACAAGGTTTATTAACAATAGTCGATTTTTATAATAGCATGCTGATCACATGTACTCGTACTTCGTACATTTCATGATATGCTAAAAGGAATAGAATTAATATAATGATATTCAAATTGGCCCAGTGTAGTTATGAATTAATATACTTGCGGGAATTCGCTTTCATCATTGTTAAATGAATGTACCTCTCAATCATTCTTTTTTTCCGTATAGATCGACAATCTTTTGTCAGAAGAAGGAAGGGTTCGTTCGAGATGGAAGGAATATTTCGAAGAACTGTACGAGTGATGATACTAGTAAAAAAACAACGATGAGTCTGGTATAGTTGAACATGGCGAGCGTTTAAAAAATCTGAATAAGATCAGTACAAGAACGAACGACTGTAAAATACATGAAAAAAAGGAAAGCTTCCGGTTGCGATGAAGTGAACACAGAACTAAGTGTATGGGGGTGAACGAATGATCGAGTAGTTGATACAGTTTTTCGACAAATGTTGGGAATCTGATTACACACCGAAAGACTGGAGTAGTAGTGATAGTTCCGTCATATAAAGGTAAGGGTGCAAGAATGGAGCGTGGAAGCTACATATCCATTCGTTTGCTGAGTATAGTAAGTACTGCACGGAAAAAAATCTGATAGAAACAATGAGAAAGACTGAAAATATAGCGTGAGACGCTCAAGGTGTATTTTAAAGCGGAAAAAATGTATTGTGTTTATGGACTAAGAAAAAAAACGCATGACCGCGTGATAGGAGACAAGCTATGGAAAATATTGAACGTAAATTAATACGCGGTATTGCATACGCCGAAAGTAAAGTATGTCTTAGAGTGAATGGTACCTTGACTGAATGGTTTAATATACAAGGATGCATTATGTCACCATCGTTGTTCAATATTTATATAGATTTATGTTTGAAGGAACTACAGAGGTTAATTGATGGCATACAAATGTCGAATGGGATCGTATGCGGATACGGTTTGCAGACAACATGGTAACATGACATGTAACTACGAGGGGAGGTCAATAAATTCCTGGAATGAAGGAGAAACATTTTTTATTTTTCCTTTTCACAATATATTCACCATTAAATTATAGATATCTCAATTAGCTTATTTATACACACGAAAAAAAATTGCTTCTCTCGAAGTTCTTTTTTCACATTTGGAAACAAATAATAGTCAGACGGAGCCACGTCTGGGATGTAGGGAGGGTGCTTTAGTGTTTGGAAGCCACAGCTGTGAAGAGTAATGCAGAATTGCTTTTGTGCACGGATGCCCTGCTAAATCCTCTCCTTTTCTCCTCAATTTCCTCTCCTTTTCTCCTTCACAACTTCTTTTAACCGCATTAGAAAACCAGAGTAACACTCTCCAGTTATTGTGATGCCCTTATCTTTGTAATCTATCAGCAGTATAACGTCCGCATCCCAAAATAATGTAGCCATAATTGTTCCAGACGATTGCGACATTGACACTCTTAGGAGACTGTCATTTTTATGTCACTGCATGGACTTCTGCTTCGGCTCGGGCTCATAATGATGAACCCAAGTTTCATCTCCAGTAACAATTCGGCACAAAATATCATCTTTGTTGTTTTTGCAGATGTCCAAAAACTGTCGTGAAAATTCGACGTATTGTTGTTTTTGAAGTGGCGTGAGCATTTTGGGTACCCACCTTGCACTGACTTCTGACATTATAGATGCTGATGGAGGATATTCAAAATGGTTGTAGGTGATACTCCAACCATATCTGCAAGCTGTTGTTTGTTTAGGTGGCCATCTTACAGCACAAGCTTTTCTACTTTTTTGACGATGTTTGAAGAAGTGGAATCAATAGGCCGCCCTGGTTGGAGGTCGTTTTCAATCAATTATCCCCTCTTGCTTAAAAATACTAATTGAGAATACATGGAGTGCATTGAGAATACATGGAGTGACAATGTACTACCTTAATAAAAAATGAAGTCAATTTGCGGTTTTCGGCCAACATTTCTTTGATTTTATCGATGTTTTCATCGGTTTTCGACGTCGACGGCCTGCCACTGCGTTCGTCATCCTCGACCGACTCACGACCACTTCTGAAGCGTTCGTGCCACCGAAAAACGTTTGATCTCGAAAGAGTATCGTTGCCGAAACACTTCTCCAACATTTCCAAGGTATGCGGACCGTTAAATCCGTTTTTCACACAAAATTTAATGCAAACTCGTTGATGCACAGTTGATGTCATTTTCAAACTTGTAAAAAATCGAAAACACGCACAAAGGTAGTACTCAGTACAGCGTAATTTTTACAAATGTCAAGCTATAACGCTGAAATTCGGAGGGAAGTGTCAATGACAGATGTGGTAACCTAGCAAAACAAAAATTCCAATCGGGTGACTGACAGCGCCACACGGTGGCCGGTCATAAAACTTTTTTATCAAGGTGGTATGTCAGAATACGAAATGTAATTGATAAGGGAAGAATGTGATCTTAAGGCTGATGTGTTAAGTAAGATGAAATAGAGCACGCTGAGATGGTTTGGACATGTGGAACGAATGAATGAAGAAAGACTAACAAAACAGATATATGATAGTTCAAATGTGAGTAGGCGTGTGAGAGAAAGACCATGGTTGGGTGAAGTGAATGATATTCTGAAAGAAGGAAACGTTGAAAGTTAGATAAATTATAGAAGTTGTATGAATGTGGAAGAAGCGAAGGATGTGTCGTTATGGGAGTCTGGTGCTCTGTCATTTGCCTACCCAGACAAGGAAATGGTGTGATAGTATGTATGTGTCAACAATCTGTTATATTCTGCGCTGTCCTGGGATGTGAAATCCCAGATAACTTTCCACTATTTAGGTGGTCTGCCTGACTGTCGACTGTCGGGGAGTTATTTTGAAAAACGATACAGGGAAGCCTAGTATCTTTCCAATCTTGACAAGTTTTATTTTTCGATTTCATCTACCGATATCCTCGGTTACGCATTGTTATTCTAAATTCAGTATTACGAAATTTATCAGCGAGTAACTTTTCCGATATAATTACATCACAGGATCTTCATATCTGATGACCTTAGAGGTGACTTTGTTCTGGAGACATCAGCTTTAGTTTCAATATCATAAACATACATCATATTATTTATAATTAAATCATTAACATTGAGGAGGTTTAACCCTACAGTGCGCCATGATGCACATGTGAATCAACCGAAGTTTTTCTAAATATTTTTGTGTTGAGTGGTATAAACGACTCGTGCGCTGTTGCTAATATGATACAACAATCTCCATTTTTTAAAACTACATAGGTTTAATAGAAAACTGTTTTACCGGTCAATTTGGCAGTTGAAGTTTGACTTGTTGCGCGTAGATGACTTTTGTGATTTGCTCCAGTTTGAAATCAAATTACTTTATTATTTATTGGTGATCAAGGTAAGCTTATTGTTTTTTCTTTTATTCTTTAGTACATATGTGTAAAATAAGTGAAGTAAAATATATAAAATGAACATGCTTGTGGTTTTTATGGAACAAAATTAGTGTGATTCATATATGAATCACCGCGCATTTGTGTAACAAAAAGTATTGAGTAGTGTTCATGTATGCATAGTTGTATTTTAGCAAAACGTATGGTTATATATATATTTTAGAAATCTATTTTGAAACATTTTTTGGTCTTCTATATTAACACATTTTCTTTATTATTCCAGAAGGCTTTTATTTACAAAAATGGACCATAAAAAGTAAATTTGGAAGCTATGAGTTACAGGGTTTTGTTATAAATTCGAAGTTTATACAGGCACAGAAAATGATCCTTGTAAAAGATTGCCAGGTGAGCCTGATATAGGTGCAAGTTCTAATGTGGTTGTACGTTTAGCGCGAGATGTTCCTGCTAATTGCTATTACTAATTGTACTTTGACAATCATTATACATCCATTCTGTTGATAAATTACCTGTCAAAAAATGGGATACATTCGTTGGGAACTGTGAGGAGGAATAGAATCTCATCATGCAAGATGCCAACAGATTCTGAAGTAAAAAAAATGCAAAGAGGGGAAAGCAAGGAGTTTCTAGCAGATTTTGATGGGTCCACTATATCCAATGTTATTTGGAAGGACAATAAAACAGTGATGTTGTTATCCTCATTTATTGGAATTGAACCACCTGAAACGGTCCAAAGATATGATAGGAAGAAGAAGGAAAGAGTCCAAGTGCCTTGTCAAGCAGTTGTAAAACAATACAACAAACATATGGGAGGGGTTGACTTGCTGGACAGCTATATTGGGAAGTATAGGATAAGAATGAGATCACGCAAATGGTACATACGATTATTTTATCATCTTCTGGACATTTCAATCATAAATGCATGGCTGTTATACCGAAGATGTAACGAAGGAGGTTCAACTATGAAACTCGTAGATTTTCGGATCGAGTTGGCCTCGTACGTTGTGCAGTATTGGCTCATGTAATGGACCAAAACGAGGGAGGCCTCCAGACTTGCAAATACAAATTGAAATAAAAAGAAAAAAAAACCCAATATACGAGGGCGGTCCGATAAGTACTTAGCCTCACTGCCCGATGGCACCACTATCGCAAGAGCAATTTTTTATCGCGTAGCACATTCTCGTTGACAGCTACTATCAAAATTTCAGCCGAATCGGACGCGTAGTTTTGTTTTGACCGCGTGTGGAAGCGAGCGTGTCCGCGGATTTGAGAAAAATGGAAAAAGAGCAAAATCGGTCGGTGATTCGATTCTTGTTTTTGAAAGGGAAATCGCGCAGCGAAATCAAAGAGCGATTGGATGCTGTGTACGGTGACTCTTTTCCTTCGATGGCGACCGTCAAAAATTGGTTTAACGAGTTTCAACGTGGTCGCACGTCGGTTTTTGATGAGCCACGCCCAGGTGCCCCGAAAACGGCTACCACGGAGGATAACGTGACAAAAATCCACGATCTCGTATTGGCAGACCGCCGATTGAAGGTGCGCGAGATAGCTGAGACAGTAGGCATCTTAAAAGACCGCGTGGGTCATATCCTGCATGAAGTATTGGGCATGAGAAAGCTGTCGGCGCGATGGGTGCCGCGTTTGCTCACTCCGGACAACAAGCGCAACCGTGAGACCACTTCAGAGCAGTGTTTGACGATGTTTAAGCGCAATATGAAGGAGTTTCTGCGTCGTTTCGTGACCGTCAACGAAACATGGATACACTGGTACACACCTGAGACCAAGGAACAGTCGAAACAGTGGACTTCACCCGGCGAACGTGCTCTGAAGAAGGCGAAGACTGTCCTATCGGCCGGAAAGGTGATGGCCACCGTTTTCTGGGATTCAAAAGGTGTGATCTACATCGACTTCCTGGAGAAGGGCAAAACGGTCACAGGGCTCTACTTTGCCGAATTGCAGAAAAAACGGCCCCATTTGGCGAAGAAAAAAGTGCTCTTCCATCATGACAACGCACCGGCTCACACCTCCGCCGTCGCCACGGCCAAATTGGTAGAAGTAGGCTACGAACTGCTGCCCCATCCACCGTATTCTCCGGATTTGGCCCCGTGCGACTTCTTTTTGTTTCCAAATTTGAAAAAGTCACTCGCCGGGCAGAAATTTGAGTCGAATGAGGAGGTTATCGCCGCCACGGAGGCCTGCCTACTTTGCAGACCTCCAGAAAACGTATTTTTCAGACGGGTTAAAGAAGTTGGAGCATCGCTGGGTCAAGTGTATCGAACTCAAAGGAGATTATGTTGAGAAATAAATCGCCACTTTTCCAAAATTTTTGTTATTCTTTTGTAGGCTAAGTACTTATCGGACCACCCTCGTAAGCCCACTTTCTTCCCAAGATGTGCGACTGGATAAAGAAAGTCATATTCCTAAATGGAATCCAACCAGAGTGAGATGCAAGAACCCAAATTGCAAGTCTCAAACTTTTGTTATTTGTGAAAAATGCAACGCTGCTTTGTGTTTCAACAAAGACAAAAATTGCTTCGCTGGTTTTCACAAATCTTAATTACCATTTTATTACTAAATTCATAATTCAATGAATAAATATCAATTATCATTTAATCATCAGTTTATGTAATTTACTAGAATTTATATCATTATATCATTTATACCATTATATCATATAATTAACATTACAAATGCGCAGTGATTTATATATGAAGCATACTCTTTTTTTTTAAATATAAATATATAAAAACAAAAAAAATATTGTTTTATTGTATTTTTCATGTTCCAGAACATATTTACTGCATAAGTATACTTTTATTTTTGAAATTAAAAAAAACGCGCATTGTAGGGTTCAAGACATTGTAATTTGTTTTTATCAAACACTGTTTATTCCACTTTTTGTAACGGTATAACCTAACCGGTTTCAAGGCTTTCACCTCCTCAGGGAGCACAAAGACTGAATTCTGTTCGAACTGGTACCGACATACACACTTCGGTAAACATTCGGGTTGGAGACTGTGGGTGAAGGGAGGGAGGAGACCTCAGCGAGCAGCGGCGATATTCTGGGAATATATGTGTTCCAGAATCATGTACAATAAACATACATGTTGAAAACGCAACCTTTTATTTATTTTTTTAACACTTTTATTGTAAATACGATCTGGTGGGTTTATTGCTAGGCTGCAATCTCTTCATCTTTTAATTTGATTGCAACATATAAACATCTAAAATGTTCATTTCAAATATAAAAATTACCTGCATTTCCTTCTATGCTGAATGCTTGACTTTTTCGCTTGAAATCACCATACAACCAAAGATTTCGGACACATTGTTGAAACGATTCAATTCGGTTATTTTAAAATATATCCATGGGAATTTTTTATTCGTTTAGGTATCATCCTACATTCGGATATGTTTTAAAAGTTTGCGAACATCTGACCGTCGATTTTTTTCAGGGCGGGATACAAAAGCAGGTAGTTCTACTTGGATAGCGTTGTTTTGTCATTAATTTAAAGGATGTGGGATTCACAATATTACTATTATCTATAAAATTGTGGGTTTTATCTATATATCAGTTGCAAGGAAGCGGATTGCGGTTTTGTATCCTATTCGATGGTCTCCAAATTTAAATATTTTTTATTCAGGTTCGTTTACAGAGCATTTTTTAGTTCATATGCTAGTACTTGCGATAAAAATACGTACTGAGAATAAAATAGCGCACCGATTATATAGTCAAATTATAAAAAGGCACAATTTCTCCGACAAAAAATACAACTTATTTTTTACCAAAATTCTTCGCATTGCAACTACAATACGAAATAATTTTTAGCCGAGTGAACTTTTTATTTCATTATGGTTCGGTTCATTGATCTGATTTTCCAACTTTTATCTGCAATTCTGAATATCTAGATAAGCATTTGTACAATATTTTTCATCCGAGGGAAATGCAATCATTAAGTCAGATTACGTTCAATGACTATTTCTTCAATTACAAGATCATTTCATCCGCTTTGTTTACTTCTCGAGTACTCGCTAACGAAATTCGTAATGTTTACTAAGATCTTAAATACATATAATTCAAGTAATTTTCAAAGTAATATATATCTATTGAAATTTAAAAGAATGCCACTTTTTTATTTCACTTCCTTTATTCTTGCGACTTTTATATTCTCCTGTCTTAATATAACACATTTTAAAAACTTCTTTGATTTCGTGTTTCTCATCGCACCATTCGAACTAAAAATAACGATGTAGATATCGACAACGAATTCCGTCCAGTTTTACATTTTGTATTTTTTTCAAATTTAAAATAACGATTTATATTAATTGCCACTAAAATATTTATTGTTAACTACTTTAGAAAGCGAATATTATGTATTGAGAAAACCGTATCCTTAAAATCAGTTGACAATAAATTCCCATCTATTTATTTCAGATGTTAACAGGATTTCTTTTTATCTTAGAAAGACGGAAACAAAATAAACTGATATATTAACGGATTCGGAGATTCGCAATATGTTTACTTATACGGTTATTTACAGTATAATGGGTTCACTACTATCCACGGATTTTGTCATCCGCGGGAGGGGGGTGGGGGTTGGAAGACTAACGAGGAACTACTGTATATGAAAAAATTACCAAACCCATAAAATACTTTTATTGGTTTATTTGAAATATCTAAAAAAACATAGATCATTCCTGTATGTAAAAAATATTAAACCCGTAAAATGAATATTTTATAGTTAATTCCGTTTTAATCATATGCTCCATACAAGCCCATGCAAATCCGCAAAATGATGTATGGAGTGAAACATTATATAAAATGTGATATTTTTCCTAGGACTGGTGAATGGACTGGTAGTGAACGAGAAATATTGAAATGTTGTTATTGTATTGTTCTTTCTGCTCAAATAGATAACCGCACGTTGGTGGTGACAGTGTAAAGCAAAATGACAACAAATATAGATGATAAAAAAATGTGCACATGATAAAAAAAAAGTGCAAATACATTAAAAACGAGTGATTATGTTTAGGAAATTCGTATAAATAACGGATCATATTCGAGATACACTGTATCGAGAAACGCGAACACGAAAATAACACATTTATACGGATTAACAAAATCGACAAAATGTTTTCCAAAATGCTACGTACGTAGCTTTTATAACAATTATGAGATAGATGTTTCAAGTATCGGTAGTTGAAAGTTATTTATATTTTTTCATTAAAAATATTTTGAATAAGAGAGACAATTCCAAAGTGCGAAACGTAGTTATTATACCCCTGATAACCCGGTTATGATAATTACAACATAGTAGTAAGCTTGTTTAATTTTTTAATACTGGAAAACTCGTATAGCTACAAAGTTTATAATTTATATGGATAAGACATATTTTTAATGCAACAACTCAAACATTTTGTTCAATCTATTAAAATTGTATGTCCAAATTAAATTACCTTGTTGTTTTTTCACAAATTGTGTATATTTATTGTCATGTGTAATAATAAATAAATAAATAAAATAAATTAAATTAATGTTGTGTATTCATTTTCTTCATGAATTAATTATTGAACAATTTTTTATATGAAATATATCCCTGACAATCAAGTTTACGAAGGTAAGCTAAAATTACCATGTTTTTGTTATAATCAGAAAAAAAATTGGAAATTTCATATAGGAAAACAAAGACATTTAGGCATATATCGAGTGGTTTGTCAATAGAAGATAATTGACAATTCACTTATAAGCAAAAAGAAAAGACTGCCCATTAATGCCTGGTTATCGGAGTAATTATTAGTAATTACCTACAATTCGTTTAATATTTATTGCAATGACATCAAGTACTTGAATTTTTAAACATTTAAAAATAAAAGGGCGTTAAAAACAAGAAATTAAATAAACAAATCAATAATTACACCAATATTAAAGATATCTTCTTTTAATGAGAAACCCCCTTTATTTTTGTTTTTATCGAACAAAAAATTAACTGTTTTGATCATAAGAAAGAATATAACACACAATGATCAAATATATACTAAAAAACTTAAAATTAAATTTACATTGTATTAAAAACAATCTTGTATCTTGAAGCAATTTACTTGAATTTGCGAACTATTAAATCAAATAAATTCGGTTCATGACATCTTAAAATTTGTTTTAAATTAAAAAAACTGTAAAATATATATTTTGGCAGGCAAAATAACAAATAGAATTGTTTAGAACGCAGTTTAAGAAAAGCTTTTTAGAACGCAGTGATTATACTAATAATTGTTTCGCAAAACATGCACAAGTGTTTTCTAAGAACCACGAGTAGGAAAAAAAAGATAGGCGATATTTAAAAAAAAACATTTAAACCGCCTTCAACAATCAATGACAATACATTAATGGTGTAATTATATGTAGAGATGATATTTTCAAAATTTTAAGACATATCCTAAACTGCATTATTCACAGCTTTGGATTTCACATTATTGTTAAAATACTTCGATCCATATAAGCATTTTTTTTATTTCCATCGATCCTTTGCCATTACACAATATTTATGAAATGATGAGTAATGTGTGTACAGCCCTGAAATAATCGGCGAGTCGTTTGTAAAATGGAGGTTTTTGTTTTGATTCGTGTGTAAACAGCCTTCACGACCGGGGTCAAAATTTTGAGGGCGATCATATGATTGCCAACAAAATGGATACGGAAACACAAAAAAAACTGAAATATCCACGTATCGGAGAAAGTTGAAATATCTCGCAACAAATTATTCAACTAAACATACACTTCAAATTGCGAATAACCTTGCGGTATTTTACCACGTTTTAAGATCAAATTTAGGAAGTACACAAGGGAATCCATTTCGGAACGCCAACATGTGACTACGATCACAAGGCGAAAAATAGCTCTTCACCAGTTTATTTTAAGAAAGATCGCGTGTGTATACAGTAATTTATACTTAAAACTGTATTATTTAAGTCATACATGCGATTTTTGTTGTAAAAAAGGAATATATTTTTATAGGTCAAACGGCTAAAGAGACACGATGTTCGATATTATAGATATCGTTTAATGTACCTTCATTTGGTTCCATTGCCTTTGGAAAGGCGATAAAAATAACGTTATTTTTACTTTCTGCGCACTATTTCGGCAAAAATAAAGAAAGTATTGTCGATGAACCGGGATATTCAGTACAGGAAATTGAGAAAAACAATGTCGTGAAGGATATCTACGTTACGCAATGTTTAGAGATGAGAAAGATAATGCGTAAAAACGTTAGAAATAATTTAAACCGGCGTTAATATTCAACATTGCATAGATTTAACTATGATATTTTGGTTCAATATACGACAGAATAGATACATCGAAAACTCAATATTTGGATTGGGTGGTTAGGTGGACCCGGTGAAATTTATATTTATTTTCTTACTTACCGGAAACAAGTACAGGGTTTACGCTCCTTGCAATCACTGACACAACACACAAAGTATTCGCGTACACACGTCGACACGTTATTAATCTTCTATTTCGGCTAATTGGAGAAAAATATCCTAATCCACGTGCTCACAATGTTTTCATGTGAACGGTAAACTGCAACATGGCGTCGAAGGTTCTCACAACGAATAGCACAGACGCTCCTACTTTTCTTGAACAAAAATAGAACGGCCTGCCATCTCGTGATACCAATTCAACATCACCGAACAAAAACTTGTGTCGGTAAAATAAAAATCTTTTCTCTTTAGGTATATTTCTTAACTATCGGCTGTTCAGTTAATTTGTTTTCCCTAGATGACACTAGTGAAGATAAGTGTGCCGTTTTGATTGGTTGGTTAATTTCTAAATTCTTAAGTTGTCATATTGGTCTAGAGATGCTATTTACAAACTTCCGATCGTAATTTATAAATCAATATTTTTTTCAGATATTTAAAAATTATATCCACTTTTGAGACGTGGTCCTATAGAAGACTATTAGGAATTTCCTGGAGAGACCGCATCACAAATGAAGAGGTTCTCCAACGAATCGAAGGAGGAAGGCACCTGCTCAGGATCCTGTCCGAAAGGCGTGCAAGATGGATCGGTCATATAATACGACAAGAGGGCCTCTTGCATGCCATAATGGAGGGTATGACCGAGGGGACAAACTCTAGGGGACGCCCACGCCGAGAGTACCTGGAGGACCTGTTGGTGGACGTGCGCTGCTCAACATATACAGACTTAAAGAGAGCCGCACAGGACAGGGGGGAATGGAGGAGAAGAGTTCAAATTGCTGCAAACCAGTCTTAGGACTGCAACCACGGAATGGAAATGTTCTTAATTTAGGAACGCTTGACATGATGTACAGGTATAATTTCAGCGAATGATTGATCACAAAAATGTATCGTTATTTTGGGGAAATATCGACCGTGGATAAAAAAATAAGCAAATGTTAGTATGCTAAGAAAAATACGCTTTGCGTACGACATGCGACTTTGAGTTCGTATTTAGCAGCCTTCATTTATTTTACTGAAAAAAAAAACACTATTTTCTAACAAAAATACAAATCTCAACATGGATATATTTATTCGTTTAATAAAGAAGTTTCCACATCAGCAGCTATTCGTTTTCTAGTTCGACTAAAAGACTAACACTATTTTATGTAATAATTTGCTAATCACCCATCATCAATTCTAACTTTTTCAGTTGCCGCACTTGTTCGTCTGTTGTCGGTCGTGAAGCTGTCGTTTGTGAAAATTAATGTTTAGTTGATTTCATATACAAGTAAAATGCCGAAGAATAAGGGAAAAGGTGGTAAAAACAGGCGTCGTGGAAAGAACGAAAACGAAACAGAAAAGCGAGAACTAGTGTTCAAAGAAGACGGTCAAGAATACGCCCAAGTAACAAAAATGCTCGGCAATGGCCGCCTTGAGGCCATGTGCTTTGATGGCTCGAAACGACTCTGCCACATAAGAGGTAAACTTCGGAAAAAAGTATGGATCAACCAAGGAGACATCATACTCATAGGATTGCGTGATTATCAAGATGCTAAAGCAGACGTCATCTTGAGGTATACTCCTGACGAAGCTAGAAATCTAAAGACATATGGTGAATTCCCAGAAACTGTACGTATCAACGAAACTGTCACATTCGTGGACGACGGATTCGACGAAGATATCGAATTCGGTGATGAAATCAGCTCGGACGATGAAATGGATCCTGTGGATGCGATTTAAGTGATTTTTGCAACGTCGTGTGCGTCATAATAACCCACTATTCTCAGTAGTAATCTGTTTCTCGACAAATTCATTAAATTATATTTTTCTCAATTCCCATGTTCATGTAAAAGCTCATATTGGTTTTTCGGATAATTTTGTCAATGAAATTATTTATTTGCATTAGCTTTCTAAATTATAGTTATCGCAAACACATAACATACTTGTGAATCTAGGACAAATTGACTTTTGTTATTTATAATTATATGATTCATTTGGTTCTGATAATCCTGTCATTGTGAAATATGTTAATGTGCCCGCTGAACAAGATTATTCAATTCTGTGAAAGAACATTAAATAATAACGTTTTTATGCGTTATAATTATTTATTGTTGTATTACATGGTTTTACATTTTTTTTATGAATGATGGATTGAAAATAACTCGTTTGATTCCAGAATATCAGGGAATCATTAAAAAGAATGAATGTAAGATTAATCACTGTGTAAGATATTAAAAATGGCAATGTTATCAAGTAACTACAATTTGAAACTGTAAATCTACATATATATATATGAATCTTTCTTTCGAATAAATGTACTTGTTCGACATTGTATTTTTATGTAAAATAAATATTTGAATTTTTTTTAATATGTTGATTTTTTTATAGACAATCATTCAACACTAAAATGTATTTTGATAATTTATAAATCATACCTTATAATATTTATCATCAACATAGATGTGAACATGGATGATGAATTTTTTATGTAATATTCTTGTTTTGTCAAAGTTTATATACCTACATAGTGGTCATTTATATTGAAATATATCTATTAATCTTTATTCTAACAAATTAGGTACAAAGTTAATTTTTATAAATATTACAATAAGTTTGTCTTTGTCAAAAACACTCAAACTCGACTTATAAAATAAATACTAGTGGAATATGAATTTTAATGTAATAAATAAAAAAAATTGTGTGATAAAATATAGAATGCCACCTGAAAGTGACGTTATTTAAAAAAAAGTATATTTTCTCGTAATTTACTTTGGAATTTTTTCATTATTACATACATATCGCGCCGTCTCTTGTGGGGGCACAGAAAACAAATCTTCAAATTTTTCTATTTGTACATCTCGTCATGCATAATCTTCTAATATTCATGCTTCTCACTTTATCTCCTTTCTCAATCTGGTGCATTTGTTCCATCCACGTTTTTCTGTCTACCTCTTCTATGCACATCTTGCACGTCTAACTTATATATTCGCTTAGTCATTCTTTCATAATTTTTTCTCTACATTTCTAAACCATCTTAAAACTCCTTTCTTTATCTTATTTAAAACATCCATTTTATCCATACATTAATTTCTGATGTATTCATTTTGCCTTCTTTCAAACACTGACACTTTTCATTTTCATTATTAATTTGTTGAATACCAATCAATCGCCAAAAAACAAGTTCTAAGATAAATCTAGTTGCTTGATGTAAGATAGAAAATAGCCTAATTGAATGGAAATTTTTCAAAAGAACTCGCATAATTTAAGTACATTGGAGCTCACATATTGGATACCAACATCTTAGACTTGAAATCTCTGTGGATAAGAAATGAATATGTATACTTGGTGCTCCAAGAATTGCTATAAACTAAAAGTATGTCTAGAAAGTTTGAGCTCTGATTTCAGAACATTATGGTTAAACCTAATTCTGTACAGATGCGAAGCATGGCGCACAATAATTAGTAATGACACACATCAATGATTGAAGTGTATAAAAACAGTAGGAGAATGAGAGAGAGGGCATATCTGCATAATATTGACAATATGCTTGATGCAATTAGTTAGTTTTAGGGAAAATAATTTAACTAGAAAAATGCGTAAAGTGAATTGAAATTGATTTTAATCTGGGTAAGCATTGGTTCCAAACAAAAACTAAAATTGGCAAAGAAATAATATTATTTTCATTAGAAGACTTAAATTTTTCAATTCTTAATCCTTTCAATCGGGTAAATTCTAATTGGCGTTTTTGTATATTTTTTTCTAAATAATATTTAACCTTTAGAGTGCGGAGAGTCTATATATAGACGTTCCCGCTCTTTACGAAAATGTGCCGCGAGTTTATGTATAGACGCAAACAGTGCGCGTTTGTAGTTCAACCATGGTGGATGTTGTTGCAACTGGCAAAAGCATTACTAGAAAAATCTACGTATCTAACTGGAACCATAAGAAAAAATTGAAAAGATGTTCTAATGGAGGCAAACGTGGGGGAACCAAAATATTTTGCAAATAAGGAAATCCTGATGTGTTAATATCGGGACAAGAAGTCGAAAAAAACACCCTGTTATACTGGTTTCAACAAACAGTAATATGAGAAACATTACTGTGAAAAAGAAGAGAGGAAATTTTGAATCAGAAAAAGGAAAACCTTTTATAATTCATGACTAATAATACTTTTATAATAATAAGCACATAGGTGGGGTGGATGAATCTGACAAGATGTTTCCAAGCAGTGCAATTTAAAAGTAAAGAGTAATATTTTCATTTATGTCTTTTATAACACTTATAAGTGTTTTGTTCAATTATCAAAAAGAACATAAATTCGGTCTATATTTGGGTGAGTTATAGTTATTTTCTTGAACCTATTATAATATTTTTTTCTAGTACAAATTTTCCTCAGCATTTTTGGCACAGTATTGAAAAAAATGTGCAGCAGTAAAACGGTAAAATTATCAGGTGTACAAATAAGCCGCCGCCATTTGACAAAGGTTGGCGCCACCAGTAAGTTATGGTTAAAATTGTCACATGTAAAATGTCATTGTCGTAAGGCTGGACATCTGTCAACAACATAACCTTGAAATATTAGTGCATTTTTATCAGTATAATATATTCTTTTGTGTGCAAAAATGTCAAGTTTTGAGCCGAATAAGCGTCATTTGCGGGAACTTTGGATTTACTTCTTCAATTTTAAGAAATCTGCAGCTGAGGCGCATCGATTGCTTGTAGAAGAATATGGTGAGGCTGCCTTAAGTGAGAGAAGTTGTCGTGAGTGGTTTCAAAAGTTTAAGAACGGTGAATTTGACATCGAAGACAAAGAACGTAGCGGAAGGCCGAAAGTGTACGAAGATGCGGAATTGGAAGTATTATTGGATCAAGATTCGTGCCAAACGCAAGAAGAACTTGCACTTACATTAGGAGTGACTCAACAAGCAATTTCACATAGGTTGAAATCATTGGGAATGATTCAAAAACAAGGAAATTGGGTTCCATATGAACTGACACCGAGAAACGTTGAACGCTGATTTTCCACATGTCAAATTCTGCTTGCCAGGCATAAATGAAAGGGTTTTCTGCACTGTATAGTCACTGGTGATGAAAATTGGATCCACTATGATAATCTAAAAAGGAAGAAATCATGGGGACCCCCTGGCCATGCTTCTACATCTACGGCTAAGCCAAATATTCATGGAAAAAAACTGATGTGTATTTGGTGGGATCAGCTTGGTGTCATGTATGTTATTATGAGTTGCTCAAACCGAACAAAACCATTGCTGGGGCTGTCTACCGAACACAATTGATGAGATTGAGTCGAGCACTCAAGGAAAAGCGTGCCCACTACTACTCCAGACACGACAAAATTATTCTCCTGCATGATAATGCTCGTCCACATGTTACGGCGCCGGTCAAAACCTATTTGGAAACACTCAATTGGGAAGTTTTACCCCACCCGCCGTATTCACCAGACATTGCTCCTTCTGATTTCCACTTGTTTCGACCGATGACGCATGGCCTGTCTGAGCAGCACTTCACATCATATGAAGATACCAAAAATTGGGTCGATTCGTGGATAGCCTCAAAAGATGAAGAATTCTTCCGATGCGGTATCCGTATGCTGCCAGAAAGATGGGAAAAAGTAGTGGCAAGCGATGGGCAATACTTCGAATAAAACATGAGGTTCCGTTCTTTCACAATAAATGCCCAATTTTTGATAAAAAACGGCGGAAACTTATTTGTACACCTAATACAATAGCGAAATTGCGTACAGTGGGATCACGTATAAATAGGGATATACTAGGTTAGTCAAAAAGTTTTGAAAGCGGAAATGAAAATACATTTTTTTTGGGGGGAAATCACTTTTATTGCTCAGTATAGTCTTCCATAAGATCAATACACTTGGTTCAACGATCTTCCAACTTTGTTGTCCCATCACGGAAGTGACTTTCTGGAAGGCCTGCAAAATACTCCTCTACGACGGCTATAAACTCTTCGTTTGATGAAAAATGCTTTCCACGAAGGAATTTTTTGAGGTGTGAGAACAGCCAGAAGTCAGAGGGAGCTAAATCTGGCGAATAGGGTGGATGCTGCAACAATTCGTACCCAAATTCACTGATTTTCGCGATGGTTTTTTGAGCTGTGTGAGCAGGTGCATTGTCTTGATGAAAAATGATTTTTTTCTTCTGTAAACCGGGTCTTTTTTCACAATTTTTTTCATCCAACTGGTTCAAAAGGTCACAATAATAATCAGAGTTGATTGTCTTACCAGTTTCGAGATAATATATCAATAAAATTCCTTTTGCATCCCAAAAAACTGACGCTAACACCTTCTTGGCCGATTTCTGGACACGAACTCGCTTCGGAGCCAAAGTGCCTGGTTCACACCACTCCTTAGCCTCTTGTTTTGATTCAGGATCATGGTGGTAGACCCAAGTCTCATCCATAATGATGAATCGACGCAAAAAATCCTTTTTATCCTTTCGAAATTGCTCCAAATGTTGCTCAGAAAGTCGCATTCGAAGGTGTTTTTGTTGCATTGTTAGCAAATGCGGCACCCATTGTGCACACAGTTTTTTGAAACCCAAAACTTCAGCCAAAATATGCCATGTTGTTCCATGTGAGATGCCTATGGTGTCAGCTATCACATCCACAGTCGATCGATGATCTTCCAAAACCATATCCTGTATTTTCGCTATGATTTCTGGTGTTGATGCACTTTTTGGACGTCCTGAGCGTGGATCGTCTTCAACGTTTGTACGGCCACGCTTAAACTCCAAAACCCATCGGTGAACGGTTGGAAATGAAGGAGAAGACTCCTTTAATACTTTCACCATCTTTGCATGGATCTCAGTAGCCGATAAACCTTCCAAAACAAAAAATTTAATTACTGCACGATATTCGGATTTTTCCATTGTTAAAAAATAAACTGACACGTCAACTTCAAATGGCTTGTAAACAAAGAATGAATTGACAGATTGAAATGAAATTTTGAGTACGTTCTTATGAAAGATGAAATATTAAAATGGCGTAGAAATTTTGGTTTCTACTGCTCCATAGATGTCGCTTTCAAAACTTTTTGACTAACCTATTATGTGTATATCACAGTCCAAAAATAATTAAAGTGAAGATAGTGCAGACTTGAGTGGGCAAATATGCTGCTAGTGCAAATACTATCAGAGCTATAAAAACTACAACTTGGAGACTCCTAATACACCTCTGTTCTAGGAGTCTATCTTAGATGGTTGGTATCCGAAACTATGTAGTATGAGAGGTGGTGCAAGATAGCAAGTTGGGTTAAGATCTATATAGTGTGTTAACGCCGACATTGAATGGTGTGTTAACGTCGAAGTATTGTATAGTGAGTGTTGTATTAGATTTTTTTTTATAACCAGTGGGTTAGTATTTTACTATCAATACAGTTTCAAATCCGCTAAGTATGTGTAGTCTAGTATAGGTTTTGTAATTTGTTTTATCGAACACTGTTTATTCCACTTTTTGCAATGGTACAACCCTACCGGTTTCAAGGCTTTCACATCAGGGGAGCACAAACAAGACTGAATTCTGTACGAACTGGTACAGAGATACACGCTTCTAACGGTAAACATTCGGGTTGGGGACTAGGGGTTGAGGGAGGCATGGGACAACCTCGGTGAGCAGCGGAGAGATTCTGCGGATATATGTGTTTACCAGATGTTCACCTCGATGCACTGACTTAGAAATTTCTAGGGCCTCTAATCTGTCCAATTTATTTCCGTTCCTACTGATATGTAAGAATTGGGCATCATCGATAGAAAATGTATGGTTTTCACAGTAACATCTGGCAGACACATATATCCCAAGAATCTCTCCACTGCTCGCCGAGGTTGTCCCATGCCTCCCTCAACCCCCATTTCCCAACCCGAATGTTTACCGTTAGAAGTGTGTTTGTTTGTGCTCCCTGATGATGAGGTGAAAGCCTTGAAACCGGTAGGGTTATACTGTTACAAAAAGTGGAATAAACAGTGTTTGATAAAACAAATTACAATGTCTTTTAACCTCCACAATGTTAATGCATTGACTATAAATAATATAGTATAGGTTCAATTAGCAATATTTTATTTTGATTAGGAATGTCGATCCTTTAATTATACAAGGTTGTATCTTTTTTTTTTTTTTTGTACGATTGAGTTGATGAAAAGATTGTAAATATACCTAATTTCATAATACTCGTATGCAATATACATATACCTACAAAATTAATAATTGAAAACAATGCTGTGTGTTTTGGTAAATCTGGAGACTTTTTGCACACTATTCCAGCACCTTAACTGTATAACCATATTCATCTTTATTGTACTCGGGTGAGCTGGAAAGCTATTTAGATCTGATGAAATTCCTCAGGGAGATGGTGTTATTTCCTAATTTTCAATCTGGACTGAATACAAAAAATATAAAACATTTGGCCCCAGGTTCAACTCAAACCAACTGCAGATCAGTACGTACAATGGAAAGAGCTTGCAGTGGCAGGCTTCGAGCTCTTTGCTGCAAGAATAGTGGGGTGTTAAAGAGTGGATACGTTAGGGATAAACGAGGGGAATCTTCTGAACTGCTGCCTGGGGGTATGACTAAAGGAGTCTACACAATGGTCTCTGTCTACAAGATGCAGAAAAAATGTTTTGACTATAAATATATACTTTATTTTGTTTTTCACAATAAATAATATTTTATTTTGTTTTTAAAGCATTTTTTCCTTTTACCAAACTAAGCAGATAAAACTGCATAATTATATGCTTAATTTTAAGACAAAAAAAAATCTTGAGTAGACAGCAAACATTACTTTTCAGAAGGTTCTTCATAAAGTTGTAGTCTGTGCATATAGAGAAGCTTCAGCACAATGCTCTGTTTGCCTAAAGAATTGCTTAACAGATTACAAAGTGCTTTAGTCAATTCGCTATTGTCTTTTAAGGAAACTTGCGGTACTCGTATAACTATGGTCATGTGAAAATCCAGCATATGTGTGAAAAAACATGTAGGTGTCAAGAAATAAATTTAATTTTGTTAACTCTGTGAATCTTAAATTTTTTAATTAACATACAAAATACTATTCAAACAGCCAGTTCAATTTGATTTTTATGGTAAAAAATATTTTATTCAAAGTAATGCTTATCGCTAGCTACACATTTTTCCCATCTCTGGCAATTTGTGGATGCCACGCCAAAAAAATTGTTGCTCTTTTGAGGCAAACCAATCCTCGAGACATTTTCGTAAGAAGTGATGCGCTGCTCAGCAAGTGGGTGTCCCATCGATGCAAATAAGTAGTAATCGGATGGAGCCAAGTCTGGTGAGTAAGCCGCATGCGAAAGTATTTGCCAACTAACGCCTCAATCGTTTCTTTGACCGGTTTTGCTGTGTGCGATGGTGCATTATCATGAAGCAAAATCACTTTGTGTGACCTCTTTTGATATTCTGGTCGTTTTTCACGCACGTTGGCTCAAATCCATCATTTGTTGTCGGTAGCGTTCAGTATTAACGGTTTCGCCAGGTTTTAGCAGCTCATAATAGATGACACCCTTCTGATCCCACCAAACATACTATAGAGCATTGTCTTCCGTCCATAGCGATTTGGTCTTGCAGTCGATGTCGCTGGTTTGCTTGGAGTTACCCATGATCTTTTACGCTTAGGATTCTCAAAATATATCCATTTTTCATCGCCAGTCACAATTCGATGGAGAAATGATTTTCTTTTGTACCTGGGGAGCAGTATTTCGCAAGTGGTTTTTCGGTTTTCCTGCTGTCTTTCATTCAGTTCATGTGGAACACATTTTCCCACCTTCTGGATCTTTCCCATGGCTTTCAAATGTATGGAGACGGCTTCTCGTGTCACATTTAATTGATCCGCGAGTTGTTGTTGTGTTTGAGCGTCATCCTCATCCAACTATGCTTGCAATTCCGCGTCTTCCAAACTTTCTCAGTGGTCTTCCACGTTCTTCGTTTCTCACGTCAAAATCGCCACTTTTGAATTTTTTAAACCACTCAAAGCACTGTGATTTACCAAGAGCATACTCACCGTAAGCTTCAACAAGCGTTCGATTCTATTCTGCAGCAGTTTTCTTCAAATGGTAATAGAAAATCAATGCTGTCGGCAAATCGTAGTTTTCAGGCACAAAAACAGACATGTTCAACGCTATGAAAACATATGTAGTTGTATTAAACTTGTATTGTTGTGATTTAAAAGTCTTTGATAAATGTAAACACAAGAAAAAGGCGCCAATGACGCGGTTCAACTGCCACTACATTGACAACTAGAGCCATTTATGAACAAATTCCGGTCTCATATTTACAGACCTTATAGATATTCAAGAGGCATCATTACCATATCAGACTCGACTAATACAATCGAGCTAGTAAGATAATAAAATTGAAAATAATATGTATGTAAATATGCTTTCAAATATGTACATGAATATGTAATTATATGTACTCGTATATAAATATGTAATTATATGTACGAGGGTCATCTAGAAAGTAAGGTTACAAGGGCTCCTGAGGCCGGTGGAAATTTTTTGTTTCGAAGTTGGCGAACCTGGCGTGTAGGGGGGATCCTAACGGTCAGTTTGTTTGGTCCCGCGTGTTTGTCGGCCATTTTGTTCAGTCGAAGTAAATTCTTTTGATGGAGAGGTCGTCGCGCGCTCCCGCCACAAAATGTCCATGTGAGATCCGTTTTTTGACTTTGCAGAACAATACCGCCGCGAATATCTATCGGACGCTCGTGGAAGTTTATGGTAGTGATGTGATGAGTCGACAACATGTCACGAAGTGGGTTAGGTTGTTTAGAGAAGGCCGTACTAATACTCACGACGAGGCAAAGCAGTGATTTCTGACGAACTTGTGCAAAAAATTGAAGAACAAGTGCGAACTGATCGCTGTGTGACGCTTGACGACCGTCACGAAGAATTTCCTGACATTTCTCGAAGTCTCCTTGGTGATATTGTGTTGAAAAAACTTGGTTACAAGAAGTTGTGTGCGAGATGGGTGCCCAGAATGCTCACATCAGAGCACCGTAAAAATCGCGTGACCGCCGCGCGTGAACTTTTGGATCGTTTTGCACAGGAGGGTGAAGCTTTTCTGGACTCTATCGTGACGGGGGATGAGACGTGGGTGTGTCACTACACCCCAAAAATTTTCCAACGATCAAGATGTCGAGGAAGCTGTGAAGAAATGGCTGAAAGAGCTGGCGGCGGAGGTCTATGACACTGGCATACAAAAGCTGGTGCCCCGACTACAGAAATGTCTCGATCTCGACGGCGATTACGTTGTAAAATAGTTTAATATATATGTGAAGTATCCTGTGAATTCAATTAAATACAAGCATTTTTCGATCCTACATAAATGTTGTAACCTTACTTTCTGGATGACCCTCGTATATAAATATGCTTTCCTGGCTTTACAAACTACTCCTTTGAAAAATAGTTCAACAGAGTAAAACACAAAGTTTTTATAGAATATTTAAGGCACAAAGAATTAGTTAGCAAGGGCATAAATATAATCAAGAACTTATTTATCAATTTATTTTATTTAACGGTTCATTGTGAAGCAATCTGGCGAGCTTTTTACAATCCCTTCTAACCAACCAGAAGAACTTGTATTGGAACCAAAATGCATCAGTAATGATAAGAAAACAGAAGAAATACTGGTGAAAAGGGGAGTCTGACAAGAATGCACCCTTTCACTTACTGCGGAGATGCTGAAATGTGGCTTCAAGGTCAATAGTCAGATAAGCTACAATTGAAACATACACATGATAGTTTTTATAGCATCTTCTAAGGCATAGGAGTATCTTCAAAAACTGGTGGATCAATTATATTCCTTTAGCATAAAGGTGGGTTTAAGCATGAATTTATCCAAAACAAAGTTTATGTTGGTATCATGACAGGCAAATTTAAGTCCTGGTATAAAAAACAGCTGAGTTAATCTGTAACAAGTGTGCAAATATTGAACAGGATTAACTCATGGCTGACAGAGCAATGTGAGTGTAATCCTGAAGTTAAAACCAGAATAGAAGTTGCTTGCACCAACTTCTATTAAAAGCGAAAAACACTTCATTACAAATTAAGCATTAAATTGTACACATAACATATTTACTGAAGTGGTCCATTCTTTTGTACGGTTGTGAGGTATGGATAGTAAAATAAAATAATGTTTGTATTCATTAAGATGATGATTGACAACAAAGAAGAATAAATATGATTCATCGGCATATAAAAATTAATACCATGTCAAAAGTCTCTTCTAAATTTGGACTTCAAAAAAACATTCAAAAGCCTCTCTCTATTTTTAACCTGAAAATCGTACATTGTAGTCGAGTTTTTAATGTTGCAAAGCGATTACGGCTTCCACTATTTTGCCATACTTCTCACCACATGAGACAAGAATTGTCATACTTAATTGAAAAACCTCCGCAGGCTGGTTAGTAACTTGCTTGATTAAAAGAATTGTCTCAGACTGGTTGAGAGTTTATCAATGAGGTGATTGTTATCTATCTGGTAACACTCATAAATATGTTTGCATCACCAAAGCATATCTATTGAGAAATGTCATCAATAAACAAATCGATTAAATGAGTTTCACTAATTTTTCAAAAATTTTGTGAATGAATTATCAAGTTTACATTGATGAAATATTTATTTATTTGCTCAATGTTATTACGCATTGTGCATTCACATATTTTTACATTAGGTACTACAGCAAGCCTTGCCTGTTCAAAGATATTTGGGTCTAATTAGCATGGTGTCACTTAATTCTCACCTTACACTTCATCACTTGGAAATCAGTTATTATAAAAATATTCCCAGCATAAATTTTTCAACAAGTATTTTACTCAGCAATAACACCAAAAGAAGAAATGAAAATTCAATCCGCCGTCTGTATCTGCGGGTTCTGCGTCCGTGTATGTAACCAACTGTAGATCAAAAATATAGAAAGAGAGAGAGAATTAATTTATGTTTTCTCTATTTACATATATCATACAACATATCCAGACTTTTATTTTGTCATTGTTCCCTGAACAATACAGTATTACTATTTACATTCTATAAGGTATTTCTTGCTTTACTAAGTTAATTGGGTCTAGGAATATTGCATAACTATAAAAACATCTAAAGTGAATTAATTTTAGAAAGGAATTGGTTCCAAACAAAAAATATTTATTATTTTTATTTTCAGTACGAAGGTCTACATAGCTTATTCCTTTCAATTGGGTAATTAATCAGTTGGGTGTGGTTAATCTGATACTTAATTCACCTGTTATTTTCAAGACTGGATAAAGGATTTTCAATTTTTTAGCCAAAAAATTTTTGTTGAAACTGAGTTTGTCGAATAGTTGAAACTGTTTGACGGGCAGCATTTTCTGATCTCTATTAAGTTCTTTGTGGCAAGCTAAAGAACTCTGAATTTCTCTTAAAACTTTGGCACTTCTATTTGTGTAAGTATCATTCTCTACAATAATGTTAATTGCACTGTTAATGTGCTGAATCAACTTATCTTTTGTCAAATGTTCTTCGACTGGCTCAAAAATACATGGCTCTTTGCTTTTGTAGAATTCAGAAATTTTTGACCTGCGAGTTTTGTAGTGTACAATTGTAGCCATTCTTCAACATTTTCTTAGTATATATCATTTATTATCTTCTTTACCCAGAGTAAATTCAAATCAGATTTTTTTTTTCTAAATTTAATTTGAATCGTGTAATATGGGATTGCATATGACAAGGAATACGTGTTTAAGTAACTATAGCTTATTTTAAATTAATGGGAAGATGTTTGTAAATTACGAGTATTTACAAATACTACACCATTTTATATAAGAGACTTGAGTATCTGCAGATTTTCGTATCCGTGGATGGCCTGGAACCAATTCCACAGCTGTATTCAACATGTTTTCGTAAGAAATTTTGGTATATAGATTAGAAACAGAAAAATCTCTTATAAATTATCCAAATAGTACATGCAATTAACGAAACTGAATGTAATCATTTGATGTTAACCCATACTAATTCATATATTATTGTATGCATTCAACAAATTCAATTAAAGCTGTCATTCATGTTTTCAAACCATTTTGCAAATTTTAATGTGGCAGTCAATTTTCATCTAATTCTCAATAAATGAAGCTTCTCTGAATGCATCTCTCCTTTCATTAGTGTTCTTGTTCTCTCATAACATTTAATGGAAATTAGAAGTGTGTTTACAAGTCCTGACAGCTTTCTTTATACATATCTCTGTTCCCTTTATTTACTTTAAAGAATTTATCATTTTATTGACATTTGCAATGATTTGGATTGTGATATTGCATTTACAAGAAATTTTAACTTATATATTGTATAAATAAATAAATACTTTCTCTCTTGAAAATAGTATGGTGAATGATGTGACATTGAACTAGTTTGAAAACCATCTAGACAAGTTGCCACTCACAAACCCACAAGTATTGTTTTGGTGGCATGTTGTTTTCTTTGCTTGTTTTATTAATTGTTTGTTTTGCTTTTTCTTACACTATTGAGAATATCGGTTGGATTCATTAGATAAATGAAGCAGACGTGGGTTATTGGTGGAGTTTTTATTTTATGAACATGAGAAGTAAACTTGATATAGATATTAACAGCATATATGCTACCTGTCTATAGTGATTATATTAATAAAATCTACATTTCTAAATGTAAAAACTGTATTAGTAATTTCTCAAAGAATTTCCAGACATCAGGAGAATGGTGTTTATTAACAATTAAGATAGGTTTCATTTTATTTTCTTTCTTCTTCATTCGAATGTTGGATCTAAGCTTCTTTGTGTTTTCATTCATTCTAATCTTACGCCAAGCGTCTCCACTAAGGTCGTGCAATGCCTTTATTATTATCTATTCATCAAGTTTTCCGTCTGTTGACATATATTTTTTCAGTCCTGGGTTGCAACTTAAGTAATCTCTTGGCCCGATCGTCATCCTCTTTCCAGTTTAGATGTTCTGCCAAATATGTCATACCTATTTATTCCCTGTTCCATTTATTGGTTTTATGATCATCTCAAAAATATATCCACTAATCTTCTTCCCAGGCTTTTTATATTACCCTTTACTTCTGCATAAACCATTTGGCTATTGTTTCTATGCCATATTTAGGTACTGGTAAAATACATCTATCAAAAAATTATGGATTTTTTAATTTAGACAAGTTTTCATAAACCTTACTAATTTTGTGATATATTCGATATATTGGTTTTCTTCCCAAATAAGAATGTGTTGTGATATATTCTACAATAGCACAATTTAACAGAAGATAGAGGAGCCTGGAGAGAAATGGTTTATCACGTGAAAGTCCTTGAAGATTTGAAGGATAAGAAATCTTAATGATGGAGAGCCATGAGCCAATACCAGCAATAATGGCTAACGGAGAAGATACAACAATCTCTTTTTAATAGCTTAATGAATATTTACTTTGTATACAAAAATGTTCAACTTTAACACATACAGCTCTTTAAGATGTTTCCTTGGAAATTTTCTTAATGATTTGGCAACTGTTATTATTTTGCATATAAATTTGTTATTCTTTGCCAGCAATTCTATTGCATTGCAAATTTTGTTTCTAATAATAGAAAAGAATTTTCGAGTTGAAAGACAACTAGTGTCATCTATTATTCAATACTTTAAGTATTTTCATTATTAAAAATAGATGGCTTTAAAAGCTTTTTGCTGTAAACTTTTTTGTAATTTGTATAGATGACATTTAAAACAGCTTTATTTTCTTTCCAATAATTCGTTCATAAAAAACTCATTATGTTTATTAACATTTTTGTACTCCAAACTAATAAATAATATTAAATATCTATATTTTTAGTTGTATATAGACGACATATTATATGGTTTGGTCGAATTCATTAATGGATTTCTGGAATTCGTATAAAAATCTGAATAAATGAATAGAATATTTTATTTTTAATTAACTTTCAATAATACGTACGTATTTCTTGTACGTTGTTTGTTGCGCTGACATTATATTCCTCGGTAGTATAGTGGTCAGTATCCCCGCCTGTCACGCGGGAGACCGGGGTTCGATTCCCCGCCGGGGAGGTTGTTTTTTTTGATAAACTAACATTTCTTTTATAAAATCTTGTTTCTTATTTAATTTTTTCTCTTTAATATTTGTTACCGAATAGGTCTAAGGTGAGTATTTTCATACAATATATTTTTGACAGGTCGACGTCGTTCTTGAATGAAATAAATGAGTAGATAAATACATACATACAACCGCGCAATATCAACAGTAACAAAAATGACTACAAAACAGTATATCGGTGCTCAACCGTGAAACTTGGACTTAGCAGAAGGATAAGAGTAAGATTAATGCTGTGGAGAAGTGTGCACTTAGGAAAATTTATGGGATGTAGTCGGGGTAGAGTTTTCTCTGTGGTATGGCTGGGTCAAGTGAATGCAACTTTGAAAGAAGGAAAGCTAAGGAGCAGGAGAAACAGTAGAAACTGCACAAGAAGACGCATGTATGTGGAAGAAACTTAAGAAGTATGTCGGTATAATCTTAATTAAAACATTCATTTTATCCAGCATTCTGATGTCTTCATTGCGCCTTCTTCTTTCAGATATTGATACTCCCATCTCCTCAGCATTAATCTTACTTTTATTTTTCCATTATGTCTTGTCATTAAAGCGAGGTTGTAATTTATTAAAATTTCCGATTTTACTATCAAACGATCCCATAATTGCAACTGACTTTCCACAATTGCAACTGACTACTACTATCGTTAAATATACTATATGATGATTTAATCAATAAATTTGCTGAAAATAAAGCCAGAAAAGTGTAATTAATATAAATATTTTACTTTCTAAATATAATACATGTGAAGGATCTTGCATATTGTACAAACAATTGTTTATAAACAATTTTTATATCGTACGAGGGTTGCTACTTAAGTTTTGAGATAGACAAGTAAAAACAAATATTTATCATCGAAAATGGCTTTATTGTTTTTCAAAATACTCTCCATGAAGATCAATACACTTTTGCATGCGTTTGAACCAATTTTCGAAGCACTTTTTCCACTCCGAATGAGGTAACTTCAAAACATGCGTTTTGAACGCATCAACCGCTTCTTCAGGCGTCGAAAAACGTTGACCTCGTAATTTATGTTTGATATTCGGGAATAAAATAAGTCATTGGGTACCAAATCAGGGCTGTACGGCGGATGCCCCACCAATTCGATGTTTTGAGTGCTCAAAAAGTCACTTGTTTGAGCCGATGTGTGAGAGCTCGCATTGTCGTGGTGGAGAATGATCCGTCTTCGGCGGTTGGTTTTCCTCATTTCTCCGAACACTTCTGGCAAACAAATGGTGGTGTACCATTCAGAATTGACCGTACGACGTTTCATTAAAGGCAATGTTGCGACTTGACCATTTATACCGAAGAAACAAGCCACCATTTGCTTCGAAGTGCTTCGTGCGCGAACAACTTTTGTTGGATTTGGCTCGTCTTGAAAGACCCATACAGTCGACTGCTGTTTAGTTTCTGGCTCATATGCATAGATCCATGATTCGTCACCTGTCACGATCTTATAGACGTCTTTTGAAGCACCGCGATCGAAATTTTTAACATTTCTTTGGACCAATCGACACTAGCCTATTTTTGAGCGATTGTCAAATTATGCGGTATCCAAAGCGAACAAATCTTTTTGACGGCCAAATGTTCATGCAATATTGAATGTATGTGAGTTTAACTAATGCCCAAACATGCCTCAATCTCACGATAAGCCACATGATGATCTTGCAATATCAGTTCACGCACAGCATCGATGTTTTCTGGCACAACAACCGATTTTGAACGACCATCACGAAATTCGTCCTGGAGCGAACTACGACCACAGTGGCTCGGGATGGTGCTTCATCACCAAAAGTCGAAGTGAGTTGATCGGCACACTGTTGTTGAGTTGGTCCACGTCGAAAATCATAAAAAATCATCGCACGAAAATGTTCACGATTTAATTCCATTTTTGGCCGAGATGAATTTTTCAAGTCACTTTAAACAACACAAATACTCGTAGCACTCGTATGACAAAACTTTGTGAGTACGTATACCATTAAAAACGTCAAACTTTACGATGCTGATGTCAGATTTGACGTATCTATATCTCAAAACTTAAGTAGCAGCCCTCGTATTTGTTTTATTTTTCCAAAGAAAATTAAGTGCTCATAAAATAAACCTTGCACAGGGCATATGGAGCTAGTTAAAGCACTAATTATATAGGGTAAACCTTAGGCAAACGGACATAGGGGCAATCGGACACCCCCTTAACGTTTTACTTAAGCCAAACCTTATTATACATGTTGACCACCAACGTGAGTATTTTTCTAAACGTCAGAAGTGTTGCGCTCCGCATAAAAACAATAATCTTGTAATATCTCAATAATCTTTTGAGATATTTATTATTCTTTGTGACTAATGTCTACCTACTGGTAAGGACCAATACACAACAACTATATTTTCGTTATAATGACATGAATATTTCTGTTTAACCGCAAGCTTTCTTTTTGAGATTATATTTCTATCGTGTTTAGCTAATGTCAGTGCAGTATATTAGGGAATGCAAAATCATGGTACTATTACCATCTGTTGAATATTTTTACAAACAAATTCTATGTTATGTAGGGGCAAATGCACACTGTGTTGAAGGGGCAAACGGACATAGCTTACCTTGTATGAATTACACCCCGTTTGTTGTAGATCATGGTGCGTAATCGTGAAAGGACATCTAAACGATGTAACTGGAGTGAAGAGTCAATGTCTCCGGCAGTAAAAACTGTCAAAATTGACAAAATTGGTATTGGCATTGGATGGACATGGATCCCATTATTCTGATCCCGACGAAAAAGCTTTCGAAAATAATGTGCACTTTCTTTGCTTGCCGCCACATAGTGCACACCAATTACAACCGATGTTTCATTCAACGATGTTTCATTTTTGGGTCATTGAAATTCAATATAACGAAAGTTGCCGTGTACATTTACGTCGTTATCTAAAAAGTGGAATAACCAAAACTACATTTGGATCTCTACTTCTGGAAGTATGAAATCAGGCGGCAACTGTTGGTAATGCTGTTAACGGCTTCAAAAACTTCAAGAAGAGGGCGTAAAGGGGCTGAGCTCAGAATATTGACCACCAACAAATTTATTTCTAAGCTAAATGCTAAGCTACTCCAAAATGTGAAAAAAAATTAAAAAGGAAAAAGAAGCAATACTAAATCTCAGAAGAAAACGGAGAATTGTGGTTCTTGTAATGATGTCTATTAAGAAGGGGAAAATTGGGTTCAGTGCCTTTAGTGTAATGTCTGGTATCACATTTGATGTGATTTAAATGGAGAAGACCCTGTTTTCAGATAAATACGATGTTATATTGAAGATAGTGATTAGGTGTCCTCCTGTATGCCCCTTCGTAAGGGGGCAGGAGGACACTACTTGGATTATTCGTTTTTTATTTGTTTCATGCATAAACCCTTTTTTTTAAATACATCCATTTATTTAATCAAGTGTTTTTTTTTAATCGTTCTACATATTTTTTTATTTTTTTTCGATTTGTATTTCTGTACTTTTTTACATTTTATGTTAAGCGTGTCCGTTTGCCCCAGGTTTACCCTATGTATACCCTTACACCAGGGGTGAAACTATGTAGGTGTTTTAGTGTCCAGGGTAGTTATGAAAAATGCACCCCTCACAATACAATAGGATTAACCACCAAACAAATAACCAACACTTAACATTACTTAAAGCAAAACTCTTTATTTGACCGCGTATCTATATATAAAACAAATTATTCACAAACTATTAAAAAATCGTCTAATATCCTAAATGCAAATTTTCTTTGATGTTTAAGTATGATATTTAAACGCGTTTAATACGAAAATAATACATTAACTATACACTCAAAGGCGACTTAGAAACATATGCATGGCAGAAAATGAAATCCTGTGTCACTGAGAATTTGAAGAAATTACTGTTTTTTTATGGCTTACCATATAATGACATGTTCTTGGAGTCACCCTTTCTTTGAAATTTTCGATAGTTTAAAAATGTGCACATATTTGGTTGCGAATATTCTTCTGAAAATAGTTTCGCAAACCACTGGTCTCGAACAATAAATTGCCACTGGTTCTCAACATGAGAAAATTGCTTTTTGAAAATGTTTATTTTTTGCACATTCAACGAAGCTCCAGTTCTGCGCCCCAATCCGGACAGCGTCCGGTACAACTGCCCCTCTCACCCACCCATTGTTTCGCTCCTGCATTACACCATAAATAAAACTCGGGTGGAAAAATGGCCTGCATACGTGTGAAAAGGGTTATCTTTAGAACGATTCATCACAAATTTCTTCAAAAGTTCCCATGCTTTCTATTTCTCGCTGCTCTTTGTAAGTATGCGCTATCCAATTTTAGGATTTCGTCAATCTAGTGGGATTTGGTGCTTCTAAGTGTAAATCTCAGGCAACATTTTAAAACATTCTAGAAGGAAATAAAGAAAGCTTGTAGAAATTCGAATGCAGGAGGAATGAAAGACAAAAACGGATTAATAATAACAGATATAGAAATAATAAAGCGATGGAAGGAATACTTGAAGGAAGTGTATGAAAGTACGACAAGTAATCATATTAATAATTCAAGATGTATGAGTTAGAGTGACCCTATTGTTATGGATATGTGTGAAATTGCCTTAGAGGAGGTAAAAACGGCTGTCAAGAACTGAAAGTAAAAAAAATGGGATGTCAATAATGCATAACAAGTCTACCATAGATTTAAAAATCGGCAAAACTGCCGATGTCATCAGTACTTTGGAAAGATTATAGATTTACTTCATAATGTCGTACTCGAAGGTTGAGTCAAATGAAGCTAATTTTAGAAAACTCCGTAGCAGATTTGTAGGCGTTGACTTCAGTTAGCAGCATATTTCTTCTTATTCGATTGCTCTTCTTATCGCAGTCCATCATTGTCAGTTTTAAAGTTTACTTTTCTGTTATTCCTTTTCACTTATGTTAGTTTTCTTGCATTGTTGAAATGTTGGAATACGAGTATAAGCGTCAATTTTCAAATAATTGCTTGCAAATGTTTGTATCGTTTCCGTCTTTTGTTTTACCTTTTATTCCGTATTGGAATACCTAATGAATCGTGACAAGTTTACGAGTCATTTGGGTCACAGGCAGCCGCCACCCCCATCTCCGGGAGACTCTGGGGGAGGGTGGAGCATTGATCTGAAGGGGCGCAGACCAGACGGGGAATGAACTGTGGTTCAGGCCAACACACTGATGCACCGACAGTCTGGATGCGCTACAGTGCATGTGTGAGTTTCGCACTTTCATGTGTTTGCTATTTCTGTGTGTTTCAGTGTGTAGGTACGGTCTACGGTCGTGTAGCGCGGAATAGGAAAACGACATGATTCGAAAATAAATGACTTTTCCAGAAACTGCACGAATCTCGCAAAAAATGATCGAATTTTAAGATATATAAAATTCGATACTCAAAGCTTTAATAAATTGAAATTAGTTTGTTTAAATATATTAACATTTTTAATCCTTACTAAGGTAACTCCGATAGTACCAACGTCATGCGAAATTTGTATAATTATTTAATTCGTTCTTAAATTATAATATACCTCACAAGTTTGGGCTCATATTAATTAAAATACAACAATATATAGGAAAAAAACACAAAAAATGTTCCTGAGATATTTATGGTATAGAACAGAAGGTAATTTTTGGATATTTTAATACGCACACCGTAATGAACATTTATTATTCAGCCCTTTAATACGAACAACATAATCAACTTCTGTTATTCAGCTCTTTAATACGCACAACATAATGAACTTTTGACGGTATATAATTAAAGAAGACTACTTTTATCCAAAGTTATTATTATTCTTATACAAAAGTACTGTTCTTCAATGTCATTATAATTGCCCCGTAATATTAGAGGCATTTTGTTTTTATATTCTCAATAATTACAACCTGACAATAAATCATATTAAATTGCAGAACCAATGTTAAACATTTAGTGACAATTGACGCGAAGTCATACAGTGGATATAATCTCGACACTGTCCAGCAGTTTGAGATAAATCTTCCTTAATATTCTTCCATATGAATCTAAGTTAATCAGATCCACATGTTACAGGATAAATCCGTATAATGCGAAGAATAAAAAAAAGCAGGGTCACGCTTGATTTTTGATGCAGGCAAATCTACCTTAATAACTTCCTTGGTGAAGGAACTTCACTGGTTAGAGTGTCATTAAATTTTTAAACGATAAATTACGATGTTTAAAGATTTGAATTATCTAGAGCAATATCACACGGCGGAATTATGAGTTGTAAATGTGACCTTCGGGTGACGTGATACGATCTTCTGGGTCTCGGACATAAACCGTCTGGTTGAGGTGGATTGGATGAATTGACCGACCTACTGAATGTTTTACGAAGTGACTGCGTTTTCGCATGGAATAAAGTCCCTTTTCGAGTGTAGGGTAAGCAGATGGTAAAGAGGCATTCAAGATGATTTTTAAGTTGCACCATAATGTATTATATTATAAAACCTAGCGGGTTTATTACTGTTTGGTAATCTCTCCCAAATAACCAGAAAAACGTGAAGATGGCCTTAAGTGAACACGAAACTGGAAACATTTTTTTAAATGGATGCCAACGGTAATGAAACACGGAACCGTTATATAGTATTTTCAAGTTTACTTTTAGATATTTTTTATTTTAATAAAATTTAAGTCAGTTCATCAAATAACTTCAGTATGAACTTTTAAAAACGAAAAATAAAGCTTTTTATATATAAAATTATAGAGAGCAAAAAGCCATGTAAACTATTTGTTGTTTTTATTTTATTCTTATAATATTCCATACAAATAGCATCAATATTGTACCGGATCAATGGTTAAATGAAAATTTCAATTACTCTTTGAAACTATCTTAACAAGTAAATTTTGCTGCTAAAAACAATGGAAATAAATATAAAGGATAAAAGTTTTTTAAACAATAAAAATATTTTTGTCTTATTATTTTCAGGATTTTTCGATCTCTGAAATTCACCTGAAAAGCAAACAGGGAGAACACCGCATTTAAATGCTTGTGTATAGGGGGGAATATGTTAGTAGTTGTCTATGGGGTCGATTGCATCTGTGATGGTGCTTGGAGGAAGGTTGTCAGAAGGTCATACGAAGAACGAGGTCCCTGGTCGTCCCCCTCTGGGCAGGATGCTGTGCCGACCCTCTTGGCAACGAGACAACGACACCACTCTAGTACCAATACGCTATTATAAAAAATAGGTACATTCATGTCTGCAAAATATAATATTATATGTATCATTTAGTGCGACAATTCATTCTATCCTGGATCACATATTTTGCTTCTGCTGCGTCTAGCCAATTTGTCATATGCACATACTCGACTATTATAAAGGTTTTTCAATTTCCCTTCTTTCAGAATATGATTATTATTTGTTTCATCAAACTCTGTTTATTCCACTTTTTGTAAACAAATTGTAATGTCTTTAAACCTCCACAATGTTAATGTCTTAACTATAAATAATATGATTAATTTGGTCGTGCCACAATTTTAAGTTTTTTTCACTTTCATTTTATACAGCTTGACAGATTTATTGTCATTCGTCAATCTCTTCCAGTCAACCAGAAAAATGTTAAATATGTCTTAATTGAAAATCAGATTGGAACACTGTTTTATAAAATTAGGTATCAAAAATCATGTCAATACTCCTTTCGTCATCGTAAGCAATCCATGTTCTTACAATCCGCATTCATTATAAATGTTCTCATTCCATATTCTGTGATGCACACATTCTACGCAACGTTCTTTCAATGTTTCCCTTAATAAATAAGAAACAATGTCCGTGGGGTAATAAAACATGTATGATCGAACCGGACATTATTAAAACCTGCTAAGATGATTGAAACACATTTTATGAAAGGGTTACTAACATGATGATAAAACGACAGTTCACAACTAGGATTTTGAAAATATCTCTATTATTTTACGTGAACGTCGGAAAAGACCGAATAAATGCTGAAACAAATGCGTGCACTTAGTAATACATGTGGTGATAATGTATGCGTGCACTTAGTAATACATGTGGTGTTAATGTATGGCAGAATACGAAATGAATTGATTGGGGTGAAATGTAAACTTGAGGCTGATGTTTAAAGTCACATGAAGAAAAGCGCTTTGAAATAGTTTGGGTATGTAGATCAAAGGAATGAAGAAAGATTAACAAAACAAATATACTGAGCGAATGTGAATGGAAAGCGCGGTAGAGGAATACCACGAAAGTATGGTTGGATCAAGTAAATTACATGACGTATTAAAAATAGTTGATAGAGGATATATTTGTATAATAAATAATTGTAAGTAAACACTCTTTCAGATTTTCCTTTGACTTGGCTAGTAGAATAACATCCGTATTTTACGTACTGATATTGTGAACTATTAAACTAAAATTAATGCGAAACCCCAAAATTGAATTGTCATAAATGTATTCCCGTTCTTTCTATGATAGACAGACGTTAAATTATGTTTTCGCTTGTATATATTAGTCTCCTTTGTGACACAACCTGTACCACCTTTTAATGTTGGTTATTGAAGCAAAAAAATAATAAGAAGTCACAATTGAACTTCATATTTGTATGATACGTAACATCGTAACTTGGGTAAATCTTCCGGTTTCTATAGCTAATATATTAGTACGTAATATTAATAAATCAACGTCAAGTTTTGAAGTCAGATTTTTTTAAATGTAACGTCACAGAGTCATAACTTAATATTACACATTAACCATAATTTCGTCATTAGCAGCAACCTGGTGGATTAATTGCCATATGGTGAATTTTCCAATTAACCGCAATGAGGTTAAAGGAGCCTTAAATGAAAACCAGACTGAAACTATTTTCAATGAAATTGTGTATAAACGTGAATTGGGCCCGAAGCCCTCAGATTGGAAGACAGATGCCTTTCCAGCTAGGCCACGGAAGTCGTCGTTACCTATTACAAATAAATAAAGTATTAAAAAAATAACACCCAATTTTTATCATGAAACATTTTATCATGACTATTCAAAAATATTAAATCTTAGACTTTTTGTATAATAATAATATTGCTATTTCCACTCTGGAATAATATTGCTATTTCAAGCAGAAAGTGTTTGCCTAGGGGGTATTTGAGGGTTGATTTGAAGAGTTTTCCATAAGACAATTAATCCATCAGGTTGTACTGTATACAATGAATATGACAAGTGTAATTGATTTTACAACTATATTATTGGATACATTTTTGGATACTTTATTTTATTAATATTGTTTCACATTGCAATAATTTTTTTATATGATTTTTTACAGTTTCCACTCCTCTTGGTCATTTTTCATTTCCATGGCAGTGGTCAGGCTTCTCCCAGTCAATTATTTCTCCGGATCACTCTTAGTGAAAACTGTTAGTAAAAAATCAACTTTTAGTAAAAAAAACTGTCTTGCTGGCACTCTATATTTGCCACGTGGCCTCACACCTAGAAATATGTTCGAAAATTCAGAATACGTTAGAATTGAGTCAGGACAGTCGCACCGTCAACATTACATTCTGGAGTATGGAGACGTTCGTTCTTCTGGTGGTCCATGGATTCCTCAGTACATAATATCAATACCACATCCCACTGTAGGTAACCAAATTAAATATGTCAACCTATAATTTTTGTTAACGTTGTTAAAAAAATACCTACATTGATTATATTAACATAAACAAGGAGAGTAAACATAAGGATATACCTGAAAACTGTTATAATACTCGTACATATGTGACAACTTTGAGTAAAAAACCGCCTTCGAGTTTAATTTTCTGTTATGTCAAAATTTGGAATTTGATTTTATTTTCTCACTTTGCGATAGCAGTGATTCTGGAGTTATGTGTGTATGATATATGTGAGTTTGTGCATTTGTATTTATCCCAATTTTCGATCATAGTTAGTGAGTTTATAAATTTATTTACTGCTTCTTTATTATAATTTTTTTGTCTTATAATTAACGTTGCAAGGGCGCGGGGTAAAAAAACATCTAATGTCCTCGCGGCCAAGTTGGCCTTTTATTGATATTGTGTATCTGGATTGAGTGGATGTTATGAGATGAGCTCTAACTTTAGATAGCTTCTCTCTTAAATGTATTCTCTTTTCCACTGCCTTAAAGTGCACGTGTAATTTCTGGATATATGTATGTGTCGGACTAAACAAATTACAACGTTATTTATTAGCTTACGATAATTGTAATTAGGAACGATACATAGGGGCAACCAGTGTACCTTTGAACAAATGTTATTTTCAAAGTTTCGTAATTTTTTATCTGAGTAAGTTTTTGTCTCATGAGGAAAAAATAAATATCGTAAGATAGAAAATGATTTTGGCTACCACATATATTTTTTGTGTTTCATTTACTATTAAGGTTTGGTAGAAAAAAATAATTGAAGTAAACTATTCATTTTTGTTCATAGGTACACTGGTGTGTTTACCTTTGAACACCTTCATGTGTACCTTCGAACGCTAATTCAGTTTAGTTTAGTACCTATTGGAAAACTTCAATAAAACATTCTCTCTATCTATCCAATCACGCAGTGTCCTCGGACGGATAGGCAGAGAGAGTCGAGCGCTGCTAAACTCGATCTTGACACACTTTTCTCGCTTCCAACACGTTCGTACAATTTCTCAAACATGCCCTACGATTTTATCTACTTCTTACGTCGCATACCTTCAGAAATATAAAAAAACACAGTATAAATAGTATGAATGAAGTTTATTTGAAAAAATATAAAATAAGCTAGGAACTTTCATTAGAAAATACAAATAGAATAATTATAAAAATGACAAGGTCACAATGAAATAGGCTATGTAAAAAATCCTTACATCTGCAATGTGAGTAATATTTCGAGCTAATATTTTTTTCATTTATATCAAGCCCTCATTTACTATTTTAAATAGTGCTTCAGAATCAATGGAGGAGTCTGAACCCGTAGAATCATCGGATATATTATAACACCTATGACACAGAAAACAATCATTGTCTTCTTTAACAGGAATGTTGCGCCTGTGTGCCTTTGGAATGCATGATTCGTGGAAATAAGATTTACACGTGTCACATATGATCACTTTGCTTTTATCTGAAAGTTTTTTGCATTCCACGCAAGTGACAAAGATTATGTCTTGCAGTATTCTTATTTTCTTGTTGGTTGTAGTCAAATTTTCTTTCGTTTTGATAATTTTCCCAGTTTTTTGCAGTTTTCGTAATTTTGGGCGCTTTTGAGTTATCAAAGTTTTTTGAAGGATCGCTAACTTCTCCGGTGTGTCAGTCAATATTCTAGTTTTTCCTTTCCTTCTGCCACCTCGATCCTGTTTTCTGGGAGAGGCCTTAGGGAATGGACGAATTGATTCGGGTGTAATGGTTGATTGATGTGGTGTGAGCGATTCATTTCTGTTCTCGCATTTCTGGACTTGAGTATGTTGTTCATCGGTTTTTGGTGTTTTCTGAATATCATTTGGAATTTCCGGTCGGTCAGTCACAGATGAGGACAAAAAGTCCTCTTCAGTGAAAATACTGTCAGAAAAAGGACATATTCCAGTGTTTTGAAACCCCTTAATTATATTGTTCGGAACAAATACACTCTGGTAGGCTTTAGCCACTATTTCTGATACGTCATATATTGTAATCGGTTTTCCAGGATTGTTTACCATAAAATTATCAGCTTCTCTGCAATAGAAATGTTTAAAAGATCTGTATACTGATCGATCAAGTGGTTGAAGGCGATGTGATGTGTGTGGAGGCAATGTGAGTAAATGGAGGTCGTTTTCTTTGGCTTTATCAATTATTTCTATTGATACATGAGACTCATGGTTGTCCATGATTATTAATATGGGGTGGTCTTTAGTCGGTTTACTATTAACAATAAAATGGTCCAAGTATTTTAAAAATATGGCTGTACAAGACCAACCATATTTATTTGCTACTCCAATTGCACCTGCTGGAGCATTTTTCATCATTGTATCTTTATAAAAAACCCTTGGAAACACTAACAAAGGAGGTATTCTGTCACCTGATGCGTTTATTCCATTTATCATTGTAACGTTTTCTCCTCGCTCGCCAGACGTCATCTTCCCCAATTGTCGAATAGATTTTGATGCTAGCACTTTATGTGGCTTGTGTACTGTTGAAATCCCCGTTTCATCAACATTGTAGATATCTTGAGGACGAAAATTGTAACGGCGCATTATTGTTTTCAAATTCTCATAAAATGCACTTATATTCGCTTGATTGAAACTGGTGGCTCGACCTAGACTAGTCGCTTCAGGTTTACGTAAGCTGAGGTCAGGAAATCTTTTCCTGTAACAACTTAACCAATCTCTCCCGGCCATTTTGTCCCTTATCCATGTGTGAGGTATATTATTTTGAGCATCTGGTAAATCCTTTTTCAGTCCAGTTAGAAAAGCGTACGCCAGAACTCTTATATCTGTTGTTGTAAGGCCATAATGCAAAAATGCAGATTTTTTTATGTAATCGTACAACAAACCTTCTTCTTGGGAATCAAAGACTTTCTTGACAGCGTAATTGGGAGGCTTGATATGCACATCATTTTGATTCTGGAATATTTTCAAATATTTGAAGACTGTAGTGGACTTTAAATTGTATTTTTCTGCTGCTTTCCTTACCGACATACCCTTTTTGCATTCTTCAACAGCTTGTTCTAAATATTCTGTCGGTACTGCCTTCCTTTTCACTCCAATTTTGCTTCGTGGCACTAAAATAAAAACAAAATAAATAGTTGAAGCTAAATATTCAACATTGAGTGTACCTTCGAACAGTTCAAAGGTACACGCAATAATGTGTTCGAAGGTACACTCGGGCTGTTGTTAAAATGAAATGTCAAATTAAAACATTTTGAGGTTATGTACTTCAAAACAAAGTATAAAAAAATATAGAATATTAAATAGCTCTCCAATTTAGATTTTAGAATTCCTTAATTATGTACACTCACACGTTTAAAACAAGTCATAAAACTGATAAAAAAACTTACTTTTTGCGTTGAAAATCTTTGAAGATCAATAAGAGAGTCACGAAAACAGCCAAGCATTTGACATTAGAACAATGTTGCTACTATGAAAAAAAACATCGTAAATACTATTTTTTCGATTTTTTTTCTGTTGTTATTTTCAAGTTATTTTGTCTGTTCCAAGGTACACGCGTTCGAAGGTACACTGGTTGCCCCTACTATGTTGCTATCAATCAACCAAATTTATTTATTAAATATTTTATACATGCCACATTATTAACTTGCATACTTTTGCAGTATGTAACAGAATTGGGCGTTATGGCGTGTTCTCACGGTTCAAGTTTAGTTGACCGATAAAAGTTGATCAACAAAAGTTGAATGAAATTTGACGTGAGAACCTTTGTTTTAATAAAGTTGATCAACTTTTTAGTTGATCAACTAAAAGTTGACCCAGTCAAACTTTATCGTTCAAGTGTCGCCATTTGCTTTCAAGTTGAAACTATTCAGTTAATTAAAAATGGCGTCGAAAGCAGTTATGTGTGAAGTTGTGCAGACAATAACTATTTTGTTAAAAGAAGAACTAAAAACAATTTTATTTAACATGAGCAAAAATCGTAAGGAACGTCGTTTTGAAAATAACATTTATAATTCCAACATTGAGTATTTTAAAGCACTTTATAGAGATGATAATATGTATAGGTTATGTTTTTGACTGTATTATGTTTATCCCACAAAAAGCTAACATATTTTAATTATTTATCTAAATTTCACATATTTAAAACGTAAAGTTAGGGGACATGAAATTTGTTATTATACTATTTTTTAGATGTATCTGAGGCCGAGCAGTTGTCAGGAATGAACCAACAAGCTGATGATAATCAGGAAAATGAAGGTCAAGAGGTCAAGAACACTAAGAAAATGTTAAGACGTCCAGCTACGTGGAAAATTAATCAACGTAAAAGATTACGAAACTGTGGCCAAGAATATGTCACCAAGAAAGCAAATGTTGTGATTAAAAAAATATTTGTAAACAAAGATTGCAAATGCATAAAAAATGCATTGAAAAAATAAAAGAAGACGAGAGGAAACAAAATTTTAATTCATTTTGGAAATTAGGTGATTATGGTATACAAAATTCATTTATTTTCGGCCTGGTCCAATCTAAACTACTACACCGCACCGCACCGCAAACGTCCCGCGGATAACTCACGTTAAGGGAAAACACTTTCATTTTCTTACTTTTTGAAATTGGAAGATAAAAGTGTCGAAGTATGCAAAACGTTTTTCTTAAATACGTTTCAAATAAGCGATGGCAGGCTATAAATATGTATTTCCAAGAAAATATGTTCAGGAAACTGTTGACAAACGCGGAAAAACTTCCACCAGAAAACTAGATGATTCCGATATAGTTGCATATATTAATTCCTTTCCAGCCTACCAAAGCCATTACTCCAGAGTACAGAATTCGAACAGAAACCACTTGAATCCGGCATTGACTCTCCGCAAAATGTACGATTTGTATAAGGGACAATACGAAGAAAATGGAATCGAACCGAAAAATTCAAATATTATTATCATATTTTTAACAGAAAGTTTAACCCAAGTTTCAAATTACCTAACCGAGATACTCATCGTTTGTGTGATGAATTAGAAATGAAAATGAAAGTAGAGGTAAATCCGGAGTTGAAGAATGTTACGAGTATCATAAATGAAAAACATCTACATTTGCGGAAGCCAGGACAAGCTAACATAGAGAATGTTTGAAAATGGATTATAAAAATGAAATAACTCAAAGTTACGTTATTACTTTCGATCTCCAAAAAGCTCTTCCATTCCCAAAGCTCACAACATCTATTACATATTACAAACGAAATCTTTATATTTACAACTTTGGCATTCATTGTTTTAATAATGGAGTGGGACATATGTATACTTGGGGGGAAACAGAAGGTGGGCGTGGATCTCAAGATATTGTGTCAGTGTTAATAAAACAAATAAAGAAAATGCTTCGCCTAACAAACACATTATTATGTATTCGGATTCATGCACTGGACAAAATAGAAATATAAAACTTACTTTATCATTAACCCTTTCCGGTCCACAAAAAAAAAATGTTCCATCAGGTCCACAAAAGATTTACAGAATTACAGGGTAAAACAATACATGTAGGTTGTTTTTAATAAAACTATATTTATGTTCACAAGGTTGTTTTTAATAAAACTATATTTATGTTGACAAGGTTGTTTTTAATAAAACTATATTAATGTTCACAAGAAAAAAAATTTGGAAGAGATTTCCACATCGCAATAAACTCACCAGGTTAAAAAAAAAAAAAAAATGTCGAATGACATTCGACATAGGACTCACTGGAATAAAGTCGATGTCGAATGACATTCGACATAGGACCGGAAAGGGTTAATGAAGTTACTTCGGGATACTAACATTGCCATAGAAACTATTGATCACAATTTTTTACTTCCTGGGCACTATTCCTTGCCCAATGATGCGGAGTTCGGGATTATCGAAAAATCAAGCCGCAGTCATAATTATATTTTTGGGCCCAAATACTGGATATAAATCATAAAAAATGCAAAACGAAAACTGCCCAAGTTTAAAGTGGTGAAATACACAGAACTGAATTTCTACCTACAAAAAATCTGGAGGATTCTGTTACAAATAGAAAAAAAAAAACAGTTTGTGGTTATGATTTTAATTGGCTAAAAATACGATGGCTTCGATATGAGACGTCGTCTCCCATGATTTTTAAATTTAAGGAAACTTTCAATACAGAGGTAGATTTTTATTCAGTGAATTTAGACATAATAGGTCCCGGAAGACGATTCGATGTTCTATCAAATGTTCACCAAAGTTATTATACAATTCCAGAAGATCCATTTCTTCTTCCACAAAAAGGTACATGATGAATTTACTATCGTTCATCCCACCTAATTTTGCTAATTTTTATAAAAATCTACCTACTGAACTAGCAACACGTTCATTTATGTCAGAAATCAAGGATAGAGATTCTGATGATGAGATAATATACGATTAATAATGCTCCAATAAAATTTTTGTATTAGTTTCAGATAAAATCATACCACAATGCTTTGTCATGTCGTTACCTTTTAAAAAGATACCTGCAGGTATAAAAAAAGTGCGGTGAGGAACTTTGAGGTGTAAAGCGGGCATCTGGGGAGTTGTTTGTATCATTGTTGACTTTTTTTTTTCAGCTTCTATAATTGATTGTTGACTTTTTTTTTTCAGCTTCTATAATTATGAAAATGGAATCTTCCACGCAAACAGTGGTGCCATAATACTGCACTGACGAAAATTAAATGCAAATGCAATTCTAGCAAATGACGAATGACTCATAACTTGAACGATAAAGTTTGACTGGGTCAATCTTTTTAAAAAGTTGATCAAGTCTATCGAAACAAAAGTTCTTACTAGAGATTGCATTCAACTTTTGTCGGTCAACTTTTATCGGTCAACTAAACTTGAACCGTGAGAACGGGCCCAAAACGTGTGAACATGTGAATTCAAGTTGAACGGACCGATTAAAGTTGATCAACAAAATTTGAATGAAATTTGTAGTGAGAACCTTTGTTTTAATAGAGTCGATCAACTTTTTATATCGTTCAAGTTATGAGTCATCAACAATTCGCCGGATGCCCGCTGAGTTTATCGATTTGTCGTATTCAACTTTTGTCGATCAACTTTAATCGGTCAACTAAACTTGAACCGTGTGAACAAAAACTGATTCAAGTCGTCTCGATCAACTTTAATCGGTCAACTAAACTTGAACCGTGAGAACGGGCCTTTAGCAGCAAATTTCAATCAGATAATAAACACGGCGCACTGGGTATGTGCCGCATCAGTCAGGAGTGTTATCAGGCAGGTTCTTGTCATAGACGAGGTACCATGCAGTCCGGATTTACCCCTCCACGTCAGAGTGAAAGTGTCTGATGCCCCCGCCTCCGCCCCCACCCCATTTCCAGTCTGTCCACCCACTGACCCCCATTCCACCCCGGTATGCTGGTATGCACAGTTAGGATTGGGGTGGCTCTGTATTTTCATGGGGCTATGCGCCTGTCTGCCCTACCGTCATGCACCTACCATCATAAAGTCTGGTATCTATCTACCTACATACATCTGCGTATATGCGCATGCGTTCTGCTGTCTGCACTCGTCAAATTAATTTTCAGTTTACATTGTTGAGGAAATAACGTTTTCATTAGTTTATAGTAAATTTATATCAAAAAGTCAATAAACTAAATAAATATAGGCTGAAGATTATAAAATAAGGCTAAACTTTATATGCTGTGAGAAAGATGAGATGATTAGCGGCAGGGAAAATAGTGAATGGTTGGTTGGTTATATATGTTTACAGAAACTAATATTTTAAGAGAAGCAAGGGTCACTGCTCATAATGGAATCTTAGTCCAAAAATTAGGATATGCAAGGGAATTTTGAACTTGCAAAAAATAATTATAGCTTTGCTTAAAATGTGTCGAAAAACATGTGTAATAGGCTAATGAATGTGGGCATTAGGAAATAGTTCGGATTGAAAGAAAATTCAGTGCTTAAGATAAAGAAAGAAAGATTGAGATGATTCGGTCACGTACAAAGAACGAATGATAAAATATTTAAGTAATTTTTCTTTAAGTATTTATTAAAACTATCCTAGATATTTGCATAAATATTACGGCCATGTACAAATAATGAATGATAAAATATAAACACGACACCACAAAGGAAAACAAACATCTTTTCTTATATTCAAGAAATACAAAATATTATAAAAATATCTATTATATTGTAGTATGAAATATTTGTGAAGTTTGAGAGGAACTAGGAAAATATGGCAAACATAAAATGAATCAAATTCTGAAAGAGGAAGGAATGAAAAGCCTCTGTAATTGGAAATTATGCTTGGCAAGGTGTAAAGTAATAATTATACAATAATAAAAGGACAATTTATATGGCGCTATTTAGAGAGCAGACTCTCCTCACGTGCGCTCTAACTCAAGATTCGAATCCACCATTATTGATTTGGTAGAAGCGAAATATGTGTGTCGGTATAGTATGACGTTGAGATGTTTTATTCATGCCTAACCCAAAAGAGATATAGCGTGATGGTGATGATATGTATTTGAACCATGGATTAACTTATTTTTTATCACAAGCTATATACGAGTATTAATATTTTTTTCTACACCAAACATTATATTTGTGTATCGAATGAGTGTGCATCCTCTACCACACCTTTCACTCACATTTGCACTGTATATTTGATTTGTAAGTATATTATTTCTTCATTTATTCGTTCCACGCGCTTAAACCATCTCAGAGTGCTCCTCTTCATCTTATTCAACGCCTTAAGATCATATTCATCTCTAATCATTTCATTCTGTATTCTATCATATATTGTAATCCCATGTATGTTTATATCTAAGTGTACACAGTTCTACAGCATTTATCCAGCTCTTTTCTGTATTTTTACACGTCCACGTTTCCCTTCCATACATCAAAGATGGTACTAAAATACTTTTGTCGACAACCATCTTAGCAGATTTTGATACTGACCGGTTTGAGTATACTTGTTTAAGTGCTCCATTGACTTTGTTACCTATCACACCATTCGATATCCCTTCCAACTCTTCCATCATCTGAAAATACTATCTAAACAGCAGAATTCTTTAGCTTACTCTACTTTTGTATTACTTACTCTATCGCATTCAACTTCCCATATCGCATTTACTTTTCTTTTCACATTTTTCTATAACAATGATATAAAATTCATTATCAGGTCTTTCTCTTTACATCTTTCATAAAATGTATTGTATAATATTATATTAATCAGACTCTGTAGTTCATCTTCATTCTCCGCTAACACTACCATGTCATCAGTATTTGTCTTGAAATCGTATTATAATCCATTAAATAGGTAATTCTAACCTTCGTTGAGGGTCCTGATATATGTAAGTTCTCAGAGGTAAGTGCACTAGCTCGGGGTTAGAGCTCCTGTCTGGCTGCAAGGGGTGGAAGGATGGGGAAGCTGCACGGGAGCGTTCAGTCCCCGGATCCAGGGGATACTGAACCCTTTTTGGTGCGAGCACCAACAGTTGGCTGATTACACGGGTTAACTGACATCTCTCAAGATTCTTAGATGTATTGTAGTTGTTTTTTTTTAATCTAGCTCTTTTAGGTTATCTGTTTACTTGTGTTTGAAAAATATATATAATAAATAGTTCGGAAAATGTGATCTGGCAGATAATGGAGTTGTTTACCCATTCGCGGAAACACACTTTGTCTTATTTTATCCAAATATATTTAGTGACATCGACTGCTTTTGGAAATTGAAATAAAGGACGTTGAGATGATATTGTATTAGGGCATACTCTTATAGCTATCTCACAGCTCTGATCAAGTAATCCTTTATTATTTCCTTTATTATACAAATGAACACTTGCTGGTTTTGCGAATAAAACATTGTGTATTTGATTAAATGGACCTCATCAGATAACTCTTGTGTTTTGATTTACTTTAGAAAAACACAATACTTGAAAAAAAATCCTTTTTAAACTAAACAGCACATGATCAAACATAATATGTTTCGCTTACTTCATTTCCAATATTGAACAAGTAGGACCGTTCTTAAAACAACTTAAGTCTGGTGTTGAGTTCTTGATTTGTTTGTAAAACTTTTTTTTTGTTTCAATTAGTCATCTATGTTGTATTTGCTCATTTATATGTTTTTAAAATACTGAATATACATCTACACCATTATATCATAATACAATATTACCTTAAGGTATTCTTTTATAAACAGTTTATAAACGCCAAGAAATGAATGAAGTTGAAATGAGATTTAATTGTAAGACTGATATGTTAAGAGAGAAAAAAATATCTACTATCCATACTACCCTCTTTCCGTAACAGGAGAAATCCGTGCAAAGTGAATAAAAAAATCAGACAATTGACACTACTTATACATGTATCTAATATTTTAACACTTTCTCGTATATGGATAGTTTTTCAATTGGTATGTTTAACCCCTCAAAATATCCGAATTACCAGTTCGGACATATTGAAGAGCATGATTACGAGAAGCCAATGTCTTCGGTCCCGTTTATCAAGATTTTTAGCTGAACACCATTGGAGTAGGCACGAACCTTATAATTCACCAGCGAACGTGTTGGCAAAACTTCCAAACACGTAAGGAGGTAACAACATTCGCACACGTGTAGCGCTTGTGAATATTGTTGGTAGACCAACTATTTTACCAGATAGGAACCCATTTTTTAATTATTTTTAGGGTAACATCGGGTATCGAACCAGAAATACCCGGATGGAAGTCAACAGTCTTATCAAATGTGGCATCGAATCCATCTATAATATATAAATAGCGTGACATAATAAAGATCAGTCCGATAGGAATCATTTAGAAAACCCAGAGCATTTCAAGTCGTTGCCTCCAGTTAACGAGATAAATTTTGATTGGAAATGAGATTTAATAACTTTATTTTGGCACCTACAATTTGAAAAACTGATTTTATGTTATATGTAGGAATTCGGTACACGAATCATAAAATAATTTAATTCATACGAGAAGGAAAGAAAATAGCGAATGTAAATAGCGTATTTGAATAAAAAATGAAAATTCCAAACATTTGGCGAATGTTATAATAGAAGAAATTGTATTACATTTTATCCATTATACATATTTCAATACTTTTATCCCAAAAACGATTCAAATGTTAGTGTAGGAACTGTTACCTACGTGCCGCTGTACAATGGACATAACATTTTATAGGATCTATAGTAATAGTTATACATTGAAGGTTTAAGAGAGAATATATTTTGGTAATCAACACAGATTTTTTTCAAAAAATAAAGTTTTGAATACAGAAGTTGTCTTTGTTTTTAAACTTCGTGGTACATTTTGAGATCAACTATTCGAACAAAGGGAAAATAATAACAAACATTGCAATTTCAAGTTCAGTCTAACCCTTGGTTTAGTTATACGCATATACTCGTACACCTAGACAAACATTCAACATCTCTAATATGTCGGATTCGTATTGGACATTTTTTCACATAGGAATATTTGACAAAGTTTTTTTGCTCTCTAAATCAGAGATGACCAACCTTTTGGGAACGCATGCCAAAACCAGGATTAGGTTAAAACTTGCGGGCCGCACGAGTATTTTTTATAGTGAATATGTAAACGAACTACATAAATATGAAATACATTTATTTGGTCGATTAAAATGTAAAACAATTTTTAAAAATATTTATAATATCAAAAATCAATCTGACGCCAATTTACATTTTGTGAATGACTATCTGGCTTAATAGATGAAGTAGCAACACGGAGTAAACTTCGTAGGTAGCTGTCCGTGATTCGTGATCTTGTCAATTACTTGACACGTTTCATCCTAGAAAACATTTATTCACATAAATATGTGCTGCCAAATAATGAAGTTATTAAATTTGTTATACACGAACACTATGAGGGTTTTATTGTCACACTATCGATTGATTTATATGTAAATAGCGCACAAATTATTTATTATATTATACATATTTATTATAATATAACACAAATTATTTTGTTCAAGGTCTAAATCGTATGTACACATATACGTATACTACTCGTATAAACAAATAAATAAAATCCAACACGTTGTCTTGTTAAATTAGTAAGTGTCTCATAAGTTATGTATTATTTTACAATAATCATATGTCTGAGATAAATAAAATATGTCTATCCATTTCTTAAGATGATCTATAAAATAGAATTCAATCTTTAGTCGTGAATCCCAAAAAAGTATTAAGATTTGAAATATCATTATCTCGTCAAAGTCGAGTATCTTTCCAACTCAGCTACGTAGATTCGTAGCGTATGAAAAATATTTCAGTGACTACATGCTTTTAGTCACTGTACGGCAACTGGCTGAATGGGAAAGGGAAGCGCTATTTCCCTCCTCCGGCTCCACCCCTTACAGCCCCCGCCGTCCCACCACCCAGTGCCACCCCTCGCTAAGGGTGGCCGGGCACATTCACTTTTCACCTCCAGCCTCTAGTTTAAGGTCAACGCGGCAGTAGCGTTAACCCCTCACTTCACTATTTCGAGTCCTATGTCAAAACTATGTACATATGTATGTACATACTCGTATATATTAAATTATGGAGTTTCCTTTGTATAATATATTTATATACGAGTACATGATATGAAAGAAATACTTTAAATGATTGGTTAATTATAATATGCAAACTTACTAAAGAAAATTAATCCCAAAGATTTGTTTCAAGGAATATTATCTTTAGTGTAACACAAATGTGTCATCACGCCATGTCAGGGGTAGGTAGAGAAAACATATCTCTAAACATTTCTCCAAGCACACAACTTTCGCCTTTTCCACATTCATACATCTCGATGTACACAATTTTCTACTATTCATACTTCTCACTTTCTCTTCTTTCCAAACTCAAATTCACTTGGTCTAGTCAAGTTTTGACCTCGGACTACCACTTTTACGCAGACCTTGCACTTCTGACTTTAGTGTAATATATCCTTAAATGTGAATAAAGTATGGTATTAAATGAATAATCGATTGTACCATAAATAATTTTTTACAATAGTATACATATACATACCATATATATCATCACGCATTTTCCCTTTTGGGTTAGGCAAAGAGGACTGCTCTCCTAGCTTTTCTATCCATGCACATGCTCGTAGTTTTCTCTCATTTAAATTTCTCCTACTATCTCCTTCCACTCTTTTCTCGGTCTACCTCTTCCTCGCTCCATTTTCATTTCAGACATATATATTCAGTTCTGTAAGTCTTACACAACTCCTTTTTTCAAGGTGGCAAAATCATCTCAAGATTATTTATAACAAAGCTAACTTATAATATCCGGCTATAAAAAAAACAATTATAATTTTTCCGATAATTTCTCACTCTACATACAGGTATTCCATGAAAAGAGTATATTTCTACCATATTTATTCTGTTCTTACCACTCCCTTTCGATTCCCAGTTTTTTTTCAGACATCACGGTACACATATGAATTTTTTTTATAAAACTTCATTGTTGATTCTTTTGTAGCGACTTTTGACCGTGCAAATGATTGAGGTTGTTCTGTAATTATAATACCTAAGATTAATGGTTGCATTAAATAATTGTTCAATCTAAGAAATAAAATTTAAAATCAGTTGTTTTATCTTGTTATAGAAGTGATCTGAAGTAAAGATGTCTCAATGAATTCGCAAGTCACAACCTACGATACATCAATTAGGCATATAGTGATATATGTATGAGCGACTTAGACTTGAAGCATATCAAGCGAGGAAACTTAATATTTATAAAATAAAAACTGTGGTTCTTTCTTCAATGTAGACACAAAAATGGAAGACATGGGTAAATAATTTCATATACTCGTATTTAGAAACGGTTTAACGCAGTCCACATTTGGTACCGTTAATCAAAGAAAGCAAGTTGACGTGGTTGGGACATTTGAAATTAATAAATAGTGAGATGGCAAAAAGATAGTTTACAATAAAAATATAGTTGTTATTGCGACAGGAGTTTGAATACTTGGGCTTGCAAGAGGAATGACTTGTAGCAAAGGTTTGTGTGAACTCTTGTGTGTGTTATTTTTTTATGATTATGTGCGGTATATTGTGGGATGAACGTTTTGGTCTGTCCGGAGTGATGAAGTGTGAAGGGTTTGATTCGCGTGATGTCTACATATGTAATTGAGTATCACTGTTGGTCAGGTTGATGAGAGTGTGCAACGGGGTTTTATATAATAAAAAATCGGAAAGAAGTTTCGATTTATTTTTTCATGCTACATGTCCTCAGTGAGATACAGGCAAAAGCCAAGTTTACTGGGGACACGACAAATGAAAGGCAACAAACCCAGATCCATTAAAATTGTGTGTCCAAATTAAATTACCTGTGGTTTTTTCGCAAATTATTTATATTTCTTGTCATGTGTAAAATAAATAAAAAAATAAATCAAATTTCGAAATCCAAGATATCCATGTGACGACCGAAACTTCGACAATTAGGTGGCGGCATGAGATATCTAGAAGGATACAGAAGCCTGAAGAGAAGTTGTTTATCAGACCAAAGCTCTAAATGATCAATATGCCAGATATGATAATGGATCGATCAAAGTTCAAATAAATTTGTGTATACATTAATTTAAAGCTCTCCTCTTCGGACCTTAAACGAATCTTCTGACTGTCATACTCGTATAATCTAAAGTTGACAATGTCGAACACCATGATTGAAAAACTCCTGATGCTCGTCATTGCGCTTGATAAAATCAGGGGATGCTTACCTTTGAAACAGAGTGACCGGGTAAAGAGGCTGCTGGTATTGTCTTCAAATCAGCGTCCTGAAGGGCATACTAACCCATGCATTCAAGTCATCTGCCAATATACTATTGCCATACTTCTTTTTTTTTAACTTTTCTTATTCAGTTCTAAAATTCTTCCTTGCTTTTATAATATTCACTTTTGATTGAAGCATTATCTATCACAAGTAAAACACGCGTTCTCTATAACAAGTAAATTTGATCCATATCACTCGAGAGCTTACGAATTCAGTCTTTTATACATTCCGTAACCACTCGAATATTATTGCTCCTAAAGCCTGCTTTACTTTTTCGTTATCATTCACACCAGACCACATATCTAACATTCCTCGTATCTCTTCAGACCCACATCCTTTTATACATTCCGTAACCGCTCGGATATTATTGCTCCTAAAACCTACTTTACTCTTTCGTTATCATTCACACCAGACCACATATCTAACATTCCTCGCATCTCTTCAGACCCACATTATTTTCTATTCGTGTCACTCAATCATACGAGGCGTATCCAGAAAGTAAGTGTACTGAGGCTCTCACGACCGGATGGATTTTATTTTCGACATATTGGCTACACTTCTGTGTAGCCTGACCCTTCCCCTCCGCAACGAGACCGGTTCGAGGTCAGTACGTTGAGAAGTGTCGACGCGACAACACGTTTCGTGAAAAATGTCAATCCAATCTCCCGCCAAGTGCGAAATATGCGGCGTCATCCGTTATCTCGTTTGGAAGGGAAAACCTCCGGTTGAGGTTTATAATGAGGTGAAAACTGCATATGATGATAAAGCTATGAATCGTACGAGTGTGTACAAGTGGTGTCGCGAGTTTGAAAATAGTCGTACGTTTGTGCATGATGATCAGAGGAGCGGTAGACCTTCAATTGTGACTGACGAAATTGTGGAAAAAATCGAAAATGCGCTCCGTGACGATCGCAGATTGACTGTGGATGAACTTTCTGCGATGTTTCCGCAAATCTCCAGATCTCTACTACACGAAACCATCACAGAAACCCTCGGATATCGGAAACTGTCCGCGAGGTGGGTCCCAAAACAGCTGACAGACCAACACAAGTTGAATCGAGTGGAGGCCGGGCAAGAGTTTTTGAGGCGCTGCAAACTCCATGGAGATGAATTTCTCCGCTCCATCGTTACTGGAGATGAAACTTGGGTTGTACACTACACGCCTGAAACCAAAAGGCAGTCTCAACAGTGGCGTCACACCTCTTCACCCTCCGTCAAAAAGTTCAAAACCACAATTTCAGCCAAGAAAATCATGGCATCCGTGTTTTGGGACTGTCAAGGCATAATTTTAATTGAATATATGCCTCAAGGGGAGACCATTAACTCTGCAAGATACTGTGAGACCCTAAAAAAATTGCGGAGGGCGATTCAGAACAAGAGGAGAGGCATGCTGACAAAGGGAGTCTGCCTGCTGCACGACAATGACAGACGGAACTGCTCGCCTCGTTTAAATGGGATGTCCTGAACCATCCCGCGCATTCCCCTGACCTAGCACCTTCAGATTACTATCTCTTTACCTCCCTGAAGCTGCACATGGGTGGAAAAAGGTTTTCAACCGACGAGGAAGTAAAGGAGGAGGTGGAGAAGTGGATGGAGGGGTTGGCGGGAAACTACTTCGAGGAAGGCATCAAAAAGTTGATACCCCGCTTCACCACCTGCATTGAGAGGAATGGCGACTATGTCGAAAAATAGCTTACATATGTACTACGGTAACCACGTAATTTTTTGTTTAAATAAAAAAAATTGTAACCTACAAAAATTCAGTACACTTACTTTCTGGATATGCCTCGTACATGTCTAGACTCATTCGAAGTTTTTGTCCGAGACGCTTTTCTACTTACTGAAACTTTTCCTTATATCACATAGCTCATTCTTCTTTTGATTAATTTCTCCCCATATATTTTATATACATACTATTAGCTCCACCCTCCACTGACTGGTACCATCAAAGACACGGTGCAGTAGATTGCGAACACCGTTGGTATATTTAGGTGTATCTTTGACGCTCCTACACATTTTCCTATCCTTTCAACCATCGCTGCAGTCTTATTTTCAAAAACCTTAATTAATACTTAACTTTTATACCATATAGATAAATCAACCTTAACTATTATACTATACTTAAGGCTTAAACTTGAAACACTCATGGTAAATATATTTTTATTTTTTCCTTTATTGAAATAGTCAAACGATGCAGCCCGTCATATAACTCAAAATACTAGTTATTTCCACTTAACTTCATAAATCGTAAATATTCTGGGCCTCTCTAAAACAAAGGTAAGTAGTATTCATTTTTTTTATTCTTAATTTTTTTGTCATTTTACTGTCTGATTCGAACAATATTTTTTTTTAAATTTCGAATATGATATAAATTTAGCCAAAATCAATTCAAACTCGAAATGAAATTATAAGACAGGGCGACAATGTACACAATTATCCTAGATTACTCGCAGAACAAAAATCAGAAAGAAAAAAAATCAATGGATAGACAGAGAGGTCTCTACTTTTGATATCGTGGTATTGTCATGCAAACAATTATTGTATATTTTTAAGATTTTACGCATTCTTTTAGAATTTGATTAATTTGGTCGAAGTAGATATATTTGGTCTCGCCGAAGCAATTAGGAAATGGGAAAGACATGGAAATAAAATAAACATGTATTTTTGTATTAACAAAAGAGTGTCGCTTGATTCAAATCAAATTACAAGAAATTCATCCTAACATGAAAAAATCACTGCAATTTTGATAAACGTCACTTGTTAACGACGTTAATCAAATATAATGTATACAATAAGCATTAATATCCAAATGAAATACCATTAGTTAAAAAAATATCCCCATAATTGCTGACCGTTCAACCTCGGGTGGGTCTTAGCTTCCTCGAAGAACATTTTCCACTCCCTTCAATCATGTGACAGACTTGTCCAGCTTGGTGCCTCGGATATATTTGTATTCTCAGTAACACCATCCACTTATTGAAGTCTTGGCCTTTCAATTAATCTATGACCTTCAGGTCTGCTGTCCGAAATTCCCATCGGTGGTCGACCGTTATTCATTCTTACAACGTGACACGAACAACGACATTTTACAAAATTAAAAAAATGAAGAAAACATGTAAAAATATGCATGGCGAATTTGAACAGTTAAACTTCAACAGTTGTAGGTTGAAACAGAATTTAGGAAATATTGAAGTAGTTTATTTCTTGATTTGGAAGAAATCTGAAGAAAACCCGATACCTCATACATAACATAAATTGGATTCATGGTTATCCAATATTGTTGTTAGAAGTCTAGACGTACAGCATAACACATTAATATATAATATGGAATAATTCAATATCAAGATGTTGCGCAATTCGTTTTTTAATTTCTTTATTATTTACGAGGAAAAACTTTGGATTGTTGTGACGAGTAAGAAAATCAGAACAGCGGGGTGCTTGAAAACTTATCGGGAAGTAAATTTACTTCGAAATTTTATAAATTTTAAATTAAAAAGGATACTAAAGAATTCAATTACGAGTCCAATAATAATGTCAGACCCTAAGTTCATTGCCCCCAGGTTGGCAGACGTGTTGCGTCACTTCAGGTGCCCACGTTCAACAGGCTAGCCGGTTACTCAATCATTCGAAACAATTTTCCTAATTGATGCTGTTTTATTTTATTATATTATATATGATAAACTATCCCGGTCGTGATCATAATGCTTCCTGTTTATTTTGATTTTAATAATTATCTTACTACGCCTTGGGCTACAAATCGAAGAATTCATACACAAAAAAGCACAAATTAAGATAAGGGTTAATAAGATGTTAAAATCAATTGCATGGTTCATGTTTTATTTTGACAAGTGAGACACTCCTTCAATTGCCGTGACTTTTGTTTGTTTATTTTTTATAGTCAAAAAATATATAACCAATTTTAACCTGATTAACTTACAAACATTATTTTAAATTCGAGAATTAACATTTACATTTTTTTCTACGTTAACCATACGTAAATCTATCCTCAACATATAAAATACAATGACAACCAAAAGTCCTGATTCTTCAGACTTCTTTAATATTTTTTGGCATTTCATCAAAACATTTGAAACCTTTTATAGCACAAATTATTTTGATTTTTTGTCATTTAGATTTCTAGGCGCCGAAATTCATCGCGGGTCCTCTTGAAGGATTTTTTATTTATTTATTAATTCATTAAATATATAATGTACCTTACAACATTTAAAAAATAAAAGTTGTGAGTTTTTCATTTATTACAAAAGAAAAATATTCCAAAAAAAAAATAATAATAATTACAGTAAATCCAAATACAAAGATACAATTAATATTAAACTACTTAAATGACGCATTAAGTACACACGTCAATTTTTTTTACAAAATTACAAAATTTGAAGAATACACAGTAATTAATACAGTACATGAGTGTAGTTAATACACATTAATACGATATGGGACCTGGGAAAATAATTATAAAAAAATAAAAACAAATCAACTTATTCAAAGTTTAAACACAATAAATCAACCCCAACATAAAAATATGCATAAATATAAAAATAAATTATGGACTACTTTATTGAATATCAAACCTGTTCAGGAATTCTTTGACAAAAAAATGTTCATGTTACTTAAAACATAGACTAAGACTTTAAAAAATATAGATTGTTTTAACTTGTACCTATCTAGTTCACAAACCATATTTTTAATTCTAGTTTGTAATATTCTTTATCCCTTTATTCGGGACCATTTGAAGAATTGAGTTTCATTGGTAAGATTATCGAGTAGTATATTCTCCAATTGGCATTCCAAGATAAGCTGTTATAGCTTAGCAGTTTGTCAAGTGTTGCGTCTGCTTTGATTCCACTTTGGATTCTTGTTTGTATGTCCATACCCCCCCTCATTTTTGTTAATGAGGATACTGCAACGTTTGTTATTCAACTTCTCCTTTCATGTTTGATTTCGATGTGGTGCGATAATTGTATCATACAACAATTTTTTTGCATCGTTTTCTTTTCAGAAGTATGATTATTTTCATACGTCTTCATCTTTTAGTTTTCTGCGCTCTGTTATTATCCTTTAATGGGATTGGAGTGAGTTTAAAGTATCAATTGTTTCGACTCTATAGATTTTTTACACCTCTACGATGTCCTTCAGATACTTCATAAATCATGTCCTTATTTACACCAGTACTTTTTCATTTAATATATAGACTGCATTAAGGTCATCTGTGTTCCTAAGAAAGAAATCATTAATCAAACCATTATGGATGGATAACATTAACCATGACTTGACTCACCTGAAACTGACTCCGGAGATGTCAGAGCACGACAAAGACAGGCGATTTGTCACGCAGATTCCAAATAAATGTAGGATGATAATGATCAACGTCATCTATATTAATTTTGCAAAAACAAATGCTTTTTAGGTTTGTAAACATTTGTCTTTGATCATTATCACCATAACATCATATCTCTTTTGAAATAAGGAGAAAGAACAGAACAGCACTCTTTTTATTATAACACACATTTTTCGCTTCTAATACATTCATACTTTTCTTGTATTTTATAAGATTTTTTACTCTTCCATCTTTCAGAATTTGATTTTAGCCTCTTTTTAATAACTTTGTTACAATTAGCACTCGTTTCTATTTTCATGCAATTTCCTTTTCACATGTTCATTATTTTTATATGACAACTATTTCTGATTGGTCTATTTGCCAAGTTCTTAGAACGCCTCATCGGGCAAGTGACATGAGCCCACCTTTGTTTATTCACGGGTTGCTGTGTGAATAACATAGAAACAGTAGAGCGAATGTGTAGTCTGGTGTTTTTCTCAATATCTGCATTAGGGTGTGGTACTCGGGGTTATTATATGACCGTGTGGCTGGCTGGTGGCGGGGGAGGGCCGAGTGCACCAAGAGGCCGGGGGTGGGTGTGGGGAGAAAACATGGCGGTTTCCATGGTAACCGGCAAGGGAGGTTACTGGCATTCCGGCGGAAAAGAAGCACTTTGTTACCTAACCAGGTCGCGAAAATTTTGTTTAAATTTTAATTATATGTCATTTTTATGTATGGTGAATAACAAAGCATTTATTTTTCAGAAATCGATCGATTCGACAGTTTCAATGTAAGACTGTTCTTTGATATAGTTGTGTTTATTTATTCCGTAAACTATAGTAGGATAAATTTACACAAAAATGAATCTTCTTGAAATTAAATCAATATAACGTTCAAGATCTATGATATTGCCTTAATAATGAATATTATAAAAACTAGAACATTGTATGTGTACGTTGAACCACATATACCTGATATCATACATGTAGGCGCCGTGACGCTTGCGTCGGCTTTACAATGTCAGGTGCACGGCGGCCCTCCTGCCTCCCTCGTTCATCTCTCGCCACCGACCGTAGGCGTCGGCGTCGCATTCGGTCGCGCCGCTGCAAGTCGCGTAGAAGCTCCTAGCCTGGAGAACGATTTCATAAGCTTTCTGCTTTGGGAAATATGCAATAGATGGCAAACTGACGCGATACATTGAAATAAATGATTTAGTTGCTATTTTGATCGAGGACAATACCAGCTAAAGAAAAAAATTTATAACCAGCAGATTGAATTTGGTTGAAATTTTAAAATTTAAGATAACAACCACACAATTTTCAGTGTCATATCAAAGGCTTAATTTAATGTATAATTATTGTTTTAATTGTTGACAATATATACGACATTTAGTGTCCTTTATATAGAAAACACAGTTATACAATAACAATTACAAAACAAAAGATAACGTTTCCAAAATAAATATCTTTAAAAAAATCTAAATAGAACAGATATGTTATATATCCTTCAAAATATGATGTATGAAAATGTAAATGTATTGCACAATACTGAAAGTAAAAAATCAATTACAATTAACGAAATCTGCCAAGACCGAAGACTGGGAAAATGCCGGAGAAGGACCCCCCTTAACTTAATAAAAATTTCCACCAGACATAGAAGATTATATATATTATAGTATAACATATTGTTTCTTAATGCAAAATTTAAAACGGAATATAAGCAAAAAAGTATATAAATATTAAAGATAGATAATATTAAAATAAATCTTAAAAATACGTCTAAGCTAGACTTAATATTTCAATACTCATATTATCTGTGCCTCTGCTTTCCACATTTAATTAATTGGTCAACTTATAGATAGTTAATGACGGGACTGGAGAATAATGTATTTGATATCACTGTTTATACTTACACAAAAAGCAATGCAATAATTTATTAATACAACGTACCAATTTGTGATGTAGGATACACAAGGCATGTTCAGACGACTTTTCAACAATAACATTTTTTTATATTTCAAACATTTCCTTTAGTCCTGTATTATATACAAATGTATATATACCTTATATGAAAGATTTTCTTTTTATTCTATGTGTACCGATCCCCATCACGTACTGCGTGTGCGAGGAGTTAATCTTTAAATTGTTTTGTATTATTACATTTTCATTATACACAGCACAACCCGATTGATTTATTATTATATGACAATCTCTTCCAACTTTTAAAAAACTCGAGTAATAACGGTTATCGAACCTGCATCCACCGGGCTGGAAGATACCCTGGGAAAGTAACAGTCGAGTCTTTATGATTCTTGCACATGTGTTTATCATTTGTATCAGATAATTACTTCTTGTTCTTCTTCTTCTCCCTGGCTCCATACCAACTCACTGTCTGCGAAGACTGTTGGGGTCAGCTCTCCTCATCCTCAGGTTATATGCTCTTCTGTCCCGGACTACGTCCCTCAGGCCATGCCTCTGCATCAGGTTATCTTTTTGCACCACCCACGAATTCTTTTGTTTTCCTCTGGTTGTTATTCGAGGAAGATCCATGGAGATGACCTGGTTCACAATGTGATAGGGTGCTCTGCGTCCAACGTGCCCACACCATCTCAATCGCCTCTCCTCCATCTTACTGTTGATGTCTGGAACACCTAGGCTTCCACGAATGCGTGAACTTTTTATTTTGTCTCTTAGGGACACGCCAGCTGACCATCTTAGTATGCGCATTTCAACAGTTTCTAGTTGCCTGGAGTAAGAGTTATACATCGTCCAGCATTCGGAGCCATAGAGGAGTGCGGGTCTGACAATCGTTTGGTATACTTTTCCTTTTTTAACTTTACTGGCATTTTCGGATCATATAGAACTCCCGTCATTGATCTAAACTTGTATCAGATAATTACTAATTTATGGAAATCATAAATAAATGAATTGTCTTGAAAATGAAAGATAATTGATAAAATTGAATTGTCAATTTTCGAAATGAAAATTTTCCATATTAAAAATGACGTTATTTAGTATCAATATTGATGCGTGTTGCTATGTCATGAATACGGATACCATAGACCTAGATTAGTTCTTTTGTTTAAATTTATAATCAGTTAGCATTATCACTTGATGCTATTCGGTGTTTGACCTTGTCCCTGAAATGTTATCAGTACATCAATACCCATACTCGAGTCCAATTCGCACGATAACGCTATACAATGTTTAGTATGATAAAAACAAGGTGTTTTATTCACACTGACGTGAGTGAATTAAAAATGCCATGACAGTTTTTTTTATACGTTTATAAATTATTCATATTCGAGTAAATGCCACGTTGTTCCTCTCCCTCAAATATTATATTTTAAAGATATTTTTTTTTCATTATTTACAACTTTGAAAATCAATCTGTATAATTAAATTTCCTTATCACCATCCTCACATTTTCTCATTTATTTGAAGTCGCCTCTCTTTATCGTGTTCTATCCAGGATATACATATACTCGTATATGTCTGGTTCAGATCTCGCATGTATTCGTTGACCCCATCCTTCCATCGCTTCTTTAGATTACCACTTTTTTTTCTATTTTAGGGACTTCCATTCCCAGTGTCTGGTTTTTCACATATTCAGCTGGTTTCCTACGTACATATCTATTCCACAAATATCTAACCACTCTCAATTTCAGCAGGATCGAAGAAACTTTCAGGGTACTTCAGGGAAACAATACATTGAAATGTCTATATCTTAAAAAGTATATATTCTTTTGGTACTCTTTTTAGACATTTTATATTTCATTTTATCTCAAATATTAATTAGCGAACAAGTAAATCTTGAAGTACAAGTTTATTTATCAAACGATATCAAATGTTTCTTTCCTTTAATGTAGTTTTGAAAAATTAAATAACTTTTCACAGCTCTTAAATATATTATATGTTATATACTCGAACCAGAGAGTAGCAAAATCTGCTGAGATGATTATCCACAATAGTGTTTTAGCACCATATTTAATGTATGGGAGTGAAACGTGGACATGGGAAAAGATTGCAAGGAGTCAAAAAAAATGCTGTAAAAATGTGTGCATTGAGAATAATATATGGGATGACACTGTAAGGCAGAATACGGAATGAGTTGATAAGTTCTGAATGTGAACTTGGCTGATGTGTTGCGTAAGATGAAAAAGAGCATTCGGAAATAGTTTGGGCATGTAGAACGAATTAATGAAGAGAAACTAACTAAACAAATATCCCGTGCAAATGTGAGTGAAAGGCGTGCTAGAAAAAAACTAAGGAAATCATTAATGGAAAGAAGGAAACGTAAAAAGTCAGATAAATCGTAGACTTTGTATGAGGTGTATAGATGCCGAAGAGACGTAGAATGTGTATCGAGAAAGGAAAGTCTAGCATTATCAGCCTACCCCAACATGGAAATGGTGTGATGGTATGTATGGAAAATAAAATAAATCTTAAAATATATTATATTTTAAATTACATGTACACTAAACGAAAATAGGATATGAAATAAGAATGACTTGTTTTTGACAAAAGAAACTCAAGAACAGTCGAACTAGCAATAAAAATAGACAAAGGTGAAATACACGAAAGTAAATCATAAAATTACTTATCGCTTTTTAGTTTTTCAGAAATTATGCAAGGAAATGTTTTTACCGCAGAACAAATACACATTTCTTTAAGTATTTATTTTACTGTTAAGTGTACTTATTATACTTTCTTTAGTACGATACTTTCTGACAACATTATTGCCTTTTGGCTATTTTTTTCTAATTAACCAAGGAGTTAGATGTTAAAATGCTTCAAATAAAAGAAACGGTGATGTTCGACTTCCATCATCATCGTGAAAGACAAAATTTCAATATCAGAAATATTGTATATGTTGCAGGCCAAATCCGATTTAAGGACAAACTAGTTTGGCCTAGGTCAAACTAGTTCGTCCGAAGCGTGATCGGACAAACTAGTTTGGCCTAGGCCGAACTAGTTTGTCCGAAGCGTGTTAGGATAAAGTAGTTTGGCCTAGGGAATATTACATATCATTCAGGACAAAATGGTTTGTCCTAGGCCAAAGTAGTTTAGACTAGGACAAAATTTCATTAATTTTCTTTATTTATAAAGTACATTTGTTTATGAGATAAACTGACAAAAAGAAAATTATTTTTTGTGATTATAACATATAGTTATACAGTTTTGTTATAGTGTTTACTTGTTATTGCATGGCAAACTCTGGTGGCACTTCGAGTTACAGAGTATGGAATTCTTTTTACATAACCACCTGTTCGATATACAGTTTTTGTTGCATTTACACCTGAAGAAACATTGACCAGTCCCGATGGAATGCTTAATTGCTGCATTTCTTAAATAAATCTCTTTCTCTTGATCGATTTCCTCCTCTTGTAGGAACTTATTTGCACAGATGTCAAGTTTCGTCCTGAAATTGTAAAAAATACAACGTAATCAATAATTATAATATAAATAAAAATAATGTTTAGTAAAATTTTTCCGTTATAAGCACAAGCTCCCGAAGCATTATCTGTTGCCTGACTAGTCCACCTACAGTATTAGCTGGGACGACCAAGGTCTGAGTGAATGTGATGGAATACAAGTAGCCTGAACGAGTGGACTTGTTTTTGCTGAATAATTAGTGTAAGAATTGTTATCTAGTTATAAGTAGTATGTAGGTGTTAATTATTTCTAAGATCTCATATATTAAGATTGAATAAATAAAATAAAAGGAAAATAAGTTTAAATAAGTGCATAAATTATAACATATAATTAAGATTAGTTAAGTAATAAATTTGTATATAGGTATAGCCTTGACAAATGTTTGTATAGTAATTTACTTGTTTAATAAAAAAAATAAAAAAAATAAAATTTAAAAGGCTTGTAGTATTACCTGCAATACATTTTCTGCAGAACGCCGTATTTGGTTCCAATTTTGTAAAATCTTTCGTTAGTTGTCCGAAGAATGACTTAGATGATATTACGAAGATCGTCTTTGGCCTTGTCTACGTCAGGTATAGGGATGGTCACGTTGTCTCCAAGTTTGTTTCAAGTTTTTTCTCCAAGTTTTCTCCAAGTTGTCCGATCACGCTTCGGACGAACTAGTTTGGCCTAGGCCAAACTAGTTTGTCCTGAAATCGGGTTCGGCCTGCAACATATACATTCATATTGCCAAAATATTTTCTGTACGGTAAATGTAAATAGGTATAAAAAATATTATATCATTTGACTAACATTTAGAAGGTACTTGTTATATGAATCTTGATTGTAGATTGGGTTAAAATAAATAATATATTATCAACAAAAAAAATAATTATGTTCGTGGGCAGGCGAGACACTTGAATTTCATCCGGGGATTTCGGCTTCAAGTCCCTATAGTACCCAAATAAAAAAATGCTCCACAGACTGGCTACAGAACTCGTCAGATAACAATAATTCCACTCATACAGTATATTAACGAGTACTTTTGCCTATTCACGTGCGATAATATCGCCTGTTGAGAATCATAGTGGCGAAACTCCAAAAAATCAATTTTCGAGTTAAGACTACCAAATGTCACTAAAATGACTCGTTTTTATGTGTATAAGTGGTGAAAGTATATTTCAACTCCTTGCCGCTTCAAGGACTTTCGCCACTTATGCACGTAAAAAAGAGTAATTTTAGTGCCATTTGGTAGTCTTAATTCGAAAATCGATTTTTTGGAGTTTCGACACTATGATTCTCAACAGGCGATATTACAAGTATGTTTAATAACGAACTGTGAGATTCGTGTCTACTCCAAAGGCTTTAAATCCAAAGTTTCGATTTCTGGAATCGAAGAAAATATTGTCTTTCGGTAACGCTTTTTAATATGCCCGAATTACCAACGTGGAAATGTTGGTGGTATCAAATAAAGGAATATTGACAAATTTTAATATAAATTTTACAGAATTTGACAAAAATTTGACTACAACTGATTACAACTTAAGATAAGAAAAGGGAGGTTTGCAATTACTTTAAAGGAAATTGTACTTTTTATGTACGCAACCTAAGTTCAGTGATTATCTTTAAGTTCGTCGGTAATACTTGAAGTTTCCTAGCAACTAACTTTGCTATTGTTATATCTGTCAAGCGTACTGTGTCTGAGTAGATTATTAATTTTTGAGGAAAATTTGTAGATTATCTGTAATACCCCGCGTAATGCCTAATGATGACTTCCGTTGTATAGTTGGTAAGACGTCTGTCTTCCGATGCGGGAGTTGCGGGTTCGGTCCCGTTAAAGATTTTGTATATTTAATTAGAGTTGATGAAGTAAGATGAAGAATAGCACGTTGAGATTTTTTGGGCATTTGGAAGGAATGAATGAAGAAAGACTAACAAAACAGATACATATAATGCAAATGTAAGTGGAATGCGTGTGAGACGAAGACCAAGAATAGTATGGTTGGATCATGTAAATTATATTCTGAAAGAAAGAAACGTAGAAAGTCAGAGAAATCGTAGAAGTTTTATGAATATGGAAAAGGCGAAGGATGTGTCGAGATAGAAAAGTCTGGCGCTCTGTTCTCTCTGCCTACTACAACATAGAAATTGCGTCATGGTATGTATGTAAAATAAGCTAAATCGACAGTTTCACTCTGAAATCACAATTTATGGTATGAGCAAGACCAGCTTCGTGTGATATGATATAAGAAATGGCACGATATAGAACTTTAATTTATAAAAAAAAACACAATTCCAGCGCGACAGTACAAGCCGATAAGATTAATAAATCGGCGTTTAGAAATGTTTGCTCAGAAAAGTACCAAATATGTTATGCAGTACATACGCAATGTCATTCGAGCTATTTTGCGGACAAATCAGGGCAGTGGCGGATTTCTAATGATGTTAAAAAACAAAAAGATTGATATGGATATTGATTTATCTTGAAAACAAAAAGATTGATATGGATATTGATTTATCTTGGAAACAAAAAGATTGATATGGATATTGATTTATCTTGGAAACAAAAAGATTGACATGGATATTGATTTATCTTGGAAAACGTATAACTACTACTATAATATTTTGAACATCTTTATCGATGTAAGAAAAAATCTGTTGTTGACCTTTTTAGTTAATTATTCGTCTTCAAAATCTTTTTCAATGAAAAACATATACTCGTACATATATAATAATGACAACATCCGTTGTCTTGTTAGTAAGATGTCTGTCTTCCAACTCAGGGGTTACGGGTTCGATTCCCATCGGAACTTTATTTATTTTAACAAAAATGTTTCGCTGATATACCTTGTTTTATATTTCAGTTCTTTTATATGCCTGGAAACTTGTTAGCTTGGTGTATAATTTTTTGGATCTTGAATGAATTAAAAACATCGTAATAATGGGTGAATGTTTTTTTTAAGTGCTGATTATTTTATTCAAATCATCAGTTACAAATGTTTTATTCAAATCATCAATAACAGTATGTATATTCACATTTGTCGGTCTGGGGGACAGTCATTTAGAAAGGTTTAAAGCCAGCCTAACTAGACGAACTCTTTTTTTTTTTATCTAAGTACTAACGGAAACCAAATCCGCATCCCCCGGTTTGAAAGACAAACTATATTGTCTTACAAACTATATCGCGAAGGTCGTCAGTGATAATGTTTCAGCTGTTGAGTCATCGTAATAACGTACTTACAAAAAATATTGATCAATGAAGTTAAGAGTCGCGTATATGGACAAATCATTTTTATTTTTTGTCATGATTTTAAGATTAATATTATTAGATAAATATGTCAGATATGAGAAATTTTAGCTGATCTTTTAATGAAATATGTTACTTCAGTTATGCATTGAGATTGTAGCTGTAGCTGCGAAATTAGATATGTCAGCCGATACTTAAAAAAATATGTCATATCTAATATAGTTAGGTGATACTTCAATAACAATAAACAACTAACGACAATAAAACTCGTCACGACTTGATAATGGAACGGTGGTTGAAGATAGAGAATCCATAATTAGAGGAGTGGTATAATTCGACGATGTTAATAAGAGTAAAATGAGCAGATAAAGAATAGCTGTCACAGAACTCTTTTCATCTTGTGTTAAACAAAGTAACACCTTGAACAATACACTATACTGGGAAATTGGGAAAAAGAGTTACGAATGAATGTACAAAACTTTAGACATTTACGATTTGTAGATGAGACCATGAACTTGTAAAATTCAGGAAGGTGTAAATAAATTCTCCGTTCAAAACGAAAAAATAGGATTTAGAATAAATTTTGGGAAAAACCAAGTGATGTTCTACTACTTCGTTTGAAAAGGAACGTGTAAAGTGGATGAAAACAACCTGAAAGTGTTCACCAGTACAAATATTCACGACAACTGATTTTTTAACATGGATCAATGACGATGGTTAACTGTATATTGTTTCAAATAAAGGGATTGAAGTGGTAATGGGCTAGTTGTATTACAATTATGGGGGATTTACGGTGGACAAGCACTGTCATCAATTTATATCCCCGATACAGCATAAAACCAAGAAGATACTTCAAAACTGTAAATCGACAAACTCCTTAAGTTCGAACACACATATTGGCAGATGACGTTGAGTCAGGAAAAATATAAGGAAATGGGACGTCGAGTTGAGATCTTCATCTTGCCGTGTATAGACAACGGTTGACGTTGAATTCAGTAAAACATTTATTAATTTCAATTCTGTATGTTAAAGATTTTATTTTTTGTAATTTATTTTTATCAAACACTGTTTATTCCACTTTTTTGTGACGGTTTCAAGGTTTTCACCTTATCTTCAGGGGAGCGCAAACAAGACTAAATGCTGTTCGAACTGGTACCGATATACACGCTTCAACGGTTGGAAGCTGGGGGGTGAGGGAGGCACGGGACAATTTCGGCCAAAAGCGGAGAGATTTTTGGGAAATACTATAACTGTTCAACAGATGTTCCGATCGGTGTACTAACTTAGAAATTTCTAGGGCCTCTAATCTGTCCAATTTATTTCCGTTGCCACTGATATGTAAGAATTTGGCATCATCGATAGAAAAAGTATGATTCTCACGGTGACAATGATTAGCCACTTCAGAAAAATTAGAGGATTTCTTAAGGCGGATTTGTGTTCACGAAATCTCTTTTCAAAAGATCTTCCTGTCTTTCCTATATAGAAATTATCACAGTCAGCACATAAAAGTTTATACACACCACTGTTGCTAAGTATTCTATTTTTGCCTTTCCCATTAAATAAGAGTTTCCGGAGATTAAAATTAGTGTAAAAAGCTGGCTTTATGTGACTTGGAATATTTTTGGTTATTTCATGTTATACGTTTTTTATAAATAGGACTTTGCTCCATTTATAGGTATGCTTATAGGTGTCGTTAAATATATAATCTTTTATAAGTTTCTTTTTTGTTTTGTTTTTTAAAAGTGAATCAATGAGGCTTCCAGGATAGCATTATTTGTAGCAATTTTTTTGATGGTTATTAATTCCTTTTTAAAATTGTCGTCGGTTAATGGGACACTGAGCAATCTATGAAGCATGCAGTTAAAGGCGGCGAATTTATGGTTATTGGGATGGTTGGAAGTTGCTGGAATTATAGAGTCTGAATAAGTATTTTTCCTATATATATCAAAGTCAAATGTGCCATTTTTCCGAGATAATGTTAGGTCCAAGAAATTTAATTTTCCGTCCTGTTCTGTCTCTAGTGTAAATTTTATAAAACTTTCTATAGAATTTAAATATTTAAGAAATTGGTGTAATTGTCTATCGGTACCCGTCCAAACACAAAGAATGTCATCTGCATACCTAAACCAGCACAAAACATTTTTGGTTAACTTAAACTTACTCCTAAAATTAAAGATTTTACTAGCACTTCAATAAAATAATTTATTTCTGCGTCACTTCAATAAGATATTTAAAAATGGAACATTTTGATTTCTATAATTTTTGCTCAACGTGGTCACATAAAAGAAGTTAACAATTATTTTTTTATTTAAGTCCGTATCTGATCTGTAAAAATCCACTGCGGACAGAGTTCGGGGAGGCTAAACTTATAACCAGGGCTACGACCCCCGAGCGGCAAGGGTGCACCAATGTCAGTGCACGAACGGGGCAGCTACCCTGGGACACCATTTCCAACAAAACTTACTCATGGCGCAAGCTACAGGTTGGATACCGAGTGAAGAGCCTGTCTCTTGGAATATGCGACGTATCAAAGTGGAAAATGACCAAGTCAATTTTAATTAACTAATTGACATTTTTTGTCAAAGTTGTATGGTTTATAATAACTATAATTTAATAATAGTATAATACTTAAATCAAAATTTGGTAGTTTTGAAAGTGCAAATTATCTTTCTTCAAGGCAATGTGTCTACATTTGTATGCTGATGAGTGTAGGATTTTTCATCAAATGCAGATTTTGCATACTGTGAATGAGCGAGTTTTAGTAAATTCAATATTGGTGAATGTTTTGACGATATGTTTATGAAATATTTTGATTTTGTTTATTTAATTTTAAACCAATGTCTCTAACCTTTTTTTAAGGTCCTCTAATTTAAAAAAATAATAAATGAGTACTATGCTACACTTTGATTAACACGATGGCGAGAGACAAACCCCGTTTAATCTTAAAGATTCGTTTATTTGACTTGTTTTATTACTCTCCTTTGTAAATTTTTTTTTTATTTACGAGTATGTAGCGTTTATATAAAAGTTTTTTTTTATTGTTTCGTGTCGAAGTGTAATTTTTTTATATTTAGTTTTCTACGAAAACTTCAAGGCCCGGTCAAGTTTTGTGTACTTCTGTATAATTTTTAAAGAAAATGTTTTTCTCTTTCAATAAACGATAAATAAAAAAACTACCCTTACATAAATCAATTATTTCATTTCTTCCCTTGATCTGATTCAAAGAAAAAGCTCATCGATTAAATGAAAGGTGATTTTTGGTAGGTAGAATTTGATGTAAATACTATTGACATTTAAAAAATAAAAATCTAAAAAATAAATTAAATAAAAAATAACTAAAATTTATTGTTTTCTCAAGTTCCTTTGATGGGCTTATAAATGAACATTTTACGGTATTATGTTATGTATTGTAATTAGGCTAAAAGGCAAACGCCAAAATTAAAAAAATATTAAATGTCGAGATTTTTTTGTATAAATTACAGTATAAGGCTAAGTGCAGGCATCAAAATTCAAAAGAATGTCAAAAAATTGTAATATTGTGTATAAATGTATTTTGTAAGCTTAAAAATTTAATACAATTACACCTACATACTGATAATTATCAAAAAATAAATTTCTATAGAATTTAAAACTCAATTACCTCCGATTACACTATAAATTCTAATATGTTGGATAGTGTTTGCATCATGCAATATCTGAGAATTTTTTTTATTACTGTGCAGTGTATTTTTCAACCCATGTTGAAAAGATTACTGGTAATTGTTTGAGAGTTTAGGGCTTCATAATAAGACACTAGAAGGAATTCAAGGATATACAAAACCAAGATTCTCTATTGCAATCTGGTTAGGAATATACTGGAAAACATTTTCAGTATCTGAATTCCTTATTACGCAGTTCACTCGAATGCTTTAGAGAGGGTACAGCACAGATTTTTGCATCACATCAAGTTTAGGCTCCGTCTTCGAAATCATGATGTAAACTGTAATATGTTGTGATCACCTGAACTTGATGCGACTTTTATGATCGTAGAGTGATGTTTGATATCATCCTAGTTTTCAAAAAAGCGAATGGGATAATTTACTGTCCTTAGTTACTGGAATTGATTAACTTAGGAATTCCTCCGAGAAGTACGAGATTGCAGGATATATTCCGCTGCGAAAGTTGTAGAACGATTACTCGAATTCTCCCGTACCCAGATTGCGTAATGGCTATGCTGCAGTCTCGAACATATTTGGTGAGTCTTAGTGCCTCAAAAAGTTATCTAAGAAAACCTTTTGGTTTCTTTGAACCATAAATCCGACGGCACGGTGTGAGTCTTATTGATTTTTTTCATTCTTTTCGTTGACTTTGTTTCTCTCAAACTCTTCGAATATCTGTAAGTGTGTTGAAGTTTCGATTTGCGTTTGTTTTTGTGTGTGTTGGAGTGGATGAATTTTACGTAACATATGTACTCAAAACTTTAATTTGAGACATTTGTAACTTTTTTAACGATCAATAAAAGACTGTACATACATTGTAATAAAATAATATAAAAATAAAATAATACGTTGGCATATTTTACTAACAATAATTAACATAGATGACTTATTTAATAAAAAAAACTTTATCTCTGATTCACACATTGCAAAAGATTTACAGGTGCATAGAGCGTTATGTCATTTTGTTTCAAAATAAATTAACAATATCATTGTGTCTCCGAAAAAATCTTAATGGTTTAAAACTTTGTAAACACTTTCAAATAAATCAAGATTTTTTTTCTTCAAAAGGCTATAATTTTGGATATACGAGTATACTAGTCCTTTAAAATAGTGAAATTAAATACCTATAATAGTTACGCCACTGAATGTATAAAGTATTTCCTTTCAAACAAGTCAGACTTAAGATGTAGTTTTTTAAATAATCAAATATGAGCTAACAATGTCAATGAACGCCCAAGTCTTACTGGCACGCTACTGAATAACGGCGGTCAATGTTCGCATGTTAGATATTTGGTTTTGAATGAAACAGTTCCCTTAATTTAAATATGCATCAATAATCTGGAACGGCATATTTGAAGAATGAATGAGACTTCACGAAGTTTGAGGATGTGTTTGATATACACGCTAGTATTTATGTTTCACAATCGAGACTATACACATTTTAACATATGTTATGTGTATGCAAAGCCCTAAGTGTACGTTTTTCGTATTTTCTCATCCTCACATTCATGTTACATTGCTATTGGGGTAGGTTTCCATATTAACTTACAATGATACACATACTCGTATTTCAATTCTGCTGCATCAATCACTTGTTATTGTTCGAAGGTCAATAAATTCGCGGAATGAAGGGGAAAAAGGAAAAACAAACATTTTTTTAAATTTTCCTTTTCAACATATTCCCCATTAACTCGAATGCTTTTTTTCAGATTTTGCAATAAACTTATTTATACCCTCGAAAAAAAATTTGCTTTTACCCTCAAAATTTGCCGAAATTGCACTTTAAACTTCTTCATCGTCCATAAATTTCATCCCTCGAAGTTCTTTTTTCATATTTAAAAACAAATAATAGTCAGATGAAGCCAGGTCTGGGCTGTAGTGAGGGCAATTTAATGTTTGGAAGACACGGCTGTGAAGAGCAGTCAATGCAGAATTGCTTATGTGCACGGGTGCGCTGTCATGTAAAAGATATTGTCTTTTACATGACAGCGCACCCTTTGTCCATTTTCCTCTCCTTTTCTCTACACAGCTTCTTTTAACTGCATCAGTAGATCAGAGTAATACTCTCCAGTTATTATGACGCCCTTATCTTTGTAATCTGTCAGCAGTATGCCTTCGGTGTCCCGAAAAATGTAGTCATAATTTTTCCAGCCGATTGTGTTACTTTGAATTTCTTAGGGGGCTATGTGCCCTTTTTATGCATCTGATGGACTTCTGCTTCGGCTCAGGCTCATAATGATGAACCCAAGTTTCATCTCCAGTAACAATTTGACTCAAAATATCGTCTTTGTTGTTTCTGCAGAGATCCAACAACTGTCGTGAACATTTGACGCGTTGTTTTTTTTGACGTGACGTGAACAATCCGGTTTTTGACATCCCTAGATGCACTGACTTTTGACATCCTTAGATGCTGATGGAAGATATTCAAAATGGTTGTAAGTGATATTCCAACCATATCAGCAAGCTGTTGTTTGTTTAAGCGAACATCTTCCAGCACAAGCTTTTCTCCTTTTTTAACGATGTTTGACGAAGTTGCCTCAACGGGCCGTCCTTGTTGGAGGTCGTCTTCAACCGATTCTCTCCCTTGCTCAAAAAGACTATACCACGTGTAAACCATCGTTTTACCAGGGAAATAATCTCCGTAAACCGTCAACATCTCTTTCAAAATGATTTGAGGTGTTTGCCCCTGTTTTGAAAGAAACTTAATGACGGCACGATACCTTTTTTCATACTTGGGATGTTATTAACGTTTGACATACCCTAATGATGATATCTCAAACAATACTGTCAAAATTAGACTAAAACTTGGTTAATATACAATACTAATAATGAGTCATATTAACGGAACATGTGCATGTACACTACCGCATCCTTCCTTAACCCATTCATTCCGTGAATGTATTAACCTACCCTTGTACTACGAGTATATTCTACAACATTTTCTTTTTATAGAGTAAAAACTGGCGGGCATATTGCTATGTAGCAATCTGTTCCAACCAAACAGAAAGTCATTAATGACGCGAAGCCCTGACTATAATCTTTTTATTTTAATTGATTTCCAGCGGGAATTGAACTCACAGCCCCCGGGCTTGAAGTCGTACTTTATACCATATAGATCACTGAGATCGTCCTGTAAACTGTTATGTTTACAGGAGGAAATAGTTTGTTATGGAATAATAAAAAATATCTTGGAATTAATCTTATGATTCAATTAAAATAAATGTATTGCTGTGAAAAACGCTAACTAGTTAATCTTTTTTATATTTCTTTATTGTTATGGAAATTAGAGCAACCAAGTTGATCAACAAATTTAACAATTTATAGATTTTTTTTAAAGAATATTACTCTTTATAGAATAATCTTACGTAAAATAAAACAACTTCAAAGGGTAACATTAAAGAAATAAAAAATATATTAATATACTATGTATTTATTATTTTTAGTAATTAACAAAAAATAAGGGCTTGGTGTAAAATCACATGATATGAGAAACGTTTGGACGATAATAATATGACGCAATGTTTTAACAAACCTTGTCGTAGAAATTTAGGCCAAAATTTTGAAAACACATTTTTTTTAAATATGTAGCATATTACTAAAAAAGAGCCAATTTCGATAGCCTTAATGTTTTGATGTAACTCAAAATTCATAGATATATGATACTAGTAACTAAATATAATAAATAATTTGGAATATTTCTGGATGAATGAAAAAAAAATTATAACATTGCATTGATATAATATTATTTTTGTAATGAAATATGACCTCTATTTGAAAAAACGCATTTTTAGTTGCTATACATATTATGCATCAGATAACCTTGAAAAATGAATGATATCGAATACTAAATAAGGTCAAATACTTAAAATTAAAAATATTCCATGCACCAAAATTTGCATTGAGGAAAGTCTGGTGCACAATATTTTTTATCTCGGTCACTAAGTTGAGGCAGAAGTTTTAAAAATAAAGCCTCTCGAAGGTTTCTAAACAAGCCACAATGAACTTGTTATCCTCTATAACGGTTTGATCGGAATAATCTTCATCCGATCTGTACACACATTTTAGCGTTGCCAGTGCCGATGATACGTTCAATATAAGATTTGTTATTGATTATAGTTTGTATATTTTTATTTAAGAATTTATTCTACCTTAATTTACCTATCTAGTGTTGTTAAGAGCTTCCTTACATAAATTTGAAAATATAGCACTCTTGAGATGTCTTTTGATTATGAAACGGACCAATGCTTATAAGTCGTTTATTTAAATTCAAAATGTTGTATAATGGCGTTTCTAAATATACCTAATAAATTAAGAACAACACAAGAAAAGACTTGGATTTGAAAGTGACATTTCGTCTATGATAAATAACAAAGTCAAACGGGATATCAAAGTGGCAAATGCTGCTTTAAACTTATTTCAAGTATATTCAGTGATAAGTCCTAGGGGATTCGTGCTGTTCACACTATATAGGTATACTCGTATATAGGGATTAATAATACAAAATACAAATATAATAAAATACTCGTCTCCGGTACATTTTTTTCCAGTGGACACATAACTAGAGTCCGGAAAACCTGATGGAGGCTGGTTCTGTCTAGAGTATCGTTTCTCAATATGTAGGTCGCGACCCACAGGCCAAAATTAAAATAACTTACGAAATAAAAAAAATCACTACTATATTTAATTTAAAAAAATACTGTCCAAGTCATTGTTACATATTGTTTACTCCTATGGTTACCGCTGTATATAGTGTAAAGGCGCAATTCGACTGAGGCAACACTGAACGACATGAGGCATGCGACATGTTTCCTAGTGTTGCCTGTTCCTAGGTGTGCGGCTATGTGCCACAAATTTTGACGACCTCCGTGGCCTGGTGGTAAGACACTTGTCTGCCGATCCGGAGGTTGCGGGTTCGATCCCCGCTGGAACCCAGATTTTTTTAAATAGGATTCCAGTCTGGTTAATACTTAGGGCCTATAAAAACATATTTTTGATTGGCTGGAAGAGATTGCCACATGGCAATAAACTCACCAGGTTAAAAAAAAAAATGTTTTAACAATGTCGCATGCGGATTTTGTCTCCTCGAATCGCATGCATGAATCGCATTGTCGTCAATAGTGGAGTATGCGTCTTGAACAATTCCATGGAGGCAACCTCAGTTTGGTACATTATGTCTTTACAGACAATCGCGGCGGCTGCATATTTGGAAATAGTTTTGAATCGTAGAAAAAAAAGGAAGCCACGGTGGTGGAGAAGAGAATTATACATTGGTATTCAAGAAGCTCAAAATGATTTTTGTCCTAAAGTCCTCCTCATCACTGACAGCAGTTGACAATGTTGATCTAGGCTGATCGGCGTCCAATAAAAAAATTAAAAGTTCAAATGCAAACCATTTCCTTTTTTTGCTAGGAGATGAACTACTCTTCTTTGATCTTAATTTTTTGCGCTCACGATGAAAAGCTGAACGCAAATTCTTGATTTTTTTCACATCGATTACAGTGCAATCGTATTTACTCGCTAACTGCTTCAACTTATCATATTTTATCCTGTTGTCTTTATAATCACTAATTTTATTATTCCATAACTCCGGTGAATTATGATAATCTTCAATAAACAAGGTAGTTTTGTCAATATTCTACTCCATGTCGCACGCTACAAGCCACACCGATCCGCTGACTTTCGGATAACGGCGACATTGTTCGACACGCTGAAACATGTCGAAAGGCGACGCGTGCGTCCCGGCAACAACAATCAACATGTAGCATGCTACAAAGACACTTGTTTCTTGCCGCTTCGTGTTCCTGCGATTGAAAGACTGTGTGTAGCGTGCGTCAATGCCGCGTGCTACATGTTGCCTCAGTGGAATGGCGCCTTAAGTAATGGGATGCATGGTCATGCAAGTAATGGGGTATACGGTAACGTACTAGATATCCGTGCGGAAGGTCGTCGGTTCGAATTTCGCACTGTGCTATTCCCCTCGAATGACACAGGCATTTTTTCCACCTAGTATTCTGGGTGTATAAGGATACTTATCACTTCAGTCATATATATTCTTTAAAAAAAGGGGGGGGGGACATACCGGTATGTTCCGATCGTCTGTCTCACTTCAGGTGTGCTATCTGATCCAGTACAGCAGTATGGCCGGTGAGTTGAGTTTGCTGGTGTGAATACTCCCTTCTCACTTAAAGAAAAGAAGTAAGAAACTCCACGGCACAGCTTCACTTTTTAACTGAATTGATGTTGGAATGGCGAGGAAATCCTCAACTACGATACTCAGCAATGACAACAACGACGTAAGTAATGTAAGTTTGTCAAGTTATTGTAGGAGATTCTTGAAGTTTTTTTATTTGTTTAGGGGGTCGTAAGGCTAAAGCGGCTGAGAAACAATGGCCTAGGCCCTAGGGTAATAGGTCATATAGCTGAGATCTCACCTTCGTATGACTTATTTTGAGTACTATCCTCGAGCTTTGAAAAGATTCCTTAAACTGCTAGCATCGCTCTAGATGGAACTAGTCTATTTATAGATAAACATAGGTTTATTGATAGCGACATACGAGTAGTATGTACATATATAAATACATTCGCACATACATCTCAAGATAAATAGCAGAAAATACATTTAAAAGAGAAGCCATTGAAAGGTCTGAGCTCATCTTATAACATCCCTCCAGTCGAGATAGACCCCACCAATATAGGGCGAACCTGGCCGCGAGGACATCAGGCGTTTTTCAGCCTACACCCTTGTACATGTAGACTCCGAAAAAAAAAACAGAAAATTAATAAATGACAAAAAATAAATAAAAAAGTAACCACAAATATTTAAGAACATAGCGATCGAGATAATCCTGTAAGGCGCGGAAAACAGATAATACCGTCTTTGGTGAGACTAACCAAGTCCTCGGGTTCAGAACCTTTGGAGCAAACAGTACATAACGATCGAGGTAATCCTTCAAGGCGCGGCAAACAGATAATACCGTCTTTGGTGAGACTAACCGAGTCCTCGGGTTCAGAACCTTTGTAGCAAACAGTACATAGCGATCGAGATAATCCTGTAAGGCGCGGGAAACAGATAATACCGTCTTTGGTGAGACTAACCGAGTCCTCGGGTTCAGAACCTTTGTAGCAAACAGTACATAGCGATCGAGATAATCCTGTAAGGCGCGGGAAACAGATAATACCGTCTTTGGTGAGACTAACCGAGTCCTCGGGTTCAGAACCTTTGGAGCAAACAAAAAACTCATAACACACGCATATGTACTTCAACTACGCATGGAGAAATGTAAAAATAACTATATTTTTAGGTTGCATCGGAAACCTAGCCAGATACCCTCCCGGTTCCCAATAAGGTTGTAAAGGTCAATTTAAGAGAAACGATCGAGTGAGTTTGTTCACAGAAATATATATCTTAAGAATATAATCAAGACATCCGAATATAACAGGAATTGGTAGAAAAATGTTTCAATTTTGTCTTTCCGTGTTATTTGAGATTTTTGTGATTGTGTTGATTTTTAAATATTTGATTCAACTTTGAAACACACATGTTTGCATTTATTTCTCTTGCTTTTTATTATTTGTTTTTCTAAATGTTATTAACTTAATCCAACCATACATTCCTTGGTATTTCTAAACCATGTCTTTCATTCATATTTGAACTGTATATTTGTTTAGTAAGTCTTTTTTATTAATTCGTTCCAGGTGCCCAAATCATCTCTGAGTGCTGCTTCACTCAACATATCAGCTTTAAGTTCACATTCATCTTTAATTAATTCCGTATTCTGTGAAACATTATGACTCAATGTATTCTTCTAAGTGCACGCATTTCCGCAGCAGTTATTATTTTCAGTATTTTTTTACTTTCGTGTTTCATTCCCATACATCAAAGTGGATACAAACCGGACAGTATCAAAATCTTTTGATGCTATCCGGTTTGAGTATACGAGTATACACATCTTTGTTGCATAGTTCTACACGCTATTCGATATCCCTCCTAACACTTCCATCATAGGCTGCTGTGTCGCCCGCTTCTAAAAGTTTACACTGGCCTAAGTGTGGCAAATGGATTCTTTTTCAGCTTTGTTTTTTTGTATTCATGCCTCTTAATGTGATAACCCCATTGTATTTTTTAAATACTCGTATGTGTCTGAGGGATGTTCCTTTGGAGAAAAGTAGAGCTTAGTTCGATTTCTGCTTTATCTTATAAATTGGTTATTCCAAATAAATCCAAGTAGGTGGGGTATTATGATGAAGCTATGGCCGTCCCTGGTCCTGTGGCATGGACTTATCTGCCTCCTAGTGTCAGATATATACGAGTAGGTAGCGTTTGCAACTTAAGGGGGTATTCTACTCTAGAGGCGTTAATTTCGGGCGTTTTTTCAGACTTAATAAAAAAAACTAAAAATATTTTTCCAATGCACTTGTTACAATTTGTTTATTAATGATTTGACAATGTACAAAAAAAATTTTGAAAGAATTTTTTTAAAATTCAAGATGTTATCAGCTGTTATATCTTGTCGTAAAAAAAGGGGGTGAGCTGATCGACATGATTAAAACCCTTTCATAAATCTGAAATAAAAATCATACACAGTTTCTTGATAAGAAATAATGTCATTATAGTTGGTATCAAAGAGAAAAAAAATCGTAAAATGGCGGCTGTCTGAAAAAAAATTAAATTTTTACCCTTTTTTCAAATGTTGCAATTTTTTTTTAAATAGTTAAAAAAATAGTTTTGAATTTTCCAAGGTAGAGACGATATAAAAATATTTATCGAAGTTTCATACCAAATTTGAAGGCAATCGGTTGGATAGAACTTGAGATTTTATGTTAACCAGGTCGAAAAAAGTAGTTTCGAGAAAAATGCATTTTAAGTTTTGAGATTTTTGTCCGAGTAATACCGCTGCGGCGTAATTGCTGCCTAATTTATAGCTATAATTTCGTAAATGTTGAGAATTTTAAAATTTCGTTTTGATAACATATTTTTAAAGATCTAAACTTAAAAAATAAGCAAAAATATCTATTTTTTCTGATTTCTAGAGTAGAATATCCCCCCTTAAGTAAGAACTTAAAGTCAATATGTTTTTAGAGGTCTTATCAAAATGTATAGGTGGGTTCGAATATTGAGTTAGAGCGCCATTGAGGAGAGTTTCCTCTCTAAACGGCGCTATATAAATTATTAATTTATCATTATTACTATATGAGAAAATACTATCTATTTCGAAATACAAGTTTTTGAAAATTATATCAAGTAAATCTTAATTCGTCAATTTTCATGAGAATTTTACTAACCATATTCACCTCACAGACTGATAGTTATTTCTAACAAAGACGTTTGCCACCATATGCATTTTAATAAACATTTCAATATATAAATATAAATGTCGACATACTTTAACTGGTATATTTTATGTTCCATCAGTTATCGTTCTGTATGGTCAATCCAGAAAGAAGTATAATATGAATATATTACTTATGACGTTTTCACATTTTTTGCCAAAATTAAAATGTTTTTGACACCGAATTAAAATGCAACAATCATTCACATGTTTGTGCACTGCAGTAAAATTAGCATCCTTATCATTTTGTCCGACTTTGATAAAAATTCATGACAAATAGAGGTCATCACAAGACAATGTCAATATTAATAATGTATTATTTTTCTTTCGTTTTGTGACAAAATAATGCATTTATTAATTAGAACAATACAAAGTCATAATACGTAACAATAACTGTCCTGTGTGCGTCTAGACTTGACGGCGCAATATTTAAACCATAATAATTACTTCAGTAAATAAAACGATATATTCAAGTTCGATTATTATATTACTCATTTTATTTTTATTGCTTAGGAAAATAGTAAGTAACGGACCCGCGATGTTTGGTAAAACAACCCGCTCTGTAAGATCGCTCATACTTTTTCATTGACGCGTTCAGGGCATAAGCATGTTTATATACAATAATATTATACTTCAATATGAGTTTGGTTTGCCAATATTGAGCTTCGGAGATGTATAAAATTTAAAGAAATAAACCCAAACTTTTTGAGCATGTTTTCCTTAAAAGCTAAAATAAATCGGTTTAATTTTGGAGTTAAATAAGTACTTATAGAATTTCCCATCTAGTTCTGTGACGAACGAAGTAAAGTCTGTCTATATTTCCTCTGAAATATATTATACATATACCCCAAATGAGTGATCCCTGTCTCCAAAAATACAACACACAGAAGAAACAAAATTTGCACACACAGAAACAATATTGCATGTAAATATGCAAGTTTTTATTTTCAAAGTACCAAACATAACAAAAAATGTCAAATTCTTGAGTAAAACTTATATTATCGTTGAAATTTTCATTGAAAGAAGTGTCAAAATTTATTTCAATGATCAATCGTTCCATTGCATAAACTTATCTTTCACGAACTTCAGTACAATCTGTATTAAGGTTTTTGTTCTTATTGTGTAAATAAATTAAACCAACCATGAATTTTTAAGCGTATGCTAATATTTTATTTTACTATATTTATTTTTAATTAAATGTTATGAATATAAAGCAGTTCCTACAATAGTTAAATAGTGCAAATGTAATTTTTATTTTTGATGTACTCGTACTTATTATGAAGTTTCAAACTTACTTTTGATTGGCTTATCCTAGCCAAAATTAGTGCTCCAAAATTTTCGTAATTATTTATTGTTTGAGACTTTACCATCGTTATCCCCAGAAGTGTGGCACTTAAGATGATCGGGTTGGATTAAACGAAAAATGAGTAAGAAATATTTTTGGCCGCGTCTAGAACATGTTTTTTTATAAAGTGCAATACATTTCGTAATGATTAATTATTATTTACTTGTAACCTTTAAAAAAATATGTTCAATGTCTCCTACTTATATTATAACAATATTTGCCAACTGCTTCTGTATTTATTTTGTCGAGTAAATTTTGTTCGGTCATCTTTGAAATTAAGTTTTTCAGTGAATTCTAAGTTTACTGTTTATTAGAGCATACAGTCTTAATATTTTGCATATTTTGGAAGTTGTATTGTATTGAATTACACTTTTATTATATATAGAACAATCTGGTGAGATTATAGTCACGTGGCAATCTCTTTCAACCATTTTTTCTAATCCGATTTTTTTGGGACCATCGTGTTCACATTTTTATAAAAATAATTTCCAATTGTGTTTAGTTTTTTATTTGTGAAAAACAAAAGATGTAGAACAACCTTAAAGCTTGAAAATTCAAGGATTCGATTTACTTGTCTTCTTATTACGATTTTTTTTCCAAACGAGGTTATTAAATTCCAAAAAGAAAAAAAATGTATAAATGTGAATATTTTTTAAAACAATTAGTAGAATATTTGTTTTCAAAATGCTCTTCAGTCAAGTTGCTTAAACTGAGATGATCTAATCAGTATTTTACACGACTATACCTTAGCTGATAAAACGGTCTGATACATTAAATGATGGTGAGGACAATAAATTATTGGATTAGTTATTACAATTATATTCAATATATGTTATAGGTATCGAAAAAAATCATAGATTATTGGCAATGAATTAAAAACTAAAAAAAATATTAACCTATTTAAAATGGAATTTTTACAGCGCGCATAAAATATACACATGTTTTGTAATAAACATATTGTACGTAATATGCACAAAAATGTTTGGCGCGGTTCTAGAGGAGAATTTTTATTTTCGTCTGACCTAGAGAGCGGCACAAGATCACAGCTGATGGTAGTGGTGACGTGGTTGTGTGTTCAGGAAGGCTGTTCAAATTCGTACAACTTGAAATATATTTTAGAGTTTTTTATTTTCTTATTAACGCTTCTTCAGGTGAAAAATTAAGTAAATGTCTGTCATGAAGAGACAAATCTATGTAAAAAACCTAGAATGTTTTGAAATGGGTACAGAACCTATAAAAAGAGACATCCTTTAGTTCTTTCACAGTGTTGTGGAAAAGGACACGAGTAGAAAATCATTTAAGAAAGATCATAAAAGGAAAAAAATAAGGAAAATAAAAAACTTATTTTATATTTTTGTGTTCACCACAGGTTTAATTTAGGTTCACAACTAGTTTCGAAAACCACCGTCTTCTTCGTCAGGTGAATACAAACTAAGTTGCTAAAATGTATTCTGTACAAGTGTAAATAACCTAATATAAAAGAGGGGAGGTAGGGGGAGTGAAGTGGGGGAGAGATGTAATACAATGGTGAATGGGGCGGGGAAAAAATATGTGAAAGTGAATGTGAATCTTTAAGTAACTCAGAGTTTGCTAACCACCTAATTGAAAACAACCATTCGTTCGATATTAATCGTGGTTTGAGGATTCTACATATAAACCGAGGGGGATTGCATCTTGACAATTTGGAAATTCTCGAGATTAAAAAATCTATAAAATTAAGTTTAAATATCATCAATAACCAAACCAATTTTCACAATAGCCCTCTGCTTAATATGTTTTCAATTTAAAATCCTCCCCTGTCTTAAAGATTCACATTCACTTTCACATATTTTTTCCCCGCCCCATTCACCATGTATTACATATCTCCCCACTTCCCTCCCCCTGCCTCACCTAAAAATGGCACCACAAAGTGAAACTATAGTCTTTTCGAAGATTCAAGAAATAAGAAAGATCAGTCTCGTACTAGTGAGGGTATTTTTTAATAATTTGGCTTAGAAGTAAGGCACATGTAATGATTGTACTCGTATACCACAGGATGAATAATTTATTTTTAAGTATTTTATTGCTATGAGATAATAAGATAATAAGGTGCTATCGTTTCTTATGCGACAAATGGTTGTCTCAGATAGTTAACTGTCTAGTTCATAGTTTCCTAAAGTATTCTCTACCACCCTCTTATGGGCGCTGAGGGGATCTGGAGGGGGTGGGTGGCGTTGATAGCTCTAGGGGCAGTAGGGGGCGTTGAGCAGCAAGTGGACAAAAATATGACGCTAAAGAAATTGTTTGCCTGAACATTTTGTAAGCTAACACTTATCGACTTGACTATATGGACAAACTTAGTCATGCATCGTTACAAGAATGACACGTATCAACCGTTTGTACTTGTTGGTCCAACAGTCGTATAATTTAAGGGTCGCTTTATTTTCCAAGGAAACTTACGTTGTTAAATGCATGTTACAACCTTAAAAAAAGACGACTAGTCTTAACATGCGAGTGGTAGCATGTACGAGTATGTAGTAGCGCGCACTTTCGACTTCCGCGGGTTCTTACAAGTCCAGCTTGCAGCGACGAAATTTCATTTTATTTTAATAAATAACTTTAGAATTTCAAATCCAATTCGTTTTATTTCCAAAGTTGCTTTTTGAAATTCAATAATTACACACATGTTTTATAAATATTTTGATGAAATTAAAAAATTACAGATACATAATAGCTATACTTACGATTTTATTATAAATCGTGAACTGTATAATACAAGTACAGAACTATAAAAAAAACTTCCGTTTTGTGGATATAGTAAACCACTTCACTGGGTAAGGCATGTGACGAGGTGATTTCATTTCTTAATTACAAATTTCATATATTCGTCCTAAGTACTGAAAAATTCACTAAATCGTGTTGTTTTTATTTTTTGTGTAACTTAGAATTAAAAAATATCGTAAATATAAGAAGATAAATTAAAAGGATTTTGCTTTTCTCGCCTGAAATACCTCAGTGCTGCTTCGTATGAAGAGGAAAAAACTTGGATCGATATTTTATTTTCTGGTTTCTATGCAGCCTACACATACATTTAAACAGTAGATACACAATGATATAAAATGGAACGAATATTTTCGTGAACAAATATTTGAGAATATCAGTATCTAAACGTTACATCGTATACATACACTTACAAAATTTGAGAATATCAGTATCTAAACGTTACATCGTATATACATACATACTTACAAAATTTGGATTTATTTTATAATTTTATGTCTGACGTCAATGAAAAAATATGGAAATGTAAGTGCATCGTTTAGTCAAGTATAGTAGTGTTACTGTGTTACATTTTTGATATGAGGCTGAGTTCATTTAAAATACCAGTTAAAAAAACACATAAAAATATAGAAGCATTGAAATAAGCTGGCATTTTTGCATGTTTAGAAATAATAAATTGTAACCTAAAAGTCAACATTGAGTAAGTACATTGCACCCGAAAATGCACAATAAAGGTTATAAATTGTTCACACGGGTGTTTATTTTGGATCCTGTTTTGAATATTATAGTGGGTGTGAATTACAAATCAATAGATGGATCATAACTAAAAAATTAAGATCTAAGCTGAACTTTACTGTCGTATAAGTTTTGTAGACCCTAAGGAATCTGTACAAAGCACCGCTAGACTCTTCCATCACATGCTTTATCCTTTCAGTGTTTCACGTTGAGACTTCTATGGGAGGGAGGGGGGTATTATCCTCTAGCCGCTGTCTTGATCTTACCTAAGCTGAACAAGGCACGTAAAAATATACTCCATGAAAACAAAAATGACGTACAAATCTCACGTGTCCTGTATTTTCATGCATTTATTGGCAACATGGACGTGGAAAACACTTGAAAGATCTGAATAAATACTGAGGAATATGTGCACTTAGAAGAATACACGGGGTAATAATTTCTGATAAAATACAGAAGAAAGTAATTAGACATGAATGTGAACTTAAAGAAGAGCACTCAGAGCAAGAGGGTTGTGTACGTGGGATAAATTAATGAAAAAATACTAACAAAACAAATGTACAATGAAAATGTAAATGGATGGCGTGGTATAAGAAGACAGAATATGGTCGAATCAAGTGAATGATATTTTGGAAGAAGGAAAAGTAAGAAGTAAGAGAAATGCACGAATGTATGTACCAATTCGTATGGATGTAGAAGAGGCAAAATATGTGTGTTCTCTTTCCTTACCTCAGCATGGGAACTGCATGATGGTACGTATGCGTGTATGTAGTGGAAACATGAATACTTCTAATTAAGTAGCGGAAAACACAAATTTTATCATATCTTGCTAGAGAAGGATAGTTAAAAGTCTTTCCAATCAACGGTGGAAAATAATAGATGTTTTTCAAATATTTTGCTGAAAATAAATATTAAGGATTCTGTAGAAGGCAATGCGTAAAGATTTTTTTTTATTCTGGTGGATTTACGGTTTGTTCTCTCTTGTTTCCAATACATTCTGCATTTCATGAACTCATGACTTACAGAAGGAATGTTAATTTGGTATCGCGACTGAAACATGACATGGAAGGGAAAGAATGAATGCAGACCCCCGATTGAATGAAATAATTAGGTTAACTAGGCCAATGGAATCGGTCTATTTCTGCTGCATCTTTTACTGCAAAGTTCAGAAATTTCTAAAATTGGATTTTCACGGATGCTTTACCAGTACATTATAGTAGGGCCAAGTTCTTCAAATATGAAGAGAATGACTGGAGAAGAAGAAAGTCTATAAAATAAAAATACTGGAGCAAGTTTTGACAAGGTCTTCAATATTTGTTTGAAGTACGGTTATTCAACATCCTTTACATTTTTGTAGACATTCAATGTTGAATAATTGTTGAAATTTTTAATGTTGGTGTTTAATTTTATCAGCAAGAAAATTCGTACCACAACTATTATGTGCGACCTTGGCATTGAAAGAAATGTGCCAAGCGGTCAAAAGTGTAAAAATACGAAACGGTTTAAAGAACATTATTCATTCGTTTGTTTGTTGGAGCACATTTAACAAAATGGATGTTTGCGCGAATTAAAAAAATTGTCTCCAATTTACGAAACCAGTCGTTCAAACATATTGTAATACGACTATATTTAAAAAAGTAATACACAGAAAATTATGTTGAAAAGTTAAATGATTTTATAAATACTTACAATTCATAGAAAGGTTTTTGATTTTTGTTGTGTTATAAATAGAAAGTTTTGAAACAATATATTATTTGTGCAGGTATAAAACATCTTTAAAGCTATTTTTTGAACATGATAGGGAATCCACCCAAACTAGGATGATTTGTACCACCAAATTAAAGTCATTATGCAATTATATGAGTCAACATAATAAAACTAAGTTTAAAAAATGACAATTTTAGATAATTTAAAGTTTCAACTAATTCAAAAATTGAACAACCGATCTATAAGTGGAAAAGTTCTACGAAGAAAGAAGATTCATTGTACGCGTTAAACACATGGCTTGTAGTAAATCAAATCTGTCTCGCAAAGGACAACCGAAAAAATATATGGTCCATATCTTCATCATCCAGACCGCACTCGCAGCTGGGATTCTCCACAATTCGTTGTAATAGTAATAGTTTTCGAAATTTCGTGGTCAGTAGACATCGGCGCCTTGGCCTAGAACTTAGCACCAAGGCGTCTCGGGCTCAATTTACATTGTGTGTTCTTTATTGGTTATATTTTCAGGCACTTTCCATCTGTATTAATTGTTGGCCTGTCATTAATTATTACGTTTTTGGGCGATATATGTTTCGAAACAGCGCTCCATTCATTCTCATTTTTTAATTTATATATTTAGCTAAACAGCTGTGCAAATTGAAAAATAAATGATCCCTGATATTTTGTTAGAAATCGAACGTGTAGCGTTAATTCTTTGCTAACAAACAAAACAATGAACCTTCCATGCTGATAACGTAGAATAAGCCCGATTTGAGAAAAACAAAATGACTGAATACCAAAAAACACAAGATCGATATAAATACAATATATTAATGAAATTTTTAAGTTTTTACCTCTTTTTTCCTTAAATTTTGCATTTAGCGACAAACTAATGTTACCTGAATGCTAAAAATACGATTATTTGACATAAAATAAATTTAGCATTACTTTTTTATCCTCATTCAATCATTTGGTGACAAAGATTAAAAAAAAAATGTTTTTCTTTTTGCTGCACTCAAAATTTTCTATGAAACATTTGGATTCCGTCCAATTCTTAAAATGCACCTTAGATTTATAAAGAGTAGCATTTTTCAGGTTCTCGAACAAATGTAAAAAAAATTTTTTTTTACAATAATACCTAGCTAACATAATATTAAATGACTTAATATTATATTTAACGAGATATTAAATTTTTAATTTTAATTGTGTTAATATTTATTTCTCTATAAATTTAAAAAATGTCGGCATATTTCATATGTACTCTACATGCGTTTATTTATTTATAAAAAAAATGAAATAAACGTCATTAAATTTTCCTTTGCATAACACAGCAACAGTTGAAAATACATAAGTTAACGCATCAATGTCTCCCAAAAAAATATTTAGGATACATGTCTTTCAAATTATGAACTATTATTTTTAAGGTGAACTTCCCACTTTTCTGCGCTACTTCATGCTGTGTTTTAAGCACAAAAAATATATTTGTTGTTTAAAAAAAGGATACATAACCTTTTTCAAATAAGCAAGTGATTTAACTTAAAAATATATTAAAGGTTGGTTTTATGTTGTACACAAACAATGGCAATCAATCGAATAAATTGAGAAAAGTTTTCTTGACTTCATTAACTATTGAATTGATAACAATTTCAAAGTAACATTTTCCAAATTCAGTTCAATTTAAATATAAAGGTTAAAGAGAAGAAAAGACTTGTGATTCTTTATTTTCAAATCGTGTAATACTTTTTCGCCATTGCAATTAATTTGCTTTTTAGGTAATGAAGTGACTTATATTGGAATCTTTCCAAGACTTTTAAACACAATTATAATTCATTTTACTTAATAGCCTCCTCGTCCAGTTTCTAAGAAAATGTCTTTCTTTAAGTGTTATTAAATTGTATTATATTACGTAATTGTAATTTATTTTCATCCAACATTGTTTATTCCACTTTTTGTAACGGTATAAACCTACCGGTTTCAAGGGTTTCCCCTCATCATCAGGGGAGCAAAAACAAGACTTGTTTGTGCTCCCCTGATGATGAGGTGAAAGCCTTGAAACCGGTAGGGTTATACCGTTACAAAAAGTGGAATAAAAAGTGTTTGATAAAAATAAATTACAATGTCTTTAAACCTCCACAATGTTAATGCCTTAACTATAAATAATACATTATATATTACGTAACTCTAGCTTACGTACTCTGTAACTAACTTTGGAGATAAGAAGTATTCACTGAATTCTTAAATATAATAAGAACCCATAATAAGAGGATGCAATCTTGCAAATTTGTTGTGAGATTAACATTTGTAAGATACCGAATATTAACCTTAAAAAGCTGTATTGATTATTGGTACAGGGAAAAAACTAAATTACAATGCATTTTTTCGTGGCTTAAAAATATTTATCGCATTCGTCAAAACCTGTCAATTGAAACTAGAAGTAGAATAACCTCGGCGCTCATTATCCCAATAGTCGAGTATGGTGATTGCATCTATGGACCGTGCCTTTTAAAGAAAACGTATAAAAAGTTGCAAATATTACAAAATGCTTGTTGTAGGTATTGTTTCAACATCCATTCTAGAGGACGTATCTCCATTTTTTTGAGAACTTTTAAAATTATTGACATGAAACAGTTTCTTCACTTACTCATCCGTACTCTCAATACGGTTTCTTCACTTACTCAAGCGTACTCTTGCATAAAATTATCAGTACAAAAATGCATCCTTATCTCTTCGAAAAACTGACTTGCACTAGAGATTTTCACGGTTATGAAACTAAAAGCAGAGAAACTCTTTTAATCAACCTAAACCATAATCTAACATTATTCGAGAGATCCTTCTCATACTCAGCTAGCAAATGCTGGAATGAGTTGCCTTTGCCCTTGAAGGAGCGGGTGAATAGTTGTACCTTCAGAAATGTTACCTTCTAAATAGTTAGTGATTTTTTTTATGATTTGGACTCTTATTTGCTTTTTTCTCTCTTTTCACTGGTGGTGAATGTGGTGTTGTGTGTGCGTTATCTTATCATTAATGTTTATTTATTTCCTCTTTTGTATTTTGATTTGTATGTGTGAACCCCATTTTACATTTGTCATTTTATTTTTATCAAATTTGGACTCCTATCAGCTTTTCTCTCTTTTTTCCATGATGACAGTCAATCTGAGGTGGTATTTGTGGGTTTACTTTTTTTATTTTTTTCTACCATATATTTATTTTCGGTTTTCTCTTAATCTATTTGTGCAAGGGTGTGGGCTGAAAAACATCTGGTGTCCTCGCGGCTGGGCTCACCCTATATTTGTGGGGTTTATCTCGACCGGGGGATGTTATGAGACGAGCCCAGACCTTTTGATAACCTTTCTCTTAAATATTATATATTTTCTGCCATTTATGTTGAAATATACGATTGTATGAGATTTTGGAATGTATTTAAATATGTACATATTATGTAAAATAAACATATAAGTGTATGTCCCCTCGGGCATATTCATTTTCGTTGAGGAATACATTTGACTTTCGTGGTATCACATTCGCGGTAACACTATCGATTCGCAACAATTAGCGGTAACACATTTGACTTGTTGCAAATAATCACCGGTTTGAGCCCTGAGCTGACATTTCTCTCGAAAAAAATTAGCAATTTTTCCATCTAGTATTTGGGGTGACTAAGAAATCTGTAATTTCGGTATATTACTAAAAATAACTAAAAAACATATAATCAAATAATTGAAGAATTACCTCACGACAAAGCTGTCACCACCGAAGACAAAAAAAATGTTCATTAAAATTAAAAGATCTATTAATGTATAGATTACTTTGATATAGGCGGCCAATGAACGATTCATTAATGTGAGGCGAATGAGTAGAGTTTGTGTGTTTGCACAAATGGAGTCAAATTCAGTTGTTAAATCTTTATTTATTTATTTTAGTCATTCAATCATAATTTACCTGGACAGAAGTGTTCACCTTGCTTGCTGAATTGAACCGATAAATCATTAATAATATTTTAGTTATAAAATTCTTAAAAAGAAAATTATTTTTCTAATATAAGTCGATGCTTATTTAGGGAAATAAATAAATCAAAACAAAAGAAATAAAAAAATAAAAACTAGGCATTATTCCAATTTAATAAGAAACGAAATATTTTTCATCGTTATTAAAATATTTTTTGTTCTACAATATAATAAAACTTGAGCATCGATATAATATAAAAACGGCATAGACAAACAGTTAAATTAGTTATTGTTTTACTTAAAAAATGTTATTTCGAAATTGATACATGCAAAAAGCATTTGGTGTTTCCCTGTAATAAAGCTTTTAGATAAAAATAAACATCACATGAAGTACATGAAAAAATCTTAATCTTTATAAAAAATCTAAACTCTTATGAGCTGTAATACTTTAATCATAAGAAAGAATTACATTTTCCTGTTTATTTATACTTGTATTGAAAATTATTATTTATATTTTTTTCGTTGTTATTAAATATTTTTTATGTTATATAACCACAGCATCGATATAATATAAAAAATGACGAAGACAGGGTGTTAAGTTGGTTATTGTTTTATTCGAAAAAAAATTATTTCGAAATAATTAAATAGAAAGATTTTGTATTTTGCTGTAAATAGCTTTTAGAAAATAATCTAATTGGCAAAAAAGTTAGAAAAAATTAAGAGATGGTGAAACTAAAATTAGACCAAAATAATTTTTCTCTTGTTAATTTACTCTTGTACTTTAGTTTTAAGCATATAAATGTAAAGAAAATAAAATTAATATGTTTTCTACGCGCTAAAATTCTCACCACTTTGGCGAATAAAAGAAAGAACGCGCCATTGAGTTTATAGTCAGGCCGCAGTGAGGCGGAGGAGAGTGGAGGGACCTACAATGGCCTACGTCTGTCAAGGTCGTTCATCGCCCCCGAGCGGGGGTAGGCGGGGAACAAAGGGATCGTTAGCGCTACTCAGATGAATAACAAATTTTCTGTGGACATTTAAAACATATTTGCGGATATATAAAAGTGTATTTGCTAAAATACAGCAAAATATAATGTAATCTTGGTCGCAACATTACGATATGCAAGTGACATTGGACATAGAAAAGGGCGATAACAAAAAAATGTTATTTCTATAATATTATATGGGTACAAGTATTATAATACAGAGATACTGCTAACCCTAAGGGTTTAAGCAGGTGTCTCTTTAATTCTATTTTTAATAGTTAAGATAAATAACCAATACAATAAACAAAGTAAAATAAAAAATATTTAATTCATAGAAATGTTTTTTTAATATTCGTTTAATTAAGTAAAAGTTTTTAACCCGACCAAGTCCGAGGGCATCCCGTTGAAAATTATTGGGATTGTTAATTGCAGTGTCCTTTCTCTGTATGATTATTTTCATTGGGAATTTTATAAACTCTATTTGTGATTTGCTTGGTGTGATAGTTACCGCGCTACAGTGATCTCATGGTCATGGTCATCACGATAGAATTGTTCCAATACTGTACGATTTACTTGGTGTGATAGTTACCGCGCTACAGTGATCTCATGGTCATGGTCATCACGATAGAATTGTTCCAATATTGTACGATTTGCTTGGTGTGATAGTTACCGCGCTACAGTGATCTCATGGTCATGGTCATCACGATAGAATTGTTCCAATACTGTACGATTTACTTGGTGTGATAGTTACCGCGCTACAGTGATCTCATGGTCATGGTCATCACGATAGAATTGTTCCAATATTGTACGATTTGCTTGGTGTGATAGTTACCGCGCTACAGTGATCTCATGGTCATGGTCATCACGATAGAATTGTTCCAATACTGTACGATTTGCTTGGTGTGATAGTTACCGCGCTACAGTGATCTCATGGTCATGGTCATCACGATAGAATTGTTCCAATACTGTACGAAATTCCTAATGATTATTTATAAAAAATATTATTGTTTCCTTTGATACTTTTTTCCATGTTTTTTGTCAAGTTTACATTTAAATATTGGTAAAGTACATTAAACGTTTTTTGCAAGACCGATTTCTTGTAAATATGTTTTACATTTATTTCTCCAAACACTTATTCAGTATAATATTATATTATTAGTACCACCATTGTATGATACAGCATTTTAAGAACTTTGAAATGTACAACATTTTTTATTACATGCTCCTTAGATAACAGTGATGTCAGCCTGCTGCACATTTTTTTGGATCTGTGGTTGCCAGTTGCCCTTTTCATCCATTGTAAGTCCGAAATATTTTTCAATCCAACTTGGCTAGAGCACGTGAAAATTACAATTCTGCAGCTTTTTATTGACACATTCATATTTTTGTGAAACTGGATTAACTATAATTTTCCTCAAATGTGAAATGTTGCAATTAAATAATATATATTGTAGATAAATGCATACTCGTATAAGAATTTGAATGTAGAAAGTGAATGTTTAAGTTAAGTAGTTAGGACAAATATATGACATTTATGATTGAGGAATGAAACAACTTCGTCATATGCCATGTCTAGTGAATCGTTTTTTTTTTATATCCACAAAATGAAAAGTTTTTGGTATTGTTATGAACGTGTTTTATATGGTTCGACCTTCCATTAAAACGATGTAAATTTTAAATGATGTATTATGGGTAAAATATTCAAATAAAAAAATGCGAGAGAAATGAAAGCGCTTTATGAAATGTGTGGCAAACAATGTGTGACAGATTGATCATATTTGTAAATAATGTGGATAGAAAGAATATGCAATGCTTAAACTGAAGAAAGAAGAATTGAGAACATTTGACCACGTTGAAATAAGGAATGATGAAAAATTTACAAAATAATGTATACGAATAATATAGAAGGTAGACAACCTCTGTGGCGTATTTGGTAAGACGACTGTCTCTCAATCTGGAGGTTCCAGGTTCTAATCCTTCTGGAACCGAGATTCCAGTCTGGTTTTCACTTAAAGCCTCTTGAACACCCTTCTGGTTGGTTGGAAGAGATTCCCACATGACAATAAGTCCTTCAGGTTGTACTGTGTACAATTAAAGTGTAAAACAATAAATTACAAGGTACGAAAAGCTTGTGAAGACATCGAAAAATGTGGTATGACGAAATTAATCAAGTACTCAAATAATTAAGGGTGAAGAACCTTTATAAAGTAGAATATATATGACAAGATGTATGAACATGGAAAAAGCGAAAGATGTGGGTTGGGATAGCATATATTTATTTTTCATTTTAAAGTCCTTTGCACATTACAGGTTTATCTAATTCGTGCAATGAACAAATATCATATATTAATAAGTACATAAAAAACATACGTGTACAACAATTCATAATGTTAAGAAAAAAAAAACGTGTATGAGCAACATTAAAAAATAAAAGCTTATTATAAATAATAACAATTGAAATTATTTGTTGGATTATACTAAATTAATCATGAATATTTGCTAAAAATATCCTACTGAAATTTTACCCGTTTGGAGATACTGTTTTTGTAGCATTAGACGGTATCATTTAGGGAAACGTAACATCAGCTATGTATGTTTATATGGAAATATTTTTAAAACTGAATTTTACCAGATTTATACTTTTAGTGCGATTATGATATGTATTTTTACAAATATTCGTATACGAGTAGGAATCAGCAGAAGCAAATCCAGACCACCGGAAAATTTGAAATGAAAATTAAAGATTTAAAAATATTTACACTTTTGTGTGTGCATGAAATTATAAATTTTACCAAATTAAATATCAGCAGAAATGAGGGTGCTGTGATACTAGAAGGGACAGATTAAATTAAAAAAACTGTGCAAAGAAGTATTTGCAATAAACAATAAGTTGAGGCTGACAAGAATGCGATCGTTCAAACATATTTGAAATATACTCGCAGAAAACAAACGGAGATCGAGGAATAAAAAGTAGAGAGCGTACAAAGAAAATATGGATTAATGGGGTGCAAGAGTATCTTTGAGCGCTGGGAGTCAGATTAGACATGCTCCACAACAAGGAATTGAAAAGCCAACCCCAAAAAAAGTGGAAAGAGCCGAGAAGAAAAATTAAAAAATTGAAATGTCATGGAAATGAAATAAAGATTTTTGATACAGTAACGATCGAGTATTTTTTAAATTCATTATCCAATAAAATTGATCAAGATGACCTCCGCGGCCTAGTTGGTAAGACGCTTGTGTTCCAGCCCGGGGGTTGTGGGTTCGATTACATATGGAATTGAATTTTTTTTGTAAACGTTTCTTGTCTGTTGTTCCCTTAAGTGTTATTTTAATGTTTTTTGGTTGGCTGGAAGATGTTTTTACTTGACAAAAAGACCACCAGTTTGTACTTTTTACAACGAAAGTGTAATAAAATACGAAATTTACCGGTCAATTTCTATCATAATTTTTTTTCTTCATAATACTACCGAAGTGACTAAATGTCCTAGCAGGACGAATGTTCAGACTTTTACTCTGATCATTTGAAATTCTAACATAACCAAAAATATATTTTTGTGGATCTTTTTTAGATATTTACCTTCAAATATTTTATTTCCTTTTGTAAAAATAAACAACATTTTAACACGCAAAAAATGGAAATAAATGTACGATTGAAAATATTTGAGCAAGCATTTAATATTTTCTACATCAAAGCAAAAGTTAATAGAATTGAAGTATCTCTGAAATTGAAATGTATATCTACTACGTAATACATTATATGTAGTGTTTACTCAAATATTTTTTTTGTGTAATACACCTAGACATTGACAGAAAAAGTATGCCTTGTAATCTAACCATCACACACATACTCGTACATTTTTTTTCATTTATGCAAAATATCTGATAAACGTACTCAATCCTAAACCACGTATTTGTAAAAATATCAAGTCGGTTAAATGGATATTTCATAGTAAAATTTAATACTGAAAAAAATGTTCCTTGCAAATGCATTCAAAGTGGCATGATGTCTTCTCAATTATTTCAGAACTTATAAAATGGGGGTTGTGTCATTTATGCATAATGATTTCCGAATGTAAGTCAAATGCCCTTTAACTAATTTTATAGTCTAACCACTCGACATACTAAGTCCCGAATTCTTAGTTCGGCTTAAATACTAAATTCTAATTTCCACAACAAATTTGTACGAAAATCAACTTTAAATATCAATCTTATCAGTAAAAAAGGTTTAGACTTAGTATTCAGTGTTACAGTCGAACTATGGATTCGGGCCTAAGACAGCTTTTCGTGGAGAGCTTTGGCGAGATAGATTGTTGGAGGGAAAAGGTCACCAGCAAGGAAAAAAGTTGCGAGCCCATCGTAGGTAAGTTTTCTTTAAGAATTTGGATAAAAAGATGTATGATATAAATTTGTGTGTGAATTAACGTTATAAGTTACAATACAAATAAAAAAACTAGTTTAGTAAAATTACAGAACTATAAATTTCAAAGAATTTGCTGATTTTATATGTAATACAGATTTTGTGTTATTCAATTTCATGTAAATACAAAAAAAAAGTTAAAGTTTATGCACTTAAAGAAAAAAAATTCCAAGAAATACTATGAGTATGTGCAAGAATAAATATTCTTGTAGTATTCAATTTTAAATATATAGTATCCAGACTAAAGATTTTAAAATAAGCATTTGATTTTTATGAAATATGTTAAATATTAAAACAAAACAAAGAATATTTGAATTGAACTAGCACACAACAAAAACAATCTCTTTAATATTTTAAAACAGAAAACAGGCATGGTGTAAAATAGGCATGGTGTAAAATGTTTTTGGTATTATATGGTACATATGGTATAAAATGTTTTTGGTATTAGAGTCAACGTGTTGATTTTTTTATTGTTGTTTTTGTCATCCACGTTGAGCCAAAAAAAAACGAGGTACAAACTCCGCAAGACCAAATATTATATAATAAATGGAAACAACCACGAAAGCGTTCCATGATATATACGGTATTTGATGAATTTTTATAAGTACAAAACAGTTAAAATCGATATGTATTTAATAATGTATGAAATAGGATTTTGTTAAATTGATATGCCTAAACATTCGTATATTGTTTGGAAAACGCTTAAATATCAATAAAATTTAATAATTTTCAACGGAAATTGACCAAATATCATAAAATTACATTTAAAAATACATTAGAAAAAATAATGGCTTTTTGTTTACAATCCCTGATTAAAACCATTTAAACGTTTCTTAAGGTAGATATTTTTGTATGTATACATATAAATAATACGTGAGCTTTTAAACGCTTTCTCATAAATTTTCTTAGTTACCATGTTCAAACATGCGTGTTTTGTCAGGGTTGGAAAGTGTGCTGAGAATATTAATCAAATTAGATTCCTTATGAATTATTAATTCAGTGTACAACATATTTCGTTATAAAACTTTGTGAGCCCAAGTGAATGTGTATGTTTGTATGATTGTGAAAACTTTTCTCATTTTTTTTACTATATGTTAAGAAGAAAACTTTTTCTCAATCCATGGCCACTAAAAATATATATTGTTTATAGTTAAGGCATTAACGTTGTGGAGGTTTAAAGACATTGTATTTTGTTTTATCACACACTGTCAGTCTTGTTTGTGCTCCCCTGAAGATGAGGTGAAAGCCTTGAAACCGGTAGGGTTATACAAAAAGTGGAATAAACAGTGTTCGATAAAACAAATTACAAAACTAAAAAAATACTTTCATTAATTTTCTTTTCTCTCACATAAAAATAATTGTACTCATTATTTTTATTTTTATAATTCTTTACATAAAAATAGTCGGTTCTTCCTTTTGTTACGTAACTTATCCTCGTAAAGATTATTATATTTGTATGGTATTTCAGAGATAAAACTCAGGAAATTACTTGTGAAATATTACGCAAAAGCCAAATTAAATTGGTGGGTAAACTATTTTTCGCTTATATTTGAGATTTTAATTTTGAAATTTAATAAAAAAAAATTAAAAGATCATTGTCAATCTTAAAATATTTACATAGAAGAAAAAAAGTATTACGTAGTAGTAGTAAAAAGTGATGTTTCCTGTTATCTAATAATATAAGTACTAATAAATTCTGAGCCTAAAACATATTTCAGGATCTGATTTAATAATTACATAATGTCAATAACTTTTGTATTGAACGTAGAAATACTATTTATTCTTTAAGCATTGTATTGACTCACAGACTTTACTCACATTATCATTTTTGAGTTAAAAAAATCCATATATGTGTCAACTAATTTCAAATAATAATAAAGACATTGAAACACCAGTTGGCATTGAAACATAAATTTGTATCCATTTATTATCAATCTTTACTTTGTTTTAGTTATTATTTTGCTTGTGAGTACCTTCACTCCACATACACAACTGGTTGACTCCATTGGTCAACGTGCGAGCAGAGAATTATTCACAATTTATGCTTCATGGTCTTCAATGATCTCAGAGAAATGGTGCCTGACTACACCTCTAAGCTCTGAAATAATTATGCTTGTCTAGAACTTCGAGACTAGCTTAAAGTTAGTAATGAAGTGGGTCACCGTGCCATACAGAGGTACTTATTCTAAGAATTCCAATAGGGTCTTCGTTTTTGCTGGATTTGTTCAGATTAATAATATATTGTATAATAGAAGTGCCGTCGTGGTACGCATAAAAGATAATCTGGAAGCTTTCCGAGGAAACTTTCAAACGTTCCTTTCCACGAGATGTCGTCAAAGCGGCGCGGCATTGCTGTTGCTCGTCCTTTCTAAATGGCGTCAAAGCGGCGCGGCATTGCTGTTGCTCGTCCTTTCTAAATGGCGTCAAAGCGGCGCGGCATTGCTGTTGCTCGTCCTTTCTAAATGGCGTCAAAAAATAAATCATCAGCATCATCATCAGTCTCGATAGCAGATATAAGCATTTAAAGTCTTTAAGCCAAACGGGAAGTGAGAGAGTGTCAACAAGTTGATTTTTTAAATTTGAGAAAATCATACAATAGAAATTAATTATTAAAAAAATTCATTATATTCCAAATAAAATCCTTTTGATTAAAGAAGTCATTCAATGGACGATTATTCTGGTAATTACTCACTTAACATTTCCTTGAAATAATATTATACGTTCGATTTTTTATTATAATAACTCAAAATTATTTAAAAAATCAAGTTACAACATATTTAATAAAATAAATCTATTCTTACACTACAGTAACTGAACGAATTCAAAACTTTATAGCTAAGCCTACGCAATACGATATAGCCCTCAATAAATTTATCGATTCAAAACGCTGGCCGTGAAAACTAAAGTAAATTATACACATAGAATCCTTCGTCCTTTTCTTGCGTTATGCCTTAAAAACTTAGCACTCCTCCGCTTGTGCGTGTTAAGCGAATTTCTTAAAAATCGATGGTTACAAACTTTGGCGAAAAACCTGTCATGGAATTTTATTTATTTCAACTACAAAATATTTTAATTAAAAAATAAATAATATTAGTTATTTTGCTTAAAATACATTCTATTAACGAAATCCTACGTTTGGTTAATTATTTGTGTGATTCATTTGAGTAATTTCATTTTGTGCGAGATAAAAAAACCATGACTCATTTTTATATCCATAATTTTCACGCTAACATTGATTAAAATTTGGACCAATCAGAGGCTTTCCCGCCTCGTAAACGTCACTCCAAGAATAGTACACCGACTACATAGGATGTTTGTGAACAGGATCGACTTTGTTATTGTATCCATAAGACAATCGACGTGGGTTTTATGCTAAAATATAGTTATATAAGATAAAAATAATAATTTCTTATATTTTCTAAACGAGTTCTAAAACGTACTTGAAAGTATTGCCAGATAAATGTTATAATTTTCAAGGCTTTAAAACGTTGCTGTTACTTTTCTTCAGAATATTGAATTATTTTTACCCCTTTATTTATGAAAGCATCAATATTTATGAAATAATCAATCAGTTACATGAGTAAGAACACAAAACATCGATCAACATCAATCTGATAAAATCAATATTCTTCTGTAAAAAAATAATTAAATAATATATTTAATACAAAATAGGCTTATTTATTTGTTAGAAGCGATTATTTGATTGAGATATAATTTACCTCTACATTTGCTATGAAATACATCGATGTTTCCAGTTTGTGGAAGCTTTTCAAGTATGATTTACACTGATAAAAATATATACCAACAATTAATACGAATATCACAAAGGTTGTTTTATTGAACACATTTTTCTCTCTTTTTGAATAATATTTTTTTGTAATATAAATTTTGTAAAATAATATTTTTTTTGTAATATAAATCATTAAAAAATATTTCCTTGATTTACAGGACACTCAAATTTGCTTTAAAATATATTATTTAAAAAAACGTAATTTGGGCCAAAACATTTATTTTCATTGAACATTTAAAGTTTTTATTGTTATAGGATAAATAGTTTTTACTGTAATGGTTCATAGATTTTTGTACTGTTAAAAGATTCATAGTTTTTTAATGTTACGGTTCATAGATTTTTCTTGCACATTAAAGTTTTTATGTTTAAGGATACATCGTTTTTGCTTTTATGGTTCGTACATTTTTTAACATTTGAACTTAAATGAGTTAAATGAACAATATACGTGAACGTTAACGTGTAACATTGTTCTTCTCTTGCCTAAAGAAGCACATTTGGTATTTGAAAAAAATAAAGAGCTAATGTTAAGGGTAGCAGATGGTAATGGTGGCGCGTCGCTTCCAAGTGACCTTAACACTGCTCTAGTCCCGGTCCTGCGTGTGTACTCGTTCACAAAATGCTCCATCGATTTGGGAGCCCAGAAGTAGGCTCAGCGGAAACCCAGTTTCTCGGGGTAAACGACCTCAAGCCCTATCCCCACCACCCCGCATCCTCCGTGACCTTCAGATATGATAACGCTTCACCCCCTCTCCGCCCCACCCTCAACAAGGGGATGGGGGCTGAAATTTTGGATGAGAAATATGGAACAACGCCGTTTTATTCTGTTATTCTGTCATTTTTAGGATGAGGCAAAGAGTTTCTGCTTAACTCCACTTTACCTTTGAGTATAATGTAAGATTTAATGTTATATTTTGTAAAGGAGTAGATTTAATTTTTTTGCCAAAACCCCTAAAAATAAAATTAGATATGCTCTAAGAATACTTAAAAATTAATTTTTAAAAAATTGTATTACATTACAAGCGCCATGAAGTCAATTTCATTCGCATGATTTTGTTATATACCATATACTCGTACCAGGCAGAGTTATACTCGACATAAAACCAAGTAGAACATGATCTTTGGGTAAACCCAAACTGTGATACATGAAAAACATGCAGACCAGCGTGAAGATCTTAGGGTATAGATAAAAATGAGAGCGAAAGATCCAAGATTGTCCACAATAAAATGGTGCAATGAGCTCTGTGCTAGGGAGCTGAAGGAAACGTTTTGTCTTTGGTCTTTTGAGGACTTCTTCGGTATTCAATGTAGAATAAAAAAAATCGTAGATCGCACACCGTGTTCAGGGAGCTGAATATTTTGCTTAAGTTTAAAATGTCAAATCAAACGTAATGCGTAGTCATTCATCACTTTATTCAAAGATTGTAGTTCTTCGAGCAAAGAAACTATCGGCATATTTTTATTAATTAAACTAACACTGCCATAGGGATATTTTTTATAATTTAGGATAATTTGAACAACCAACATGAGGAAATGTATTTTCCCCCAATTCAATATGTAAAAGAATAGTATTTCGTGGAGCAGAGAAGTCATCACTTAACAGTTATTATTTCGTAGGTTATGTTCATTTTTCCCAAATTTTGTGAGATACGGCCCGAACGTTCACTAATGATAAAACATGTTGACTAAAGTTTTATTAACCCTTAACATTACGAAGTGAATTTTCCTGTTAAACCCAGCATCATTCGACCAAATCAAAACTACGTAAAAACGCGTTCAATTTGCTACAGGTCCCCCTTTTACAGTTCATCAGTTCTGAATTTTTATCTTCTGGATGCCCAAACTTGAATCCGATAAGTTGTATTTTTAGTGCAAGGTATAGAATTAAATTCAAAAATATAAAACAAACAGCTGGTTAAATAAGGACTGAGCATTTTATTAAAACCTATGTTATGTGCAACCGTGGAAAAACTGCAGAAAATAAATGCAAGGAAATTTAAGTTCTCTTATAAAATAAATTATTTTGAAACACAAACACCTATGTCAGAACCAAGTGATTATATAATATAATCAGAAAATTGACTTTTACTATATTGTTCCCACGATAAATTCACAAAATTCTATCTAAGAATAATGAATTTTCCAAAATAATCCAATTCTGTCATGAACTTTATGGCGTTTGTGGAAAGGCTTCCGATTTTGGATTAAAATTGTTATTTTAACACATTTATTTTAACCCTTTCAACTCCGGTTTTTTTATGACATACCTGTAACTCGGCTGTACTTTTTTGCAATTTCAAGCAAAAATGGTAGATTTTAGACAAAATTTATTTAAAAATAAAATAAAAAAGGTATCATGCAAATGGACATTATAATGATTAGATATACTCGTATGTATAAATTAATTTGTTTAGGCAAAATAACAACAATATATAAATATTTTTGAATTTTATAATGGTTCATAGTATGATATCTGAAAAAACAATCTCCCAAATGCATCCTAGGTTTTCCAGGACAAGTGTCACAGTACTCGTATGTTTCGTGTCTTTGCCCTTCTTTGTTCCTCTGTGAGCACACACACAGTCCCTCTTCGAACCTTTCCGCAAAACGGGGAGTTTACCATCCAGTCGTACTTTAGACGAAGAAGTAGATGGCCTACTTTGAGGCTCACGAAAGTCTCCAGCTAGCTGGTCTACCAGGAGTTTTATAAATTTCAAGTGACTCGACGGTTTTTCATTATTTTTTAATTTTATAGTTTTGTATATGATGTAAGCATTAATTGAACACAATTCCACCCCCCAGAAAAAAAGTTTTCTACACCACTTCAAAGATTTTCTAAGGAAGCAGTATGTAGATGCATATTAGTCTGCACGGTCCACTCCACCCATAGATTTCGTGTAGTTCAATACCCCTGCTGGTTTCTCTGTTACCAATTACCCACTAGAACTCTGATTATCACTTGTTTCTAACATAGTTTCATTTTTTTGTCACCATACATACTGAAAATAAACTCATCTTCACTCTCACTTAGTTCGAATTTTTTTTCCATTTTTAAGGATGAAAAAAAAACTTACTCAAATATTTTTACACGTACTAAATTTAACAACGTAAATGCGTCCGAATGGTAGCAATGACATTGCAAAACTGATAAATAGTGTTTATACCTGCTCTAATAGGTACCTAGACCTTTTTTAAGGGTAAACAATACAAATGTACATTATGGCGGAGTTACAAAAGAATTTACCATGCTGACATATTGTCGCCAACGGAGTAGAAAGGGTTAAATGTTTTAATGTCAGAATTTCTCAATATCCATCTTGTACATATTGGTATTTATTTTTCTTTCTGACATTTTTTCAACTGATTCTACTCAAGCCAAATAGTATGTAAAAATATTTTAGTGATATTCTATATGACATATTTGATATTGTTTCGTTAAACAAACTTGAAACGTCTAAAATATGTCAAAATTTTAAAATATTCATTTAACAAACCTGTAATCTGTCAAATAACAAAGCTTTAACGCAAATTGTTTCTATATACAATAATTAAATGTCTAAGTTATCTATAATGCAATAAAAAAGAGATATGAAATTACGGCGTCACTATTGATACTTTGAATTAAAAGAACTTTCCTATGATTAAGAGGGTTTAAAAATATTTAAGCACAACAGTAAATGATTTCTTGGCATTGATTTTGAATTATAATAAATAAATCAAATGAATGAATTTATATTCTAATATTCAATAGATTTAGGATTTTTCGGAGATTCGTGTTAAGACGATATTCATATTTATCACCAATACCAACCTTGAAAACAAAACAAATGAATCGATTTAAAAAAAATACAAAAGTGAGTGAAAAGAGAAAATTTGGATAGGAAATTTAGAAAAATAAACAAACAGTACGTGAGAGAATATTCGACGCGTATATATACAGAGGAATAAAGAATTCATGGAAGGTTCTGGAAACCCAGTTTTCAGGAGGTGAACGACCTGCGCCCTCCCGTCCCAGTACCCTCAGCCTCCACTACCCCCGCCCTGGTGACCTTCAGCTCTGTGAAAGCACTTTACCCCGAAATGAGGGGCGTACACATTCACGGCCAAAATGGGCTGATCTGAAAATATATTATGGAAACCTAATATTAGTGGTGTGAGAATAGAAATGAAAATTGATGAATAAATCGTGATTTTTAAAGAGTAATCTTACCTTATGTTATGTTATTAAAATATATCGATGATTGTTATTATATTTTTGAGAAATATCACAAATCAGGTATTTTATATATGAATACTGTAGTGAATTTATAGTTATGTTATTTTAGTATATTTAATTGATTTACTAGGAAACAAAATATTAAGGTTAAGGAAATGTTTTAAATATTTTATAAATTAATGAAACTTAATATTTTTTATTTGATAATATCTAAACGAATTGCGACTATCTCAATACTTTGACAAGTGTATTGTTTCACACTTAATTTTTTTGCTTCATAATTTAAGTGATTGACGTGTAGTATTTATTTATTTATAATATTTGATCGGTTTTGACTTTTAATCGAATTAAAAAACAATTCGTTTTGATTAATATTGCCAAAAAATCTGTAATTAATGTGAAAAATGCAATGACCGAATTATCTGATCAATTTTAATTTTCGAATTAATAATAATAGATTTTACTCAAAAACACCAAATAACACACAAAACTAGTTAAGTTTAATTTATTTTTATGTAATTCTATTATTTAAACAGACACGTTTTACAATATATAGAAGCAATAATATTTGATTTTATTTCCATTATCTTTATATCAAATAAATATTGTGTAACTGCAAATTTGCGAAGGTATAAAAAAATAAAAGTAAAAATTAAACATTATCATATCGAAAGATACATTTTTACGGTTAATTCTTCTTGGAATCATAAATAAAATAATTTCAAATAAAAAAATAAATGGTCTAATATTTATTCGGTCTTATGGTCATCCTAGCCCTGCACGCCCACCTAAATTTCAGGAAGTACGTTTAGAGCTTATTCCTGAAATAAACAGCATGGTATTTGAATGTTTCTTTGCTCAAGCTTTTAATTTTGTGTTGTATAATTGTGCGTGGTGTGTTTGTGTTTAGATTGATTGGGAAGCTTTACAAACCAAATATATTCTTAAATAAAATATTTTTCAAGATTTTCAATGTTTAATACAATTTATCTGACTTTGTAGACCGCGTGTGGTTTGATTGAATTCTTATTTTTTGCCAAATATATTATTTTTATTTATTTCTTACCTCACGGTATTTTTTTTTACAATTATTAAAATAGTTTGAATGGAAATAAGAAACGAACAGTACAATTATCATACATAACATTGCATAAACCCACCATTTTATGGATATAGATAATCACTTCACTAGGCACAGTCAATAACGAAGTTATCTCATTTCTTAATCACAAATTTTATATACAGTCTGTTTGACAAGAAAGTGTACGGCGTAACCCGAAAAACTATGCATAAGGCATTAAAAAATACACACATACTACATGATATAAACCGTGATGCTTTATTATTAATAAATTGTCCAATCGCCTCCACTAGTAATAATTGCCCGGCATCTCCGAGGCATACTTTCTCCTAATTTTATTGCATAATCTAGGGCCAAAGACTTCCATATAAGTCGAATTTGTTGAAATAACTGCTTGACGTTCCAGGTTTTTTTCCTTCGGAGCTTGAACTTCATGAGTGCTTAAACATTTTCTATGGGATTTACATCTGGTGACTGCGACGGCCAATCCATTACGTCGATGTCATTTTCCTGTTTTCACGCAATACAAAGACGACTCCGATGTTTTGGGTCATTGTCCTCTTGCAGTAGCCAATTAAATTTTTTTCTTATAAACCACCTTTGGGCAGATGGTAATAAAGCCTTCTGATATATTTTAACCATTTTGACAGCGTTTAAATTATTTGTGAAGATGTGCAAAGTGTCAAATCCCTGCTTTGAGAAACAGCCCCAGACGTGGACTTTTACCGAGTGTTTAACGGCCCGCTGGATGAATCTATTGGTGCGGGTACACCAATTATGATTAATGGAAGAACGTGCTAAAAAAAAGCTTCGTCTAAAAAAAATACGCTGTCCCAATCGCGGTCCAAATTTTTGTTTCACTCAAGTGAGTATTTTTTCGACTTGTTTTTCGGTCATGCAGATAACATTTGGTTTGCATTGGAGGAAGTTTGTCATGTTTATATAGTAAACTTTTTTTCCATCAAGTAGTTCAAGTCATCATGCCCATACAACTTATAAGATGTTTATTAAATTTAAAAAAATTTAAGTAGTTAAAAAAATGGAATTAATTCACAGGAAAAAACTGAAATATATAAATCTGATAGACATTTTATATTCATGGGTTGATAAACTATATTTCTTGATTTAAAAAATGAAGCGGAATAACTGAAATACTTGCTATCGTTCAGTTAATCGAGTATTGTATCTCAAGACGTGCTGAGAAATCCTTATTTGACTGGCTTTGTGTAATTTGTAAAGTGGACTTACAAACAATTGTATAAGCATTTAAAAAATATTTCCGAAACAAATAAGCTCTCTCTACCTATGTATACGCAAAGAAGATGATTCCAGGGTGACATGAAATGAGGAAAACAAGCTCTCTCTCTACATATGTATACCCGAAGAAGATGATTCCGGGATGACATGAAACAAGGAAAAAAAATGCTAAAAGTTTGAACTAACGAAAAAGAAGATTTTTCAATGGTAGTCGAGAAAATGAGGTTTGTGTGTTTTCAGATTGCTACGTAGTTTTTTGTTCTTAAAATTCTTGTCTCAAATAAAATTATGATAAATAAAATGAAATAGTTTTCTTCAAATATTATTGTTTTGTTTTGCGTGAGTTTATAATCAGTTTAACATTGTTAATTTATAAAGTTATAAATTTACCAATTTTTTTAGAAAACTACATTTAAATATTTACATAATATTTATTCGTCAATGATATGTTGCATGAGTTTTTAAAAGTATTTTTATCTTTAACTTTAATAGATGTTCTAGCGGGATGTTCAAATCATGTAATCTGTAGACTCTTGACTAACATCCGGGGATTTCGGGTTCAAAAAAATAAGGAAGGGTCACAATCTGGTAAAACAGTTTATGTAGTAACAATACTCATAAGCGCTACACGTGTGTTAGTGTTGTTACCTCTTCACGTGTAGGATAGTATTGTCAACACAAACGATGACGAACCACGAGATCCAATTATGTTGTTATAAGCCCGAAAACTTGATGAATGGGACAAAGTTATTTCCTGATCATGCTCATTAATATGTCCGAACTAATTCGAATGCGTTGAGGGGTACCATATCTACTATATAGTATATAAATAAAAATGTTAATGCTCGGATATTAAAAATCTCTAGTCTCCGAAAGTTCTTCACCGATTGCTTTGAAATTTTGACAAAAGGTTGCATTCGTATACAAGCATGTTTATATATATATTTTTATATTCGGTTGTACGAGTATATAAAAGAGTTTATAAAACAGATGAAATAACGGGAGCGCCCCTGCAGCGACACATGCAAACTAAACAATTCTCATTGACAGTTATGTCACATTGCATTTTCGACGTTTCGGACTTAATATTAAATAATTAAATAATAAATATTAAATATCTATATAAATAAAAATGTAAATGTAAATGTTCGTTAATTAAAAATCTCCAATCTCCGAAAGTTCTTCACGGATTGCTTTGAAATTTTGTCAGTTTCATTCTGATTTTGAAAATTAAATATTAAATATTTAATAATAAATATTTAAATAATAAATTTTTATCCGCCATTTTGTACTGTGACGTAATAGCTGTGCTATTTCAATTCGTTTTTTTTAAACTTTTTTTTATTATTTTTCAGTACAATTAGCGGTGAATTTGAACTGTATCGATTGATTTTCATTCGAATTCATGGTATGTACTATATCTGTGTATGTTTTATACATTTGAATTATTAAAAGTTTCACGTGTTTCATGCAACTAACTTTTGACAAATGTCACATTTTATTTTAAGGAACTGCCACATTTTTTGCTAATTTGTAACAAGATGTATTAATTTGTCATTATTGTTAGTTTTTTGTAATGTATTTACCCAAATAACTTGCTACTTATTAGAATCGAGCCTTATATTCAATAAAATAATTAAAATTACTGAACGTTGTTACAAGGTTGTATTGGGGCAAATTTGTCAACTGTTATAGGAGTCATCCTAGAGTTTCCGAAATATTATAACATCATTCAGAAACATCAAACCGAATATGTGATTAATTTGATCCCTTTCTTCCAGAGACGCCAAGAAATGTATTGAGAGAATCCACCAAGCCAAAGAGAAAAACAACTGCATTTGAAAGGAAATATTTCGTTCATATTTTTTTTGTTTTTTAGTTCGTGTATTTTCTTTTCTCAATGTTTCGCAATTTTATACGTTTTTGTTATAACTTTCTTTCTTCTTTTTCAGTGCAATCGATCTGCTTTAGGTCATCAAAATGCCGAGGAAGCAGCAGAGCGACGCGCACCCAAACTTGAGGATGCATGGTTGCGGGCACGGCGATCGCGTTCTGCAGATTCAGATCTGCTTCGTTCTCAAGCGAATGAACGCGACAGACTGAGAGTGGTTGAAAGACATCAAAAATATTTTATACCCACAAGCATTGTGAAATTAAACATATTAGAAACGTGGGCTTTCCCTTTTCTTTCTTTTCCATTTAACCATACTGAGCCACAGCAACGCGTGGCCGGGCACAGCTAGTAATAAATTAAAATGTTCAAATTGTGTTTATAAAAATGAACGAATAACTTAAATGTTGTATCAATTTATGGATAAAATATGTATTCTTTAAAAAAATACAAAACCATGTAATATTTACATTGCTATCTTAATAAATATTAAATCTCTGGCGAATCTCTTTTGTTTACGAGTATTTGTGTATGTATATGTTTTATTATAAAGTAACATATTTTGGAGAAAACTTTTAAAACATATGAAAATAAAAGAGAGAAATGGTTTAATATTATAAGAATGAATAAGATGGAAGTTTCTGTCTTTTGTCGTTTGCGGACCCGTCACTGTGTGGTGGCTAGTCACCTTCAGAATGGGTATTGTGGAGAATCCTGGCTGCGAGTGTGGTCTGGATATTGAAACTGTAGAGCATGTATTTTTCGATTGTCCTTTGCGAGATATATTTGATTTACTAAAACCCATATCTTTGCCGCGTCCAACGAATGTTGCGTTTCTTCTTTCTTCGAAGAGCTTTTCTATTTATAGGCCGATTGTTAAATTTTTGAAGCTTAATCAGTTGAAACTTTGAATTATCTAGAACTGTATTTTTTTAAAATTGGTTGTATTATATTGACTCGTATAATTCCATAATGTCTTTAATTTGGTGGCACAAATCATCCTAGTTCGAGTGGATTGCCTATTTATAGAAAAAAAGGAAGAAATTATTTCTGATAGCAATCAACGTTAAATTATTTTGCAAAAAACATCGCATTGAATTTGTTTTCAAAATTATTTTAATCAATGAACTCTGTTGGCTTAGAAACATTTTCACTATATTTTCAAACATCAATGGGTCTATTAAATACTCAACCGCTGAGTCTTGTTTTTGCTACATTTGAATTCACTGTTCTTTGCTACGTTTGAATTCCAAATTCTTATTAAATTCGTACAAATTTATGTTGTTTTTCGTGTAATCAAAGACACTTGCTTATTTGTGACAATAAAATTTAACGATTAAAATTTGATTTCAGTGTATACATTTTTTTAAATTAGCCTTTACGAATTTACACGTTACATTAAAAATATGTTTGAGCCAAAATTCAGAATCAATTTTGTCAAACGATATTTTTCCTTACTATTATTATTATACAACATGCCACAAAATTCTTACCCTTAGAAGTACGAGTACATTAAAAATTATTAGTAACAAAAAAAAAATCTTTTGAATTTATTTCTCATGGATAAAGATAAATTTCACTTTTCGCATCAAAACTTAATGTTATAAAACATCGTTATTTAGAAAAAAGTCAATTTTACTAAAAAAATCTTAACGAACTATATTCAGAATAAATTACTCTTAACCATATTGTTCGAGAATAAATAATTTTGCCGACTCTTAATCTTAGTAATTCTTGGTGAGTTCTTCTTTGTTCATCTCTTTTCATTGTATTTACATTATTTTAAAAGAACTTTATCTGGAGTTTGTTTCATCTTTAATGTCATAAATTCGACTTTATATAAACGATAAAATCCTTAGACACTAGTGTATTTCGTCTTCTATAGGTACTACGCCTTTAGGCTTTATGGGATATATACCCTTGACATCCAGGGGGTGGCAAATAAGGGTAAAAGTGTATTGCCCTCAAGCCTACGTACTCGGCTAGCGAGTTCGCTTTGACCTTGCTACTGCTAGGAACAAACTTTATGTATTATACCTATATATGCGGAGGCTTTATTCTGATGGGTGTATTGGAACAGGGTTGGTTTCAGTTTTTTTAATTCTGAAACAATAAATAACGTACATCAACTACATCTAAATCTGCATATTACTGGCATATTCCATTTTGGGATCGGCAAAGAGGACAAATATTCACATTTTCTAGCTACATACACATCATTTACTTCATTCACATATAAAAAATTGGTTTTGTATGTTTTATATTTTTTACCTTCAGCTAAAATTTCTCAAACAAATTTTCCATCCACTTTTGCCTTGTTTACACCTTTCTCGTTCCCCGTTTGTTTCAGACTTTTTAAGTCTTTTGAAACTTATTCTTTCAACTATAATGGTGTTTCATAATAATAAATCATATCCAAAGTGCTGTGATTGTCAAGTTTATAATAAGCCCATAGACGTAACAAAACCATTTCAGTCCAAATAACCAGAAAGTAAGATTGAAACCAGGAAGTCAATAATGAAAACAAGTCTAATATCCATCAGACCATTTGAATCGGCAATACCCTCCCCCCCTGGTGTTTTGACATAACAAATAATAATGCCCAGTTAGGATTTTTTAGAAAACCCAGAGGCATTAGTCTCTGTCTCTTATTAATGCCCTATATTTACTCATTCTCTACAGTTTACATAAACTTAATATTGATTATTTATGCCATTAAAAAAAATTTATTCAATCTATTTTTTGTCAAGTGCTTTACGAGATAATGAAACGTGATTGGGGTTATTTTTATGTTATATGGGATATTTTGTTATTTGATAATGTTATTCCACTCAATCCATTTATCAAGGCCCTAAAGAAAGCTTTGAGATAGGATAGAATCATGTGTAGTGTCATAGTGATAAATGTTATTAGTTAAATAATAAAATAATAGATTATTAAATATATTAAATTAAAGACGAAACTTTTGTTGGAATTTTTTTTTGGTTAACTTTGAAGAAATAATAACCGTCTCTACATTAGCAAAAGGCGGGCAAAGACATGAAAATTTTATTTTACGAAATTTATATGAGGTAAATATAGAAAATAGTTAAAACTCGTATAATTATTGGGCATTCTTAAGAAACAGAGGAAGAACTATTCTAGTCGATTTTGTTTATCTTTAACGTAAATTGCAATTTACGAGTATATTGGAAAATAGAATTTTTATTTAGACATGTAACATATTTTAATAAATGCAATATAATATTTATTCAAAGACAGATAGTATGCAACTTTATCGATATATTTTTTATAATTCTTGCTGTCCACTATTGGAAAATTGTCTGTAGAAAAAGTATTTATTGTTGAACATAGTGCATAGACAATAGCGTTGTATGTGTGTAAGATAATAATGAATTACTTTTAATATGTTATTACGTTAACTTTAGCATTCAACATTTATTTTTTTAGAATATAATTTGAAAAAAAAAATATAAAAT